>BDRX01000027.1:183960-396381 GCA_003203535.1 Raphidocelis subcapitata
CAAAAAGGAGGGCGTCGACCGCATCATGGACATCACAGCCCGCGAGGCCGAGGAGACCGCGCGCGCGCTCGCGCGCGTGGAGGGCGTGTTCGCCGGCATCTCCGGCGCCGGCGCGGTCTCCGCGGCGCTGCGGCTCAGCGCCGAGATCGAAAACGCGATCATCGTGGCCGTCGTCTGCGACAGGGGCGACCGGTACCTGTCGACGGGCGTATACAACGAGTCGGCCGGCGCCGAGGACCCCGCGCCGGTGCCGGCGGCGGAGTTCCACTCGGCGCTGGCGCGCCTGCTGCACGCGCACGCGGGGCCGCACTACGTGCTGTTCACCGACGGCGACGCGCCGCCCGCGGGCCCCCTCGCCGGCGCGCGCGCGGTCGTCGAGGCCGGCGGCGGCCGGCTGCTCGAGGTGCGCACCGGCGGCGCGGCGGAGCGCGAGGCGCTGCGCGCGTCGGCGGCGCGCCGCTTCGGGCTGGAGCTCGCGCCGGGCCCGTCCCTGGTGGCGTGGAGCCGCGCCGGCGTGGGCGCGGTGCTGCCCGCGTCGGCGCTGGCGGAGGCGGCGACGTCGGAGGCGGCGGCGGCGGCCGCTGTGCAGGCGTTCATCCGCGACACCTGGGACGGCGCCGCGCCCGGCGGCGCAGAGGATAGGATTGAGCACTGGATGGCGGACGGCCTCGGGCTCTGAGGGCTCCCAGGCCCTGGCCCCGGCTGTAGGGGCTCCCAGGCCGCGGCCCCCGGCTTGGGACGGCCCCCCGCCGGGGCCCTTTGCGGCGGCGCCGGGCGCGCTCGAAGGGGCGGCCCGCGCCGCCGGCGCGGGCCCCCGCCCCGCGCGCGCGCGCGCGCGGCGCGGCGCGGCGCGGCGCGGCGCGCGGCCCGCCGGCCTTGGGGGTTCGCGACTTCGCGAGGCGCCGTTGTGCTCTGCGCGCGGCTGGGCTTGGGTTTGGATATTTGGGCGGGCCAGTGAGGGCGCGCGCGCCGCCAGGGGGCGCGCGCGCCCCTTCCTCCCCCCGCCCGCACTTTGAAATCCGGCGGCTGCAGCCGGCCGCTAATTGCGCCCCGCGCGCGCCCGCCGCGCTGGCGGGCGCGCGCGCCGCGCCGCTGCTGGCGACCGCTGCGGTGCCCTTTTTTTGTTTTCGGTCCTTTCTTCCCCCCCACCCCACCCCACCCCGCGGATGGCTATGGACGGCCGCCCGGGCCATCGCCCGGGGCTGCCCGCAACGCAAACGGGTGCGCCGGCTGGCACCCCCCTTTGTTCTGAAGCCCAATCAGCTGGCTCTACCGCACCGAAAAACAGAGCGGCGCGCGGAGACGGAGCCGTCGCAGGCGCCGGCGGGCCCGCCGTGGAGGCGCGGCCCGCGCCGGCCGCTGCGGCCGCGGGGGCGGGGAGCCCTGAGGGCCGGCCCCCCCGCGGCCGGCGGCGGCCGCCGTATTGCTGATTTGAGATTCTCCCTTTCTTTCGTGAACGCGCGCGCGACGGCGCCGTCGGTCCCAGCCCGACGCCCCCAGCCCGGCCTTTCTTCCGCCCCCCTCGCTAATAAATGTTAGCGCATCCTCTCCTCTCCCCCGGTGCTTTCCTGCCTTTACCGTTGCCAACTTGTTGCCACCCGCCCCGCCCAGACTCCAGCCAGCCAGCCACACGCCCAACGCCCCGTGCCCAGCCTCGGCCAAACCCCCGGCCGCGCGCCCGGCGCCGCCGCCCCACGCCGCCGCGCCGCGCCGCCGAGGGGGCGGGGCCGCGCAGTGTACCACCACAACCCCTCTCCCACCTGCCACACGCCCCCGCCTCCGGGGCCGCGTGTGCGCACGCACGCACGCACGCTGCGCAGCCGCCGGGCGACGCAGGGCAATTGAGGCCTCCCATAGCTGCTATTCACCCTAAAAAAGGCATGTGGTTTTGTGTAACCTGCTTTGCGCTGCTGCCGACGGGACAGTCCAGGAGGCTGATGGGGCGGCCATGGCATTTGCAACGGGGGGATTGGTGATCATCGCTGTCGGGGGGTGTCAAGTTTTGGGGGGTGTTCGGCCGGGCCTGGGTCGGCGACCCGGCGGGCGCCACGGCCGCGGCGCAAACGGCAAACAAGGCGCAGCCCCCCCCCCTCCCCTGGCCTGGCCCGCCCATCCCTGGATATAAAAATCCGATATAAAAAGCTTGCCAACCAGCGAACAACCCTGGCCAGGGCCCACCAAACGCACCCGGCACCAACGCGGGTGTCCAATCACCCTTGGGGCTTTGCCCCCTCACGCCCCTCCTCGGGCCGCACAAAGTTTTGGGACGAGTTCAAGAGCCTGAGAGAGTCTTGCGCGCCTGGGGGCTGCACCTGCACCGAGAGATAGAGCCCCAAATATCTCGAGCGTACCTAGCCCGCTGTCGCCCGGGGCCGGAAGCGGCCGGTCCAAAGGGCTACGGAAGGCCTTTCGGACCTGCTCACCGCGGGACGGGGGCTCGCGCGGGCCTGCGGGCAGGCCCGCGATGGCGACGCTGCTTGCTCGACCCCCACTAGGTGAGGCACGCGCAGCTAGCAGCGGTCGGTACGCTCGAGGAGCTCCGGGGCGTTCTTTTAAGCCGCGCGCAGGGCGTCGCGGCCCGCAGGGGCCACCGCCCCGCACCGATCTCCGTTTGACGCCGCGCCCCGCTTGTCCACGCCGCGCACCGAAGATGCCGAGCGCGCCGCGGTGGCTGCCACCGCGCCGCGGCCGCGGTGGCTGGCATGCTGTACCTTGCGAAAACCGCCGACGACGGCGGCGGCAGCGGCGCCGGCGACAGCTGCGGCGGCCCCAGCGCCGACGCAGCTCCTCCGACCCAGCCGCGGCCGCGGCCCGCCAGCAGCAGCGGCGGCAGCAGCAGCAGCGCGGCCACGGCCGAGGCCGACGCGCCCGCGCCCGAGCCTTTCCCGGCGCAGCAGGGCCCGCAGCGGAGCGCCGCGGCCGCGGCCGCGCGGCCGCGGCAGGTTCCCAAAGCGCTGGCCGCGCTGCGCTCTGTGGGGGTCGACGACATCATCAGCTGCGGCTATGCGGACGCCCAGGAGGTGGCGGAAGGTGCGCATGCGCGGGGCGCATGGGGGCGCATGCGCGCATGGGGCCGCGTGCATGGGGCCGCATGCATGGGGCGCTCGCCGCCTCAACCCGCCTCTGTTGCTCGGGCCCCGCACGCGCCCTCATCCCCTCACAACCCCGCCCCGCCCCATCCGCTTCACCCCGCCGCACCCCACCCCGCCCCACCCAGCCGCCGACAAGCTTCAGGAGCTGCCCGAAAAGACACTGGAGGCCGCGAGCAGCCTGCTCGCCGACCTGCCCGCGCCGCTGCTGCCGATTGTCATTGCGAAATCTACCGAGCGGCGCGGCAGGGGCGGGCGGCAGCCGGCGGCGGACCCGCGGCTGGACCCTAACATGGACCCCAAAAGGTGGGGGAGCGGCATTTTCGGCAGTTCAGGGACAAAGGAGTCATAGGGCCGCTGCGCAACTGGTGCTCTTGCAGCGAGGGCGGCCACGCCGCCGCCGCCTCCGCCTCCGCCGCTGCCCGCTACGCCCGCCGCCAACCCCGGCACCCCGCGCGCCCGCCCCTCCCCGCAGGGCGGCCAGGATCCTCGCCAACCGGCAGAGCGCGGCGCGCAGCAAGCTGAAACGGAAGCTGCTGGACGAAAGCGTCCGGGCGCGCCAGCAGATGCTCTCGCAGCACCAGGGAAAGAAGCCCGCGGCCGCAGCCGGCCAGGGCGCGGCCGGCGGCGCGCCGGCGGCCACGGCCGACGCGCCCGCCCCCAAGAGGGTGCGCGCGAGCCAGCCGCGGCAGCGCGCCGGGACCGTCGGGGCGGCCGCCACCGGTGCCCCAGCCAGGCGCGGCGGCGGCTTCGGCTTTGGTGCCACGAGCGCCCATGCCGCTCCTTCGGCGTTTGCCGCCGCTGCCACAAGCCCCGAGGCGGTGCCGGCGGACTGGCATCCGATGCCGCTGCTGCTGGGTTCGACCAGCAGCCTGGGCAGCACGGCAACGGGCTACAGCCACCACGGCCATCAGCAGCAGCAGCAGCAGCAGCAGCAGCAGCAGCAGCAGCAACAGCTGTGGTCCGGGGCAGAGGGGCCTTACGCGGCTGCCGTCGGCGGCTATGGCTACGGGGCGGCCTCCTTCGAGGCCGCCTTCATGCACATGCTGCAGGCGCAGGCGCACGCGCACTTTGCCCAGCACATGCCTGGCAACGCCGGCGGCGCGGCGCCCGCGCTGTGGCGTGTCCCGAGCTTCGGCAGCTCCCTCTCAGCAGCCACCACCGCCGCCGGCAACCCCCAGCCGCGCCGCGCCGCGGACGCGGGCGCGACGGAGCCCCCGCGCCGCGCGCCCGCGCCGCTGCCGGCGGCGATGTGCGCGGCGGCGGCGGCGGCGGCCGCCGCGGCGGCCGCGGCCGCGGCGGCGGCGGCGGCAGCTTCTGCGGGTGAGGAGGAGGAGGACGGGTGCTATCAGCTGGAGCTGCCCCCCAATGAGTTCGGCGGCGGCTTTGGCGGCTGCGGCGGCGGCATGCTCGGCTTTGTGGATGAGTACGGCTTCTGCTGATGAGTCATCAGTGATGACTCGGCTGGCCCTGGTGCCCTTTGCGGCGGCGGTGGGCCCTTTGCGATTGGCCCGCGCCGCCGGATGGGGCGCTGCGGTGGGCGCCGACCCGCCCAGCTCGCTGGCCCCCCCTCCCCACCAAAGAAACCGTTGAAACCTCGCACACAATCCAAAAAACCTTGAGCATTTGGTTGAAAGAAAAGTCTGCACGCTTTGAGCGCATGCACCCCAGTCGCGCGCCTTGACGAGTTGAACTCAGACGAACAGTCACGCACGTCACCAAATACACACATCACACCCGCGGCGCGCCCGCCACGCCCACCGCGCCCCCCGCGCCCCCACGCGCCCACTTTTGATCGTTGATCGCACAGTGTTGGACCCCCCCGCGTTTGACCCACGTTGGACCTCTTTTCTCCCACAGCCTCCGGATCCGCGCCCCTGCGCCCGGCCGTTGCGGCTGGCCCGACGGGGCTCTGCCGCCGCGCGCGCGAGACGCGCGCGTGCGCCAGACCGCGCCAGAGCGCCCCAGCGGCTCTGCGCGCGGCGGCCGCAAACCCCCACCATCCAGCGGGCCACGCCCGGCCCGCTGGCGCGTTTGAGCCGTCGAAAAAAGTTGCAAGGGCGCCCATCACAAAAACGCCGCCGTTCCTCCCGCTGTGTCTTGCTGCAAGTCGAAAAGTCAAACTCCAAAGCCAAATCCCTCGAGGCGCGCGCACCAGCCTTGACTGCGCCATCTCTCCCTTTTGCCTTTTGCCGGGCGCAGCGCAGCGCCCCGCGCTCGCTCAAAACTGCGATCCCCCCCGTTTTGCGTCCGCGCCCGCGCGGCGCGGCGCGTCGAATCCGTTTCGCGGCATCCGTCCCCGCCGCCGCCCCCGCCAACGCGCGGGGGGGGCCAAAGTCGGGCCCCGGCCGGCCCGCGCCGCCCCGCGGCGGCCCCCACGCGGGCTCGCGGCCGCCGCGGCGCCGGGCCGGCCGGATCAGCGGAGTGCGCAATCAGTGCATATCGCGCGCCCGCCCCGCGCGCCGCCCCCCCCTCCCGCCGGCGCCGCTCGGCGGCGGCCGTCTGGCGTTTTGAGGGGGGCGGCCCGCGGCGGCGCGCCGAGGGAAAAAAAAGGGACCGGTCGGGAGCGCGGCCCCGAGGGACGGCGCCCGGTGCAGCGGTGTGCGGACGGACGCGCGGGTTTGGGTCGGCGGTCGGTAGAGGGGGGGAGGGCGGCCACCTTTCGAGGGGGCCCCCCGCCCCGCTCAACCCGACCGCCCCGGACGCCGCCGCCGCCGCCGCCGCTGCCCCGCCGCCCGGGGCCGCGCGCGAGGGAACCGAGGGAGGGCAGGAGGGATCCGAGGCGCGCGCGCGCGCGCGCGGCCGCGCATGCAGCGGCCGAGGCGCGCGCGCGCGCCCGCCGAAGAATTTGCCTTGGGGAATAAACCCTTGAAGTTGAACAGCCCTCGCGATTCGGATTTGGGAGTCCAGCGCGCGCGTGGGCGCGCCTCGACCGAGGCCCCGCCACGCCGCGGCGGCGCCCGCCCTTTTGTTGCGCATCCGTAGCCGCCGCCGCCGCCGCCGCGCGCCGCGCGCCCGCATCGCGCGCGGCAGGCGCGCCGGCCCGGCAAGCACTTTCCCATCGATCGAATTTGCGGCGCGCCGCCCGCGGCCACCTGGCATTTGCGTGTGTCTTGTCTGTGTCTCCCCCCCCTGGTGTGATGCACCCCCCTTAATCGGCGGCGGCGCTGCTTTGGCCCGCCCCCCACGGCCGGCGCGATGCACCCGCGCCGCGCCTGCCGCGAGCGTTCCCAGCCCCCCCCCCCCCAAACCTCAATCGGCGCCAGAGTGCCGCCACCCCCTCTCCCCGCCGCGCCGGCCACTTTCGGCCCACCTTGTCTGATTGGTCGCGCCGTGCCGCCATTCATGTCGGGTTTGCCCCTTGGGCCCCGCGCCAAAAGGCGCGGGGCCCCGCCGGGGCCCTGTGTACTGTGTGCTTCAGCCCCCCCCTACCCCGCTCCGGCTCCCGCGCCCGGCCGCGCAACTGCGCCGGCCCGGGCGCGGCGCCCCTGGTCCCGCAACCAAGTACTGACTATCCTACGAACCCCTGTATGTAAACACCCGCGTACAATGGGGTTGCGAAAACGGAAACTGCTGCGTGCTGCGCGCGCTGTGCTTGCGCGACCCTCGGCAGCTGCTGCGCCCGGCGCTCGTGCTGCGCCCAGCGCTCGTGCTGCGTCCAGGGCGCGCCCGTATGATGTAGATGCAAAACGCGGTACGTGAAACAGGGCAATTCGCCAAGCAGACGCGCCCCGTCGCCGAGATCACGCGGCCCCCGAAACAGCGCCCTCCCGAGGCCGCTGCGGCCGGCATGGAGGGAAGCACCAGAGACGCCGTGGAAGGATCGGCCGATGCTGCCTGCGCCGGCGCCGGCGCCGCCGCGGCGCGCACGCTGGGCCCAGCCGCGCCGCAGGCAGGCGGTCTGCCGGGCGCCGCCGCCGCCGCCGCAGCCGCCGCGGCCGCCGCTGCAGCCCGAGGGGAGGAGGCCGCAGACACGGGCTCGCTGAGAGACAAGGTGGGGCTCACGCTCCCAGCGCAGCGGCGCCGCAGCGGCCGATGACGGGGCGTGCTTCAGTTTGGCTTGGCGTCCCCGAGCGCGCTGAGTGAGCGCCCTCCCGCGCCGCCGCAACCCGCGCCGCCGCATCCCGCCCCTTGCAGCAGCCCCCGCTAGCCGCCGCCGGCGCAGAGGCTCCTGCCGGGCCGGACGCGGCGGCGGCATCGCAGCAGACAGGGGAGCCGCCGAGCCCCGCCGCTGGCGGGGCCGGCGGGGAGGGGGCTGCAGCCGTCGGCGGCAGCGGCAGCCACAAACGCGCACGCCGGGCACAGCAGGAAGGGGAGGAAGAGGGGGCAGTGGGCCGCGCGCCCCCCAAGCGCCAGCGGCGCGTCGTGCTGCTGCTAGAGCCTGCCCCGCCGCCGCCGCCGCCGGGAGCCGCCGCCGCGGAAGAGGGACGGGCGCCCGCCGCCGCCGCCGCGCGGCGGCCGCTGCGGGTGCGGCTGCGCGTTGCAGGGGATGGGGGGAGCCCCTCGGGGGCGGCGGCGGCGGCGGCGGCGGCGGCAGCAAGCGCGCCCCGCGCCGGCGGCGGCGTTGAGGGCGAGGGCGGCGCCGGCGAGCCGGCGGGAGGGACGCGGCGGGCCCCCGTTGGCCCTGAGTCAGGAGGCGGGGATGTGGAGATGGGGGAGAAGCTTCTTGGAGAGGCCCCCTATGGCCAGGGTGCGGCCGCCGCCGCCACAGGGGCCGCCGGCGGGACCCAGCTGCCGCCCACCCAGCCACTGGAGCCAGCCGCGGCGCCGGAGGCGCCAGAGCCGCCCCAGCGGGCTGCCGACGACGACGGCTCTCCGCGGGCCGAAGACGCCGCGGCGGCGCCACCGCTGGAAGCGGCCGCGGCGGCGGCAGCTGCAGAAGCCGAGGCGTCGCAGACCCCCAGCGAGCCGGGGCATGGCCTTCCCGAGGCAGCGGCAGCAGCCGCGCCCGCGCCCGCGCCTGCGCCTGCGCCGGCGCCAATGCAGGCTGGATCTCCGCGGGCGGACGCTGCAGCCGCCGCGGCCGCCGCAGAGGCCGGTGCGGCGCCGCCCGCGCCGCCGGCAGCGGGCTCGAGGTTGGTGCGGGTGGCGCCGCGCCGCCCCGCGCAGACAGAGCCCGAAATCGAGCCGCTGCTGGCCACGTGGCGAGATGACGTCACCGGTGGCGGGCTGCCGTCATCCACGTCATGGGCGCAGCTCAAGGCGGCCGGCGGCGCCCGCCGGGCGCGGCCGGCGCAGCCCGGGGTCGAGGATGCTGAAGCGGGTGCGGGGGCTGCTGCAAGGTCGCCGTCGCAGCTTTCGTGGCGGCAGGTGGCGCAGCAATTTGGGGGTTTGGAGGCCGAAGCGTCAGCGGGGGCAGCGGAGGCAGCTGCGGAGGCGGATGCAGAGGCTGCTGATGCAGAGGCAGCAGCAGAAGCAGTGGCGGCAGCGGAGGCAGCTGCGGAGGCGGAGGCAGAGGCTGCTGATGCAGAGGCGGCAGCAGAAGCAGTAGCGGCTGCAAAGGCAGAGGCTGCAGAGGCAGCAGCGGAGGCAGCGGCCGAGGCAGCCGAGGCGGTGGCAGCTGCGGAGGCAGAAGCCACAAAGGCAGCGGCAGCCTCAGCGGCAGTCGAGGCAGAGGCAGCAGCAGCTGAGGCAGAGGCGGCAGCGGCAGAAGCTCGGGAGCAGGCGCGAGCCGACACGCAGGCGCAGGCCGAGGCGGGGGCACTCCTGCCAGCAGCTGATGGCGGCTGGGAGGAGGGGGGCGCGCCAGTGCCAGAGTGCGGCATCACCGCCGTCGACGTGCGTGGGCAGTTTGGGGGGACTGCACCTGCTTTGGGTTTGGGTGCACAGGGCCCTGCATCCGCAGAGGGCCTGCTGGCACAAGATTCACTGCTCAGATCGAATGGTCGGTTATAGCACGGCGCGTGCCCACTCCCAACCCAAATACCGATGCCTCAAAACGGCCTCCCGCCCCGCGCGCAGCTGATGCTGCTGGGTGTGGAGCCCGCCACTGCCCTCGAGGCGGCCGCCGCGGCCGCCGCGGCGTCCGCCGCTTACTCAGCCGGACTGCCCGTGGCCTATCCCTGGCAGTCCGCACAGCCGCCGCCGCCGGCGGCCGCGGCCGCAAAGGCGACGGCGGCGCGGCCGCCGCCGCTGGCGCGCCCACCGCCGTCGCCGCCGGCGCGGCCGCTGCGCGGTGCCGCGCTGCCGCCGCTGCCGGCGGTGCAGCGCTCGCCGCCGCCTGCGGCCGTCCGGCCGTCGCCCCGGCTGCCCACGGCTGCTGCGGCCCAGGCAGACGCGTTGGCCGCTGTCGCCAAGGCGCGCGCGCCGCCGCCGGGCCCTCAGCCGCAGCCGCACGCGGGGCGCCAGGCGCTGCGCGCAGCTGCGCAGCAGGGCCCTGCCGCAGCGGTGGACGAGGTTGCGGAGGCCGAGGCAGCGCTCGCCTCTGCCCTCGCCGCGGCTGCCGCATTGGTCGAGGCGCCAGGCGAGGGAGAGGCGGCAGCGGCAGCGGGCGGAGAGGCGGCGGCGGAGGGGTGGAAAGGGAGGGAGGTGGGGCGCGCAGAGGAGCGGGGGTGGCAGCAGCGGCTGCGCGGGCAAGAGGAGGAGGGGGAGTGGGAGGAGGAGGGGGCTGCTGAGCCGTTTGCCCTCAGGCTGCTGCAGGCGCTGCGGCCGCCCTCGCCCCCGTTTGGCGCGCGCGGCGGCCCACGCGGCCGCGGCCCCCGTCACGGCCGGCGCGAGGAGCTGTCTCTGGGGGTGGCTGGAGACCTGTTTGGCCCTGAGGCCACAGCCGGGCCAATAGCTGCGGGCGAAGCAACGGCGGCGGCCTTCGGCACCAGCGGCTGTGCCACTCGTCGCGCGCCAGGCGCGCCGCCGCCGCTCCCCGCCGAGCCGCCGCCCCGCGCCGCCGCCGCCGCCCGGCCCGGCGCCGCGACGCCGCCGCCGGCCACGCCGCCCGGCGGCGGCGCGCCGGGCGGCGCGCCGTCGCCGCCGGCGCCGGCGCTCCTGCTGCGGCGGTCGCTCGACGTCGCCGCCGGCCTGCTGAGCACCCACAGCGGCGGCGGCGCCGGCGCTGCTGCGGCGGCGGGCGGACCGACAGGGGCCGGCGAGGCGATCGCGGAGCTCACCCTCCGCCTCGGCGCGCGCACAAACGCCGGCGCGGCGGCGGGCGGGGATCAACTGCTGCGCGCTTTGGAGGGCGCTTTGGAGGAGGTTTTTGCGGGCGGCGGCGGCGGTGGCGACGCGGGGGCGGCGGGCGGCCGCCTGCCTAACGGCCGCGGCGGCGCGCCGCTGCCGTTTGAGTGGTGGGAGGAGGGCAGGGGCGCCGGGGGGGGCGCGGAAGGGGAGCTTGGGGTTGAGGCGGCAGCGGTTGAGGAGGAAGAGGAGGAGGACGAGGCGGAGGAAGCAGAGGGCTCTCTGGGCGGCGCAGCAGAAGAGGCGCCAGGGCCTGACTACTTCGGCAGCGCCGAGGCCCCCGCTGGCCGCGCCCCCTCTGGCCGCGCCGACAGCGGTTACGCCTGGCAGCGCGGCACCGGCGCCGCCGCCACCGCCGCCGCACCCACGCCCGCGCCTGCGCTTGCGCCAATGCCGGCGCCTGCGCCCGCGCCGCCGCCGCCGCGCGGCCGGCTGGCGCGAATGCGGGGGCGGGAGCCGCCGCGGCCGGCGCCCGCTGCGCCGGCGGCGGAGGAAAGGGGGGACGAGTGGGAGGGGCGGGCCGGCGCCGGCGGCCGCGGAGCCCCGCCGTCGCCCGAGCAGCTGCCGCCGGCGGGCGGCGCGGCGCGGCGCGGCCGCGGCCTTGGCGCCGGCGCCGCCGCTCGCACTGGCGCCGCCGTCTGGGGGCTTCGGGGGTTTGAGGAAGGGGGTTCTGGAGGGTCGCCGGTTTTCGACGTGGGGCCGCCGGCGCCGCCGCGCGGCGGCGGCGGCGCGGAACCGGCGGGCGCGCCGCCGGGCGGCGGGGGGCTGCTGGCCGGCTGGGAGGAGGAGGGGTGGCGCGGCGGCGGCGGCGAGGACAGCGGCGGGGGGGATGCGGAGTCGCTGCCGCCCTCGCAATGGGCGGCGCCTGATGAGCTGCCGCCCGGCCGGCGCAGCGACAGCCTCGGCGCCGGCGGCGGCGGGGACGGCGGCGGCGGCGACAGCGACGGCGGTGACTTCGGGGGCGACCGCGCGGCGCCGCCCTCCCCCCACCCCCCGCAGCCCCCGCCCCCGCGCGTCGCGCGGCTGCCGCAGCGGCGCGGCAGCGGCGGCGGCGGCGGCGCCGCGCCGCGCGCGGCGGGCGGGCGGCGCGCGCCGGGGGCGGCGCGGCGGGTCAGCGGATCTGCAAAGGCGGGGCTGGTGTTCCCGGTGGGGCGCATCCGGTGGGTGCATTTGGTCTTTTTGGGCGGATTCATACTGCGCTCGAACGCAGACAACACATATTGTGTTTGGGCCGAGGCTGAATTAATGCATGGGGTGCGGGGGCGCGCCGCGGTTCGGTTTCGGTTTGACTGCGTGCTGCTTGCAACTGCTCCTGCGCTGACGCGGCACGCGGCGCAATGCGCGCCTCACCGCTCATCGCGTCAAAACTACCGCTGGCAGGTCGAAGATGAAGGCGATGGGGCTGTCGAGCAGGCTGGGCCGCGGTGCGTTGGGAGTTTTTGTTCACGCTTTGTGCTGCTGCATTCAGTGGGCTGTGGGCGATGAAAGCGCAGCGTTTGCCAATCCCAAAAATTCACACGAACAGCGTTGATACCACAAAACTGGCAAGCAAACTCATAATCAGCTCCAACCCACCCCAACCCAAACCCTACCCCAAAAAGGCGCCCCCGTATTCATGGCGGCCGCCCTGGAGTACCTGGCCGCCGAGGTGCTAGAGCTATCGGGGCAGGCGGCGCGCGACTGCGGGCGCGCGCGCATCACGCCGCGCCACCTTCAGGCGCGCGCGCGCGCGCGTGGGGGAAGGGCGGGGGCGCCCCAGGCGTCCCCTTCCGTTGGATGGGAGGGCCGGGCGGGGGGGCAACTGGAGGGGGCATTCTGCCGGGCCGGGTGCTGTTGCCATTGACTGGCCTTGATTGGGCCGGCTGGCCCCACTCATTCGAATCTCTGTGTTCAGTCAACGCCCCCGCCCCCTTTGATCCGCACCCCCCCCCCGCAGCTGGCCATCCACTCAGATGCGGAGCTTCAGGCGCTGCTGCGGCGCTGCGTGCTGCCAGGGGGAGGCGTCCTGCCGCACGTGAGCGAGCCAACGCCGGTTTTCGCCGTGGGGGGGGGGGTGTTGAGTTTCGAATGGACTCTGGCGATTTTGATGGCCGGCGCCTGCTGCGCCTGCAAGTTTTGTTTCTGGGGGCGGACTGACCGCGACCCGACTCCGCAGCGGCTCTGAAAGGCGCCCGCGCCTCCCGCCGCCCGCCCCTTTTTGCTGCCTTTCCCCCGCCCTACGCCGCCGCAGCTCGAGCCGGCGCTGCTCAAGCCCAAAAAGGAGCGAGGCGGCCAGCGGCGCGGCCAGTGAACGCGCCTGGCTGCGCGGGAGCGGTCTCCTCCCACCCCCGGCTTTGACTGCTCCTGCTTTCGCTTTTGGGCTGCTTTACTCGGATCGCAGCGCAGTTCGCTTGTGCTTTGGGGTTTCACGCGCACACCAGGCGATTGAGAGTTGGGCGCGAGGCGCTGCCGTTGCAATCAGCGCCGGCCAGAACAGAAAATGCCTTTGGGCCGGGAGACAGGGCAGCCGGGGCAGCTGGGCTCCTGGCGGTGGACCGGTCAAACCTGGTCAACGCGGTCAAAATCGGTCCGATCCAGCTGTCAGTAGCCTAGCCCATTGTAGCGGAAAGTGAGCTCCACCTGGAGGGGGGGGAGGCGGGGCCGGTCAAACGACGGTCGGTCAGACTTGGGGGCCGGTCAAAGGACGGTGAAGGCGGGAGAGCAAAACAGTGGGACGGCCACACACCCAAGGCAAAGCCCCCAGGCACGGAGGCGCCGGCGCGGCGCAGTTTCCGGGCATTCTGGGCGCGCACCTCGCTGTTTGGGGGGACGCGGCAGGACTTGTCCCGGCCAAACAGCTGCGGGCGCGGCGTGCGTGCGGGCGGGGCGATTGCGTGTTTTGAGTGCGCAGGCGGGCGCCTGGTTTGGGGGGCTTTCGATGTGCGCGTGCTGTGTGTGCCTGGAGCCATCGGCGCCAGCGGCTGCCGACTCCGAAGCCCACAGCGGCCAGGAACTGACAACAGCAGCAAACCAGCCCCTGGACAAAGCCCAGCCACGCAGCCGCTGACAGCACACACACAGGCCCAAATGCCCCCTTAACTTCGAAACCGAGAGGAAGGGCTCACGCATTGGTCGCCCCTTTCTCCGTACGCCAGCCGCGGCGGCAGCAGCACGGTGCGCACGCCGCCCTCCTTGATGGGGCCCATCGCGCCGCCGTCCCCGAGGATCGCGAGGTCGAAGCCGCTCATGACCTGGGTGGTCTCGGGCTGGGGGGTTTTGGTTTGAAGGAGGGGGTTGTGGCGGTTTTGGGGTTTGCCAAGGGATTTGGGCGTGCTTTTTTGGGGTGGGGGGTTAAAGTGCCCATGGCCTGTGAATTGGCCCCGCCAGAGGTTTTGTGGGGGCGACAGTTTTCAAGCGGCCCCGTGCCCCACCAGCAACGTGAACCGCATCGCAGCAAACAGGCCGAACCAGCAGCTTTGGCTGTATCGTCCGTCATACGGCGGCCGCAGAGGCCAGGCCCCGCGCGCACCGAGTTTTCACCGACGAAGAATTTGAATTTGCTGCTGCCCTCAAACACCTGGCCGCCTGCGCACGTTTTGCGGCAGGGCGGGTGTGGCGGCGGGTGTGGGTTGCGGGGCGGGTTGGCACCGAGCGTCAAGCACGGCCGGCTGCCGTGTGGGCGGTGGTGTGTTTGGCTGCATTAGAGGCGTGGCGCCGTCCACTGTAGAGCACAAAACCATTGCCAGGCCCTCACTGCGGCAAAATAGACGCACCAACTGCCAACACGCCGAATGGCGAAGCAGCGCCGCAAAGCGCAAGCATCGCTGAAAGCGCAGAAAGCGCACCCGCGGCCACGGCGCGCGCGGTGTAGTCAACAGTGACCAGGTCCCCCCGCAGGGGGCTCTCCCCGCTGCCGGCCTTGACCTCGCAAAACTTGACCTGAACGGTTTTTTTTCGAATGGGGTTTTCGGCTTGGCTTTGCTTTCGTGGAGTCGACTCGGGGCAGGCGCGGCTTTTGCTTTGTTGGTGGCGTGTGGCGGCCTGCTGCCGATGCCGTGGCCTTGCGGCGGCCTGCCGTTGCCCCCGGCAGCAGCGAAAGCCCCGGCCAACCAAATGCACACTAGCGTACGCGCGCAAGATGCAGCAATCAAACACAAACGGGAAAGCCGCGCTCACCCCCTCCGCCGAGGCCGGCTGCAGCTTGGAGCACGCGGGCACGTCCAAAACGTTTGGCTTGGCGACCGCCGGCGCCGCAAACGGGCCGAACGCCGCGGCGGCGGCGAGCGCGGCGGCGGCGGCGGTGGCCGCGAAGCGCTCGGCAGCGGCGGCAGCAGCGGCCGGACGCCGGCGCGGCGGCGCGGGGGCTGACGCAGCGCCCGGCCGCGGCCGGAGGCCCGCCTTTGCGGTGTCTGCCCACGCTACGCGCATCTCCAAAGCGGGTTGCGATCAATGGGCGGGCCGAGCGAGATCTGTGCTGCAGATTTGGGTCGTGCGCCTGTTTACGGCCGCGTTTGGCTTTGGGCGCGTGCGCAAAGCCGACAGGGCCGCCAATGGGACTTGTTCCAGGGCGAAGCGGGTTGGTAAACCGCCACTGCCACACCCGACACCGCCGCCGCCGCCCCCGCCGCCCAGTCAACGCCCAGCCTTGCGTGTGAGCCCGGGTCTGCGGCTTCCAATTTTCACACCCTAGCCCATGCGAGACCGGGCGGTTACTGGAGTCAGTCCCAGAAGCAAACACAGGAGGCCGCGCACTCGGCGGCCCGCTGCCCGTGCAGCGCTGCAGCACTGCGTGCGCCAGGGCTCCGCCGCTCAAGGCCCCTTCCGGTCTTCGCGCGCCAGCTGCGATTTGATCCACTCGCTGACGTGCCAATTTCCGCTGCATTCAGCCTTTCGTTTGCAGTACAGTGCATCCCAGGGGCAGGGCGGCTCCTGGGCGCACGCCCACTGCAGCACGGCCAGGTGGCCAGCTCGGGCCGCTGCATCGCAGGTCCCCTTGTCCCAGGGGCAGGGCGGCTGCTGGGCGCGCGCCCACTGCAGCACGTCCAGGTGGCCGAATTTGGCTGCTGCTTGGCAGGTCCCCTCGTCCCAGGGGCAGGGCGGCTGCTGGGCGCGCGCCCACTGCAGCACGGCCAGGTGGCCGCCCCGGGCTGCTGCGTTGCAGGTCCACTCATACCCTGGGCAGGGCGGCTGCTGGGCGCGCGCCCACTGCAGCACGGCCAGGTGGCCGAATTCGGCTGCTGCTTGGCAGGTCCCCTCGTCCCAGGGGCAGGGCGGCTGCTGGGCGCGCGCCCACTGCAGCACGGCCAGGTCGCCGTTCGCGGCCGCTGCCGTGCAGACGCCTTGCACACTGGGGCTGGCTAGCCTCGGCAGCGCCCAGCTGAGTGCGGCGACGTCGCCGTGGAAGGCCGCGCGTTCGGCTGCAGTTCTGCGCTGCCTCTCCCCCAGCTGCGGCCACGCCTCCTGCAGCGCCCACAGCGGCACGCACAAGCATCTCGAGCGTTCGTCAGGTGCGCAGTGCTGCGCTTGAGACCGCCGTGCGAGTGCCGCCGGCGCCGTCGCCTGGGCCAGCGCCTTGCTCACGCGGGGCACTGTCACGACCTGGTCCCCCGGCGGCAGGGCGCAGCAGATGCGGGCCAGCAGCTCCAGCGGCAGGGCCGGGGCCGTTGCCGCGGGCGGCATGGGAGCGCGCCTAGGTGGGTGCCGGGTGGGGCCGCGTGGCGGCGATCGGCCAAGCTCGGCGGCCGCGGCACGGAGCAGCGCACAAGCGCAAAAACGTAGAGCGGCGGCAGCAGCAGGCAGCAGCAGGCAGCTCGGACCGTGGCGAACGGACATTGCCGCGCGATTGATCCTTCTGGCCGCAGCTGCTCACCTATCTATGGGCAGACCGGCTGCACGAGACGAGGAGATCGATCTGGCGCGCGGGAAACGCTGGCTGGCGCCTTATTGGCTGTGTAGGCTGTACGGTACGGTGCCTCAATTTACGGGTCAAGCGAGCGTCGCTGCTGCTGCTGATGATGCTGCTGAACGGCGGCAGGCCGGCAGCCGGTGCCGGGCCCGGGGCGGCGGTTTCGTTGCGCTCACCGTCACGCAAGCAGCAGCCAAACCGCTACGGCTGCGTTTCCGGCGCCCACCCCTGACCTTTGCACATGTGTCGAACCCTGGGCTTTCAATCGCGCCGTGCAGCAGGAATGTTCTGCAATTACAGTACAGTGAATCAACAGAAATGAACAGCACCCGCAAAGGGAGAGAAGGGTGACAAAGAGCGTCGTAATCACGACCATCTGGCAACCGAATGCGCGGCGCAGCTGCACAGCGCAGCCTGGGCGTGCACGCGGCTGCTCTCGGCGGCGGCATGCATGCCAGCATGGATGGCGCTCTGAGAAGAGCAGGTTCACAGAACGGCGTAATCGCATGCGGCCAACTGCGCCTGCCATGCTGCGCTTTCAGTCTGAAAGGTCCGAAGAGTCCGAAGATACCGATGGATCAAACATTCCCGGTGTATACAAGCCTTCACGCTCCAACTCCGAGACAATCCAATCCACAACGTAGAGATGGTTAGAGTCATCCGCCTCGCGCACGCATCTGTGCACGTCCCACGGACAGGGCGGCTGCTGGGCGCGCGCCCACCGCAGCGTGTTCAGGTGGCCGAACGCCGCCGCTATTTCGCAGGTGTCCTCGTCCCACGGGCAGGGCGGCTGCTGGGCGCGCGCCCACCGCAGCACTGACATGTGGCCGGCTCGGGCCGCTGCCCAGCAGGTCCCTTTGTCCCAAGGGCAGGGCGGCTGCTGGGCGCGCGCCCACTGCAGCACGGCCAGGTGGCCGTCCCCGGCCGCTCCCTTGCATGTGGCCTCGTCCCAAGGGCAGGGCGGCTGCTGGGCGCGCGCCCACTGCAGCACGGCTAGGTGGCCGCCCAGGGCGGCTGCCGTGCTGGTCCCCTTGTTCCAGGGGCAGGGCGGCTCCTGAGAGCGTGCCCACTGCAGCACGGCCAGGTGGCCGCCCTTAGCCGCCTCCTTACAGGCCCACTCGTCCCAGGGGCAGGGCGGCTGCTGGGCGCGCGCCCACTGTAGCACGGCCAGGTGGCCGCCCCGGGCCGCGGCCTCGCAGGTCCCCTTGTCCCAGAGACAGGGCGGCTGTTGGGCGCGCGCCCACTGTAGCACGGCCAGGTGGCCGCCCCGGGCCGCTGCCTCGCAGGTCTCTTCATCCCACGAGCAGGGCGGCTGCTGGGCGCACGCCCACTGTAGCACAGCCAGCTGGCCGCCCTCTGCCGCTGCGCTGCAGACGCCTCCCACACGGGGGTCGGCCAGCATCGGCAGCGCCCAGCTGAGTGCGGCGACGTCGCCGTGGAAGGCGGCGCGCCTGGCCGCGGTTGCGCGCTGCTCCTCCGCCAGCCGCGGCCAAGCCTCCTGCAGCGCCCACAGCGGCACGCAGAAGCCGCCCCAGTCTTCTTCAGAATCGCTGCGCGCTTCGTCAGACTCTCTGTGCGCCTCTTGAAACCGCCGCGCGAGGTGCGACGCCGCCGGCGCAGCAGCTGCCAGCGCCTTGCTCACGCGGGGCACTGTCACGACCTGGTCCCCCGGCGGCAGGGCGCAGCAGATGCGGGCCACCAGATCCAGCGGCAGGGCCGGGACCGCTGCCGCGGGGGGCATAGGTGCCCACCTAGGCGGGTGGCGGATGGGGGCGCGTGGCGGCGATCGGCCAAACTCGGCGACGGCGGCGCGGCGCAGCGCACAGGCGCAGAAAGTCGTGGAGCGGCGCCAGCAGCAGGCAGCAGCAGGCAGCGCGGACCGTGGAGAACGGACATGCTGCACGATTGATCCTTCTGGCCGCAGCTGCTCACCTATCTATGGGCAGACCGGCTGCACGAGACGAGGAGATCGATCTGGCGCGCGGGAACGCTGGCTGGCGCCTAGATTGGCTGTCTGGGCTGTACGGTACGGTGCCTCAATTTACGGGTCAAGCGAGCGTCGCTGCTACTGCTGATGATGCTGCTGAACGGCGGCAGGCCGGCAGCCGGTGCCGGGCCCGCGGCAACTCTTTTCAGACCAGGTCGATGGTCGCGCCGCAGCCTTTCTTGGCGCTGCTCAAGATGCCATAATACCCCCTGGTAAAATCTGCGGCTTATACTGGCTTGGCCACAGCAGGGCACGATGCCTGGTCTGCCTGAACGGGGGCTGCCTTGGGCAGGCGCGTGCTCGCGCGCCTCGGTGGCGCGCAGACGTTGGCAGCTGCCGCCGCGCCGCCAGCCCCCCTGCTGCTTTGCCCCGCGCGCCGACCCCCGCCACCAAACGCAGATCGCCCCAGCCCTCATCCGCAAGCTTCCAAGTCTCCGCCCCCTGAAGACCCCCCGCCTCGCCATGGCGGCGCCGCCCCCCGTCGACGAGGCCGGCGCGCTCCAGAGGGAGCTGGAAGAGACAAGGGCGCAGCTGAAAAAGGCACGCGGGGTTGATTGGGGCTCGCTTGGGGGCGCCCGGGGCGGCGTCTCGTCCCCTCAGCAGCTCGGCGCGCGCGGCGCCCGGCCCAAGCGAGCGCGCGCGCCGCCGCGCTTGGCGCGGCGCTCCAGCCGCGCCGCGCCGCGCCGGCCCTGCGCCGCCGCCGCCGCCGCTCAGGCCGCCCTCCTCAACCCCGGCCGCGCCCGCAGCTGCAAGACGCGCGGCGCGACGAGGACCCCCGGCTGAGCTTCTCCACCCCAGAGTTCAAAGAGGCCCAGCGGGCCTTCACAGACGCGTTCAAGGCAGGCCGTTTTTGCGGCAGTGCTGCCGTCTCCCGCTGCTGCCGCTGGTGCAACCAGACCCTCAGCAATCAGAACCCCAGCCAGGCTCGCCCCTCCCAAACCCACATTCAAGACCCAACACCTTAACACCCCCTACCCCACAACCGCACTTCCGCAGCGCAACTTCGGCCGGCCGGCCGAGTGGGCGCTGGTGAAAGAGGTGGGCGCGGCCGCGCGCAGGACCCGCACGCAAATGGGGCCTTGACAGCGGCGCTGGCTGCCCCCTCCCCTGCGCCGCACCCAACACCGACCCAAGCTGCGCCCCCTGCGCCACGCCCCAACCCCGCGGCCCTCCCCCTCCCGCGCCGCGCCCCGCAGTACCCCTGGAGCACGCCGCAGCTGCGCCGCATCGACGCAGACGGCAAGCCGCAGTGACGCCGCCGCGGCGCGCGCGCGCCGCTCGGGGGCCCCGCCGGCTGCTGCCAGCTTGCAGGGCCGGCTGACGCCGCGGCTGCCGCGCGCGGCCGGCTGCGTGCGTTTTGTTGAGCTGGCGCGAGCTTACAGAGTCACTTGATTGTGAGTAACGAGCAGGCGTGCGTTGGTTGTGGGGGGGCAGCACAAAATCGAACAAAGGAAGGAGGCGGGGTTTTTGACATAGCAGGGGCCGCACGGTTTGGTGCGCAAAAGCCCAGGCACAGGCAGCATATCAACGGCGGAGATCCGCGGTCGCCTGCGTTGCGCGGCGGTTGCAACTGCAGCGGCGGCGGCGCCAACTGCTGCCAGCAGCGCAGCGGGCCGCCACTCCAGCGCGGCGGCTCAAGCTGGGGCCAAACGTTTCAATTGGGGCGGCGGCGGCGGCAGGCCGCCCCGCGCCGCGCCGCCGCCGGCCCGCCCCGCCCCGCCCCGCCCCGCCCCGCGGCCGCTCACGGCAGCAGCGGCGCCTGCTGCGTGATGCAGTGGACGTTGCCGCCCCCCAGCACCACCTCCCGCGTCTGCACCGCGACCACCCGCCTGTCTGGGAACGCCGCCTCGAGCACGCGCTTGGCGCGCGCGTCCGCCTCGGGGAGGCCGAACGCGGGCATGATGACGCCGCCGTTTGGGAGGTAAAAGTTGACGTAGCTCGCCGCGAGGCGCTCGCCGGTGTGGCGGTTGGCGCGGCCCACCTCGTCCTTCGGTCGTTTGGGGGTTTGTGGTTGCGGGGCGGTTGGGGCGGTTGGGGGCTGGTGGGGAGGGCGCCGCCGGGGCCCCCAAGCCGCAGCGTGTTGAAGGGGCGCGGCAGCGGAGGGAAGAGCCTAAATCTGCTGCGGCCACAGCGGTCCGCCACACCAAATGCCCGTCGCCACACAGGCCCCCGCGCATCCGGCCCTAGCAGCGCCGCGACCCCACCCCACCCGACAGAGCCCCCCAGCCGCCGCCCTCTCTCCCCCCCCCAGCTGGCCCACCCACCAGCGTCTCCCACTCCTCCTGCGTCCTCGTCAGCACGGGGGGGCAGGGCAGTTTGATGACCTCCAGCTTCCGCCCCTTGGCGTCGGTCTCGCGGCTCAAAACCTCCAGGGCCTCGCGGCTGATGTCATACTGCGATTGTTGGTTGGTTCGTTGGTTGGTTGGTTGGTTGGTTGCTTGGCTGGCTGGCTGGCTGGCTGGTTGGCTGGCGGGTTGGGTGGTTGGCTGGTTTGTCCGACTTTGAATGGTGGGGGCGCAAACGCTCAACCGCACAATTCGCTCGTGGGTTGCCCAAAACTACTCAACCCAAACTCCACAAGAGCTCCGCCCCCCCTGGAAAGTCAAAACCCCCCGGGACCCGAACCTGGGGGTCGTCCTCGTCGTCGCACCACGCCAGCAGCACCACCCCGGGGCGCGCGAAGCAGGCAAAGTTGTCGATGTGGCCGTTGGTGTCCTCGTCAAAGGCCAGGCCCCTGAGCGGGGGGAGGGGGGCGGGTTTGGAGGGGAGTGCCGCGTTTGAGAGGGTTTCTGGGTTTGCGAGGGGGTCCAGATTGTGCAAGGCTGGGGGTAGCCAGCTGGGAAGGGCAGGTCGGGTTTCCTTTGGCGGCTTGGAAGAGCCTGGGCCAATGGCCCAAAACCAAAGAACGGACGCGCAAAACAAGGGCAAAAACCAGTCAGGTCCACAGCTCACTTTGGCAGCCAGATCACTTTGGTCACCCCCGTGAAGCGCTTGAGGCTGGCCTCGATCTCGGCCTTAGTCATGTCGGGGTTTCGGTTGGGGTTGAGCAGGCACTCCTCCGTAGTAAGCAGCGTCCTGGGTTTTGTTTGTTTGTCAAAGCGGGTGATAAGCGGGCGGCGAGAAAAATACGGCAGGGGAAAGGGCGGGGCGCTCGCGTCAGCGCGTTGGCAGGCCGATCCCTGCAGGGGCGCCCAGCAGCCCCCCTTTGAGAAAACCCGAGGCCCCGCGCGCGCAAGCGGGCCGCGACGCCGGCGCACCCCCTCCCTCCCCCCCTCACCCCTCCCCGTCCACGTGGATGCTGCCGCCCTCCAGCACCATGTCGACGGAGACAAACGGCAGCTTCTCTACCTCGCAGATCTTGCGCGCCACCAGGCGGTCCTGTTCGTATGACCCGTACAGGTCACCCCAGCCGTTGAAGAGCCAGTCCACGCCGACCGCGGTCCTGCGCGCGCGCGCGCGCGGTGTGCGCGTGCGCTCGGTGCCGCGCGCGGCCGAGGGGCGCGGGGATCGGGGGCGACGCGGCGGCGGCGGCGGCGGCGGCGCGGCGAGCGGCCGCAGGGGTGGGGCAGGGGCGGGCAGGCGGGTCTGGGCCGCTGCGCTAAGCAGATGCAGGGCGCGCGGGCGCGGGAGGCTGCGCACCGTATCGTTGGCTGCGGGCAGTTGCTGATTTCCCCGAGCACGACCTGCGTGGCGGGCGTTGCGGAATCGAGCGGCGTTGCGTGCAACGCTGCTGCCGCGGGCGCGCCGGTTGGCTTTGGCCGTTTGGCCGGCCCTCGCCCCCGCCCTGCCGAGCCCTGCCGATGCTGCGCCAGCGCCGCCATGCAGCTGCCGCCATGCAGCTGCCGCGCGCACCGTGGGCCCGGAGTCGCGCAGCCATGAGTCATCGTGGCACATCTCAACGACCCTCACGTTATCGGGCAGCGCGGCGCGCGCCTCGCCCCACTGCAGGAGGGATTGGCAAGGGTTGTGTGGGGCCAGCGGCGCGGCCAGGTTGGCACTCGGCCTAAACAAGCGGCCACACTACCCGCTGCGGCTGCCCAACCGCTGCCGCGGCTGCGGAAGACTGCGCCCTCTCATCTTCAAAAGCGAGGGGCAGTTGCGGTTGCTGGCTGCAGCAGCAGCGGCGGGAGCACGCCAGCGCTGCTTCTGCACGCCGCTCGCAGGCGCGCGCATGCAGGCCAGCGCATGCGGACTGGCGCGCGCATGCCTCCGCATGCAGCCCGTCCGCATGCGCCCCAAGGCCCCCCTCACTATGTTGGGGTGGGCGATCACGGTGACGGGCTCGAACTGGGAGATGGCCTTGATGACCTCGACAAACGCCGCGCGCGCCGGCGCGCCGCGGTCGCGCCACACGTCGAACCGCGTGGGCCACGCCATCCAGGTGCCCGCGTGCGGGTGCCACTCCGCGGGCATGGTGAGCTTGATGTCGCCGTCGGCGAGGTCGAGCTGCTTGCCGTTTGGCAGGGTCACCGTGGCGCGCGCCGACGTGGACGCGGCGGCGGAGCTCGCCGCGCGCACGCCGGCGCGGCCGAGCAGCCGGATCTGGCCCACCACGGCCTGCTGCGCCGGCTGCATGGCGAAGACCGCTGGGTGCGGCAGGCCGCTTCGCGTTGCCCTGTCTGGATGCCCTTCGGCGGCCGTTGTTCGAGCTGCTAGCGATCTCGGCTCACGCGGCGAGCTACAAGTGCCAAATGGTCGCAATCGCAGCTACCGAATGGAGCTGGCCAATGGCCACGACACCGGGATCGGCGGCCGCAGCCGTGCGCAAGAGGTCAAACGTCAATGCGCGCACCCGTCACTCGTTGCTACGGTACCGGTATCCTGCTTCCCTGCCACGAGGCGCTTTTGGTGTGCATCAGTGCAGAATGACTCACTTGCCCTGGCCGACTGCTGCTGCTGGGCGCCACGCCGCCATCCCTGCAGACCCTGCTGTGGTTTGATTGGCTGCGCTCACCAGGCGTGAACATGGGGCAGTTGCGAGAGCTGAATGACACGCGCCCGCTCTGAGATGCATACACCTGTATGTTTCGGCACCAGCCGCCGCGAGCCTGTACACCAGCCGCCGCGAGCCTGTACAGCAACCAGCCGCCGCGAGCCACGCGCCCACCCGGGCTCTGACCCACCCGCGGCCCGCGGAGCTGTGATGAATCTTCGCGCCGCCATGTGTGCGCGGCCCCCGCAGCCGCGTCCCTGGCGGCTCCCCTGGCGGACCTCCTCTCCCGCATCCCTCGATGCGATTCATGGACTCCTGCTTGCATGCGGGGGAGGTGCGATTCTGCCAGGCCTCATCACCTGGCACCAGACACACCCGCGTGTAACCTCCCCTCAACCAGCCGCTAGTTCGGCCCTGTGCCGATTAAAAACGAACGCCCAGATGCCTAAATGCTTCGTAGGACCGCTTTCAGCCCCTCGACAGACCTCCGACGAGTGACAGCCTAAGAGTCTGACCGGGCGGATCCGGCTTGATATGGGCAGGGAGATGGCGCCGGCGGCCTCTGGAGGCGCAGAGCTCCTCGTCGAGCGCCTGGGGCGGGTGGGGCTGGCCAGCAAGGTGGGTGCGATGGCCAGCGGCCAGCGACTCGGGGGCGCGGCGTGGCTGACGCCCCCTGCCCGCGCCGCCGCGGGGCCGGCGCCGCCCCGGTCTGCCGCCGGCAGCGGCCGCGTGCACAGCACTGCGGGTTGCGGCCGCGGCGGGGGGCCCGCGGCGGCCCGCCTCGCCGGGCTGTTGTCCCGTCATCACGCCGCTGCCCTTCCCGGCCCGGTCCCACACACCCGCAGGGCCCAGACGCGTTTGAGGAGGTGGACGCGCTGCTGGAGGGCCTTTGCGACCTCACCCTACTGGCAGCCCCGCCCAAGCGGGCCGCGCTGGAGGCGCGCGGCAGCGGCGGCGCGGACGGCGCCGACGCGGCCGCTGCAGTGCCCTGCGCGTCGCCGCGGTCCGCCGGCGCCAGCCCCGTCGCCGCCGCCGCCGCCGCCGCCGCCGCCACGCCCGCCGCTGCGGCGGCGACGCCCGCGGCGGCCTCCCCCGGCGAGGGCCCCGCCTCGCCCTTGCCGCAGCAGGGCGCGGCCGCCGCGGTCGACGAGGCCGCGCTCCTCTCCTCCCTGGCCGCGCTTTGGGCCGACGAGGATCGGCGCGAGTCCCGGCGCAGGGGCGCCGCGGGCGCGGCCGCGGCCGCTGCGGGCGGCCGCAGCCGCAGCGGCTCGCCCGCCCTGGAGCGCGGCGGCAGCGGCGGCAGCGGCGACGGCGCCAGCGCGGACGACGCGCCGCTGAGCCTCGGGGAGCTGCAGCTGCTCGACATGCTGCTGACCTCCGACGGCGACGGCGACGCCGCCGGCGCGCCCGGCCGCCGCGCGCGGCTGCGCGCAAAGCGCCACGGCGGCGGCGCGCCCGCCGAGGCGGCGGCGCGCGCGCCGTTTGTGTTTGGCGCGACGCCGGCGGCGCCGGCGGCGGCGGCGGGGGCGGAGCCCGGCGAGTGCGCTTGCTGCCCTTCGGGGCACGGCAACGGCCACGGCGCGCGGGGCGCGGGGCGCAGCAAGGCGCGCGGCCGCGCGCAGGACCACAGCTATGGGCACGGGCACCTCCACGCGCCGGGCGCCGGCGCATGCGCTGCCGGCTGCTGCGGCCCCACGCCCTGCTGCGCCGCCGCCGCCGCAGCCGCCGCGCCGCCCTGTTGCTCCTCGCCCTCCTGCTGCGCCGAACCCGCCTGCTGTGCGGCGCCCGCCCGCTGCGGCAGCCCCGGCGGCGCGGCGGACGGCGCCCACCCGCGCGTGCGGGAGCTGCCGCGGGGCGGTTTTTTCGGCGGCTATGGCACGCACCCTGCCCTGCAAGATGCCGAAGATGAGGAAGATATGGGGTCATAAAGACCGGGCTGGGGCCGTGAGGCTGGCAGACCCTACTAAACCGTACCAAATACATTGCCCAACGCATGCTGCCGCCGCCGCCTCTTCGCCACCCGCCATGCGGCGCCCCGCGCGCTGGCGCCGCCACACCCGCCGCCGCGCGCGCCGCCCGCGGCTCACCTTTGACAGCGGCCCGCCGCCAGTGCACGCGCGTTTGGCGGCTCCCGCCCCGCGTGCGCACGGGCTGGCGCGCGCGCATGCGCGGCGCAGCGCACGCTCACGCGCCGGCGCACGCGGCCGCTGCCCCAAAGGCTGGACGCCGCCCTTCAGCCCCTTCCAACACCAAATCAGCACCAGCGACAATGCAAAGACCCCTGCTGCTTGGTGGGACCGAAACCGCTCGTTTTCCTTGTGCTACACTACCCGCCGCGCTGCCCCAGCCCCAGGAAAGGGCCAGGAAGACGACCCGATTTTTACACCGCTTTTTACCTTTAGGCCTCGTTTTGGCTGCCCCTCTAAACTCGGATGCCAAGGTCAACTGCTCGCCTTTGTTCGGCCCGCGCTCTCTAAACAAAGGAAGGCCGTGGGGCGTCGCCGCGCGGCCCCAAAACCGCCCAGGCGAAAATCGCAGCGGCCCGCGCGCGCGCGCGCGCCTCGTGCCCTGCTGAGCTGTCGCACCGCGCGTTCAGGGGCCGCGCCGCCCCAATCGAGCCCCCATAACGTGGGCCCGCCACCTGTCTCCATGTGCCACGCGCCGTCCTTGCGCCTCCCTTTCTTCGCCCCCCCCTTAACACTGAGGAAACCGCCCAGCACCACCCTCGCCGGCGGCACGCGCCCCGTGGCGGCGGAGCGAGCAGCCAGAGCGCGGGCGGCTGCCCCGGCTAGCTCCCGCGCGGCGGCCGCAACAAAGGACCCCCCCCCCCAAAATTCGCCTGCCGTGACCTTCTGTTACATACGGCCTGCCGTGGTGTCAAGGGCTTGCAGACGCGCGCAGCCACAACGCTGCAGGGTGTGGATGGCTCAGGCCCGGGCTTTGCGGGCCAGCCGAGCGAGGCGCGCGCGCACCAGGGGTGGGGTGGCCAGGGGGAAATCGAGGGGTCGGGTGGGAATGGGGGGTTGCGGCGCGCCTGGCTGCAGGAAGGGGGCACCGAAGACATGGCAGCTCAAAAAAGTATGCGAACCAGAAATGGCTAGTGGGCAAAGACTGCCCAAATAAAGAAACGGCAGGGCCAGCTCCCTGGCTTCGAAGGCATGCAGGCGATGGGGGGTGGCCGGCGCGCGCGCCCCACGGCGCGGCGTGTGTGAGGGGGGCAGCCGCGGGCGCCCGACGGCGGGGCCGGTTCCCGCGGGGGCCCCTGCGCCGGCTGCTGCCGCGCGGGGCGCGCGCCGCCACCGCTCCCAGCCACGGAGCACACCGCCTCAGGCCGCAGGGGGCTGGAGGCCCCAACGAGTTCAGCCCTGCAGCGGCCAAACCCAAAGCGCGGGTGGAACGGGACTGGTCAAACTCAGTTTGCGGTCGTGCGTGCCTCCTCCTGCAGAAACCGCGGCCGCAACGTGTGCCTGCGCCTGGCGCTTGGAGGGAGTGCAGCTGGCGGAGGGCGCGGCGGCGCGTTGCCGCGCCGGGCGGACGCGCGCCGCGACGACGCCCCGAACGGCGTGGGCCGCGCCATGGCACGCGCCAGACATCCTCCTTGTCCCGAAGAGGGTCGCGAGTATCCCGGGCGAGGCCAGGGCCCGTCCCGGAACTGGGTTGACCCGCCCTGGGTGGGCCGCGGGATGCACTCCGCGGCAGGCAGGCAGCTCGATGATGGCGCGAGAATGAAGAGTGGGCTAGCGGAGCAAACGCAGCGCCTCTTGGCTGGCTTGCGCCGCGCACCTCGCACCGCGGCGCGCGCAAGTGCCCGCCCGCCACGCTCCCGGCCAGGCAACGGCGCCGCGAGCCCCGGCAGACACCGATCCCCGGCCGCGATTACACTCCATCACACCATCACGTAATCTCCTGGCGAGGCGGGGCGCGAACCGGCGCTGCCAACGGCGGCGGCGTCGCCCAGACCCACAACCGCCGCCGGCCCGCCCACGCCGCCCGCCACGGCGCGGGCGCCGCCCAGGGCGCGCGCCAGGTTGCCGATCTCCCTCGCACGCTCCAGGACTGCGGTGGACCGGTTGAAGGGCTGAGGTGATTGGGGTCCCCGGGATGCCGTGTGCAAGGCACACAGCAGCCTCGCGTTCCGACTTGCGCTGGGTGCAGCCGTTTTGGAGCCACCCCCTCGAAACAAATAAAGCCGGCTCAACCGCCGCTGCGCCCACCTTCGGCCGCCGCCGGGCCCCACTCCTCGCCCCACAGCGGGTGGGCGGGGTCGTCCTCCAGCGGGTCCTCCAGGCCGGGAACGAAGCCCAGCCAGCCGCCGTCCACGCCAATCTCGGGCTCCAGCCCTGCCAGGGCCAGGGCGCAGTGCGCGCGGCAGGTTGTCAAGGCACACGTGATGTGCGGTGGGGGGGGCACCGAAAGCGGGATGGGTCGAACTCGGTCAACTCGGCCAGCTGGATGGGAGAGCTTTGCTTAACGCACCGGCTGCACGCGTGGTCTGCGCGTGCAAGCTTGCAGGCAATGTGCACGGGCTTGCTGCGCGGTAGGTGCGCGGAGCGGCATGCACGCGCGTGGCCCGCACCGACGGCCGCCAGCTCCTCGGCGCGCCGCTGCGGGGTCGAGCCCAGCCCCGCCAGGCCGCGGCAGTGCTGCACAATCGGCGCCCAGCGGCGGCGGTTGGCCTGCGCGGCGCGCACCGTGTTTGCGCTGGCGGATGGATGCGCAACCAAACCAAGGCTGCACCTGCCGCGGCGCACCGGCCAGCGGCCCAACGTGCGCCATGCACATCAGCACAGATGGGCAGACAGGGCAATTCAATTCGCAAGCGCGCCCGCAGCCAGCTGGGGGCCGCCCCGCTCACCACGACCAGCGGCTCGCGCGGCGGCGGGGCGTCCCGCAGGCTGCCGTCGGCGTGGCGGTACTGGCGGGGCCTGTGGGTGCGCAGCCTGCCGGCCCCGTCCGAGGCGGCGCGCGCGCGAGCTTGGGGTGCTGCGGGGCGGACAAGCCTGCGCTGCCGCCAAACAAGCGCGTTCTGCCAAGACAGCTGCCGTGCCGTGGGAGGCAGCATGCAGCGGCCCTCGCCCCCACAAACAACGGGCGCACCCACCTCCGGGCGTGAACCTGCCGCAGCCGGGCAGCAGCGGCGTCGCCTGCGGCGGCAGCGCCACCGCTGTCCGAGCCAGCTGCGGCCGCTTTGGCTTTAATGGCAGCCTCCCCTTGCGCAGCGGCGCGCTGCCGGGGCGGTGGGGGCGGCCGGGGCAGCCCCAGGACGCCAGCGGCGGCGGCGGCAGCAGCGGGAGGCGCGGCGGCGCCAGCCGCTGCCGGCCGCACCGGCGGCGGATCGGCGGCCAAAAAATCGCTGAGACGCGGCATTTCTCGGCTTTGGGCGTTCCGAAATCGCGGCCACGGCCCCTGATTGCGCTGTGGCTCCGCCCCTGCGGCCGCGGCGAGCCTAGGACGCCCCCGCACAGCGCTGCCTCGGCCGGTGCCAAACTCGGCGCCGCCGCCTGCCCGGCTGCCGTGGCCGACGCCGCTCTGCTGATTTGGATTCCTTCAAAAGATACAGTGTATTCGGGAATCATTTAGCTAGCTGGCCGCGATCTAGCCGGCCCTCGTGAGAAGCCCGCCAACTGAACGCGCCGCCAGCAGCAGCGCAGCGAGCGGGAGCCATGCCGCGCGACCTCGGCGGGATGGGGCGCTACCCCCCGCAGCCCCGCTACCAGCCCTTTGCCTTTTACACCGCCGTGCGCGTGGGGGACCCGGAGATGCTGGCGCGGATCATGCAGGCGAGCCGGCGCGGCGCGGCGCGGCGCGGCCTGCAGGCGGCGGCGCGCCGCCGGGCGCGACCCCGCCGCTGCCTCGGAGCCGCGCGCTCCGTTTGCCGCGCGCCGCGCGCCGCTGCTGCGCCGCCTGTCCCAGCCGCGTTGCGTAGCTCGTACTCATCTAAACGTGCTTCTAAACGCCAGCCCACGTGGCCTTCGTCACGTAATCCAATCACCCCGCCAGGTGGACCCCTACTTTGTGACTCAGGACAACGGCGCGGGCGCGCCGCTGCACTTTGCGGTGACCTTTGCACAGCTGGACATGGTGCGCGGGGGGGGGGGGTGGGGTCCTTCCGGGGGGAGTGGGGCTGGGGAGTGGGGCTGGGGAGTGGGGCTGGGGCGCTGAGGAAGGGTCACTGGCTACCCACAACGGCCGAATCAGGGGGGGGGCTCACTCACTGCCTGTCAGCGACAGCGACGCACTCGGCACAGCAACCGCACACAGCCGCTGGCGGGGCGAAGAAAGCGCAGTCAACTGCGCAACCCTCCGCGTTGCTGGCCAGATTTTGATCCACGACTCGACAAGAGCATGAGAGACCGCCCCCCTAAACCCCCACCGGAATCCCAACAGGCGCACCACCTGCTCAACCTGGGCGCCGCCGTCAACCAGCGCGACGGCCAGGGCTGGACGCCGCTGCACCGCGCGGCGCACCTGGCGCACCTGGACGGTTACATCGAGATCTACGAGTACCTGCTGGTGGGCGGTTTTTCCTTTGGGGGCAGCGGTTTTGAGGGTTGCCCGGCCTTTCCTGCTTGCAGTGGCAGACCCTGCCTCCTGGTGCGTGCGCGCACCAAAACAAACACGCGCGCACGCATGCGCGCGCGCGCGCGCGTGCCCGCTGCAAGGAGAGCCCACCGCCGCGCGCTGAATCGCCTCCGCCAGAGCCTCGGCGCCGACCCCTCCGTCCTGAGTGATGACGTGGACCCCTACCTCGACCCCGGCCGCAAGACGCCCCTGCAGGCGCGTGGGGCTACAGCAGGGGATACCCTTGCCCCCCCTGTCTGCTTTGCGGCCTGTTTCGTGTGCAGCCTGTTTGGTTTGCGGGCTGTTTGGTTTGCGGGCTGTCTGGTTTGCGGGCTCCCACTGGAAGGAGCTGCTTGGCCACCGGCTTCACATCATGAGGGTCGCGGGAACCGCACAGACCCCCGCCCTAGCTTGGGGCTCGCTCAGCGCTCCTATATCAATCCGCACGCCAGCTTTGCCGCGACCTCAAATCCTCTCGCGCCCCTCGCTGCCGGCCTCGCCAGGTGGCCGTCGACGACGAGGCGGTGCGCGCGCGCCTCGAGGCGCTCAACGCGCGCTACGCCTCGGTGCCCAAGGCGCCGCTGCCACACCCCGACATCGGTGACTGGTGGGCGGGGGGGGCACGGCCAGGGACGCGAAAGAGGGCGTGATCAGTTGCTTGCAAGTGCTTGGCTAGGTGTGCGCCGTGCCTGCCTCCCAAAACAGCCTCTCCCTGCTCGCAGAAAGGCAATGCATGTGAGCAACACGCCGCCCCGCGCAGACCTGCAACGTTATGCACCCAAAACCCCTAACCCCTGAAACCCCCAACCGAGAAAGGTGGGCCCTCTACGACTACGGCCCCGAAACCGTTGCCTCGTGGCCGGCGGACTTTGCCCCGCCATACCCCGAGGAGGCAAAGCGCGCCCGCGACCGCGCCGCCCGCGCGGCGGCGCGCGCCGAGCGAAAGCGCGCGCTCGCCGCGGCGCGCGTGGCGCTGGCGGCCGACGGCTACAGCCGCCCCTTTGTCAGCGCCGCCCCGGCCGCGGCGGCGGCGGCGACCGAGCCGTCCGCCGCTGCCGCTGGCCCCGCGGCCGCGCCGGCAGCAATGGCGGCGACGCAGTCATCCCCCCTCTCGAGCCAGCCGCCGCCCGTCGACGGCGCCGGCGGCGGCGGCGGCGGCCCAAACGTGTTTCTGTTCCCCGGCCAGGGCAGCCAGGCGGTGGGCATGGTGGGGCCCGATGTGGCGGCGCTGCCGGCGGTGAGGGCGATGCTCAAAACCGCCGGGAAGGTGCTGGGCTACGACATACTGGAGGTCATCCAGAAAGGTGCGGGGCTGTTTCTTTTTTTGTGTGGTCTCTTGGCCCGAAGCAGCCGTTTCAAAACCCAGCCATTTTCCAGTTCACGGTCGGTCCTTTTGCGCCCCATACGACTCAAGCCTCTTGCACTCAAGCCCTCCCAATGGACCGCCTGGCCGTCGCCCCAAGCCAGCAGAAGCAACAAATCGACAAGCCCCCCGCCGCCACCCCGCCAAACAAACCAGGCCCCCAGGAGCGCCTTGACGACACCGCCGTGGCGCAGCCCGCCCTCCTCATCGCCGACCTCGCCGCCGCCGCCGCCCTGGACGCGCGCGCGCCCGAGGCGGCGCGGGGCGCGCGCGCGGCGGCGGGGCTGTCGCTGGGGGAGTATGCCGCGCTGACGTGGGCAGGCGCCCTCAGCTTCGAGGACGCGCTGAAGGCAAGCCAGAGGCTGGGGCGTGTTCTGAAGCCCTTCTCGCCCTCTGCCCAAACCTCGGGGCTTGAGGCTCCTACATGTTTGCACGCCGCTGAACCCCAACCCAGCCGCCAAGCCCAACCCAAACCAAACCAACCCATCTCCCAAACCCTCCCCCCCTTGACAGGTCGTGAAGGTCAGGGCGGAAAGCATGGCCGAGGCGGCGCGCGCCGGCGGCCGCCCGCACGGCATGCTGTCCGTGGTGGGCCTCGGGGACTCGGAGCTCGCCGCGCTGTGCCGCGACGCGGCGGGGAGGCTGGGGCCCGGCACGGTCTGCGAGGTCGCCAACAAGCTGTTCCCCACGGTGGGGGTCGTCGGTTGTGGGTTGTTGGTTTCTTTCGGACGGCGCCGCTCCCTGCTGCCACGTGCTCGCCCCTCGCTTTGGCGGTGTCTTGTTGGCTGCCGGTTCTGACTGACTGAAGCCCCTTTGTGGGAGGTTGACCGACCGCGTGCAGAAGCAAGCAGGCCTGCATTGCACGCGCCCTAAACCAGAAAAACTCCGCCCCCCCAAACACACCAAAATGTTCACAGGGCCGCGTCGTCAGCGGCCACAACGACGCGCTCGACCTTGTGCAGGCGGCGGCCCTCGAGGCCGGCGCGCTCAAGGCGGCGCGCCTCGCCGTCGGCGGCGCGTTCCACACGGTGCGGTCCAGCCCCGCTTTCGCTTGGCGGCTTTGTGCGCCCCCCTGACGGCCCGCCCTGCCATGAAGCCGCTGTGCTTTGCCCAACCCCAAGTCGCGGAGCCCCATGATACACTCAACACCTTTCCCCACCCCCGCCCGCCGCAGCGCCTGATGGCTCCGGCGCGCGCCGCGCTCGAGGCCGCGCTCGCCTCGGTCAAGATCGCTCCGCCGCGCGTCCCAGTCTGGTCAAACGTCACGGCGGCGCCCTTCCCCGCCGATCCGGACTCGATCCGGCAGCTGCTCGCCCGCCAGCTGGTGGAGCCCGTGCAGTGGGAGGCGACGCTGGCCGCGCTGGCGGCGGGCCAGGGGCCCGAGGGCGCGCCCGAGGCGGCGCGCGGCGCGTCCGAGGCGGGCGCGCGCGTGCTGCACGAGCTGGGGCCGGGCCAGCAGATCAAGAGCATGGTGCGGCGCGTCAGCGCCGAGGCGTGGCGCGGCATGGTCAACGTCGGCGCGGCGTGATCTGGGGTTGGCTGATCTGCCACTGGTGGCGGTCAAACGACGGTTGCGCTGTGTTCGGGGAGCCGGTTTACACTTTTCGAGGCGCGCGCGCGCGCGCCTGCAAAGCTGCTTTGCCGCAGGGCCGCCCCTGGCGGGGCGCGCGCCTGTTGTAATGAACGAATCGCCGTTTTCTTCGCCGCCCGCCGCGGCCAATGCTTGTCTGCAGCAGGGGGAAGAGGGGTTCCAGGTGGGGGGGAGGGGGGCCCGCGGCCCCCCGCCGCCGCCGCTCGGGGCGCGGCCGCCGCCTCGGGCGGCGCGCTCCGCGCCCTCACGGCCCCGACGCCGCCGCCAGCGCCGCCTCGGCCGCCGCCGCGGAGCCGTTGAGCTTTGGGTCCCGCTGCTCCTCCAGGTAGCCCACCACGGCGGCGCGCACGTTGATGAGCAGGAACGTGGCGCCTGGTGGGGGGGGGGGTTAGGGCGGTTTTTTGGGCGGTTTCGAGGGTGGCAGGGAGGGGAGGGGAGGCGTCGAGCGGCGGAGCGCGGCCGGGGACACGCGCTGCGGCGCGCCGCGGAGGGGCGCGCGCCCGCGAGTAGCGGCCCGGTGCAGAGCGCGCGCGGAGCAAAGGGGCAGGCGAGGCAGCGCTCCTCAAGCGAGCCCCCAGGCACGGCCAAGGGTTGAAGACGGAGGATTTGGGGGGCGCGCGCCGCACCAATGATGCGCGTCATGCGGGGCAGCAGGCCGCGCCAGAAATTGAGGGGGCCCCCCTCTGCGTAGATGGTGCGCGCCGTGGCCGCGGATGTGAGGTACTCGGGCTTGGAGTACATGTAGGCCTGTCGGGGTTTTGGGTTTAGGGGCCCAAGTGTTGGCAGCGCTTCAAAAGTCTGGAGTGCTTTTGGGGTGGGGTGAGTACATGCATTTGCGCCACAAAGCTGAGAACCCCGCCCAAAGCCCAAAAACTGAAACGGCGCGCGGCCGGGGGCGCGCCTGCATGCGGGTCTTGACCGTGTCAAAGGGGTGGGACGCGGCGGCGGCGAAGACGCCGCCGATGATGCCTGATGCAATCATTGATGTCGAGGGCGAGTAGTCCTGGGGGTTTGGGGGGAGGTGGGGGGGGTTGGGGGGATTGGGGGGGAGTCCTGGGGTTGGGGGGCATATGGGGTTTTGGGGGCTGGGGTTTGTTTGGGAGGGGCCTTTTCCTGCCAAGCTGGGCAGCACCCATCAGCAGAGGCCACCGCAAACCAAGCGCAGACAGGGTGCAGCCGCCCCCCCACCTTTTCCCGCAGTGTGTCGTACAGCACCGGGCAGAGCCCCAGGTAGCCCGCGGCGTAAAGGGTCTCGCGCCCGATGCAGGGCGCCTGGGGTTGGGGTTTGATCAAATTGGGGGTTGGGGTTGGGGGGTTCGGGTTGGGGGGTTGGGGCCTGGGGGTCGGCGGCGCGGTGCGGGCGGTGGCGGTGCCGAACAGCCCCCCTTGCCCCTCCCCATGGACCCCCCCTTCAAAGCCCCCTTGAAAAGCCCCAGCCCCCCTAAAGAAAGGTGGACCCACCAGCCCCCTGTAAATGGAGGTTGCCGGGTATGTGCTGAAAAAGTGCTTCGCCTCCTGCACCAGCGGCGTCAGCTTTTTCTGGGGGGGGGGGGGGGGGGGGGCGGGTGGCTGTTTTTTAGCACAGCAACGAGCGAAGAGGTCTGCGCGGAGCGCATTTTGTTTGCCCAAAGCCCGCGTTGGTTGATGTGAAGGACGAAAAGTTGGTTGATGTGAAACGGGATTGCCTCACCTCAGACGACCGAATCAGCCGCCAGTGAGGGAAGGGAAACTTTGGAAAGGCGACAGGGCGCTGGCAGCACTTCCCGCTGCTGGATACAAACTACAAAGCAACAGCGCCCCTAACAGCGCCCCCCCTCCCACCTGCTGCTGGATGATGATCAGTTCTGTGGGGGACCCGATGAGCGCGCTGACGCTGCCCGCCGCCGCGGCGCTGACAAAGCGCCCTGCGCTGGTGATGTCATTCCCGGTGTAGCTGGGCGGTTTGGTTTGGGGTGAGGGGGTAGAGGCGCGTGTTTTGGTGGGGAGGGACTGCAGAGGGCCGTTTGCCTGGTGCAGCGCCTGCGGCTGCTGCCGCTGCTGCTGCTCCCGCCGCCGCCGCTGCTATGCACCTCCAAAGGTCCCCCTTTTGACAGCTCTCACCGGGTGATGGCCTGCTCCAGCATCCTGCTGGTCCCAAACTGGCTCGCGGTGATGGGAGCCATGCTGCAGCAGTTGATCTGGGGGCGTTTCGGTTTGTTTGATTCGGGTTTGTCAGTCTTTTCGTTTCAAATCACCAGACAACAGTGTCAACCCAACATCGCCAGTTCGCTGATCGACAATTTCATAATCATTAATCACCCATAGTCGCTCGTGACTGATCGGCCCCGCGGTGACTCACCACCAGGCCCCGATACAGCGCTATCGGGGTGCGCGGCAGCGGCCTGCCCTCCTGCAGCGCGTTTTTGAACGCCACCATGGGCTGCATGACAATGACCTGTTTTGGAGGGCGGGGTTGGGGGAATAGGATACTTTGGTGGGGGATGCGACGTGGGGCCGGGGGCAGGGGGGAGGATTGGATGGTTGGTTGCATGGGCGGCGATACGCGGCGGAGGCCTCCCGGCTTGCGGGTTGGGATTGAAATCACGCTCAGCCGGTTTCGAGGCTCTTGCCGCGCGCGGCGAGGCCTTCCCGCAATCAGCAGACAGTCTGCTGGAGATCCCGCAGGCGTGATCTTGGCGGAATCCGAAAAGGCGGGCGGGCCGGCCGGCGGCGGGGTGGGGGCGGCGCGGGCCGCACCTCGAGCATGCCCGCGCCCGCGCCGATGGCGGTGTGCTCCAGCGGCGTCACCCGAGACTCCGCAGGCGCCATGGCTGCTGCCTTCGTTCGCAGCTGCTGCTGCCGCTGTGGACGGTGCGCTGCCGCCCGCTGCCGCCGCTGCTGCTGCGGGCCCGGAGGGGCGGTGAGCCGGCGAGCGTCGGCGCGTTCGCACGCGCGCCGCGCCGGCTGCCGCTGCGCTGGCGCGCCGCCGCCGCGGCGCCTGCTGCCGGGGCCGAGGCCGAGCTCTGCGTGTTTCGGTGCAAGCCGACCGATGCGTCGCCCCAAATCAGAGCCCGCTCGTGGCGGGGGGCTTCGTCTGGCCCGCGTTGGCGGGCTGGGGAAGGCGGCGCAGGCGACCGGCGGGTCCAGGAGCGGCGTGATCTGTCGAATCCGTTATATGATCAATTGCACCTGCCGCACGCAACGATCGAGCCCAGAATAGCCCGGCAGGTGTGCGGGGTGTGCTTGGGTGCCGACGCCGGCGCGCGGATGTACCGGGCGGGGCGTGCTTGGTCGCAAAACACGGCGGGGGTCGCCTACCTCTCTGGCTCGCACTCGTCAACTTTGCCGCCTGCCGCGCGTGTGTGGCGCAGATCATCCTCCGCTCTCGACAGATGGCCGCGCTTGCCGGCAGCGGGCGGGCGGTAGCGCAGAGGGGGGCGCGGTGAGTTCCGGGGGCGGGCGGCGGGGCGCCCATTGTGCGCCGCGCGGCGCGGCGGCCCCGGGCGGCGGTCGATGCTGGCGCCGCTGCTTCGAGGCCACCGGCCGTGGTTGGCTATCGCACAGGCGGGCCGTTGCCGGGCCCTCGCCTGGCAGGCAAACGCGCGTGGGGCGCGGCAGTCCTGGGCGCGCGTCCCCCAATCCACGCCGCCGCCGCCGCCGCCGCCCGCAGCCCTGCCCCCTGCGCCGCCGCGCACGCCGCGCCGTCGCGCCCCGCCGCCCCGCGGCGCCAGCGGCCCGCCGCCGCAACGCAGCGCCGCGCGCCGCGCGCGCTCGTCGCCGTGCAGGCGGGGTGAGCGCCTGCCTCCGGTTTCGTTTCGTGCACTGCAGCGCCGCGCATGCCCGGGCCGCCGCCGCACGCATGCGCGCCTGTGCGTGCCCCAAATGCCGGGAGGGGACTGCACGGGCCTCAAAAGCAAGCCAAAAAGCAAGCCAAAATCAGCCTTTGGAGCCGGCAATCAAGCCCGCCCCGCGGTCAAAACCCGCCGCCCCCTGGTCAACACCCGCCGCCGCCGGCCAACCCCGCGCAGCAGCGACAACCCCGCCGACCAGACCAAGGAGCTGTCGTCGTCGGCGTTTGACTTTGACGAGCCGGAAACTGCCCGGGAGGCGATCGACCTCGGGCTGGTGCTTTGCAAGCAGGAAAAGTGGGTGTGGGCCGGCTTTGGAACAAAAGGGTCGCTGCCGGGGCTTGCAGCCCGCATAGCAGTGCCGCCGCGCGTTTCGAGCCTTTCCGCAAGCAGTCGGTGGGGTCTAGGGGCTCGCCGCGGGCAGCTCCTCACACCCAAGCAGAAGCCCAATGCTTGGCACGTCGGCTTGCGCACACGGCATCCCAAAGCCCGACGCCCCGCACTCCCACGCCCGCCCCCCCCAAAAAGGTGGGACAAGGCGCTGGCCGTCTTCGAGCGCGCCATGACGCTGCCCGGCACCGGCGTGAAGCGCTACCGCGACAAGCCTCGACTCATCTCCGACGGCGAGCGCATGGCGGCGCTCTACAACTGCGCCTGCTGCCACGCGCGGCTGGGGGCGCCGAGGGAGGGGCTGCTGGCGCTGTCGGGTGGGCGCGGGGGCGCGGTGGGGGGTGGGGGTGGGGGGCGAACTTCGCTGGTGGGGCGCTGCCGGCGGCGGCGGCGCTTTGGCACAACTCGGCAGCGCACGCTGTGTCTGAAGCCGTTGCTGCCCGCCTCGCTCCCAGCTAATCCGAAACACGCACACCCCGGGCCCCGCCCCCTAAAAACGCCAAACCCTGCACCCAAAACGCCCCCAGCGTGCCTCGAGGCCGGCTACGCAGATTTCCCCCAGATCCAGATCGACCCAGATCTCGAGCTGCTGAGGCAGGACCCGCGCTACGAGGTGGGGGCCCCTGCAGCGCTGCTTGTGTTCAATCGTTTGTCTGCTGGGGCCGGCTTATATTGGGGTCTGGGTTGGCTGCCGCTTCGAGGTGGGGGCCCCCGCGGCGACGGCGCTCGACTTGTCGCCCGCTGGGGCCGGCTTTGTTTTGGGGCGGGGGCGGCTGCCGCAGGCCGCTCTCCTGCCTTTTGATTCATCTGGGCAGGACCCGCACTCCCAAATGAGGGCTGCGGTTGCGGCTCGGGTGGCTGTTTGCGCGGCGCCGTGTGAAGGCGAGCTCTCCCTGGGGCCTCCGCCCTCGCTCCGCGCCCCGTGACCATGCCCCGCGCCCCACGCCCCACGCCCCGCGCCCCGCACCCGCAGACGCTGGTGGCGCGCTTCAAGCCCAAGGCCGGGGGCTTCCTCGGCCTCAAGCTGCCCTGGTGAACGCGCCTCGGACGGCGCGCGCGAGCGCCTCGGACGCGCCTGCGCGCGCGCCTTGGACCCTGACGCGTGTGCGGTGCGCGCCTCGTGCGCTGCTGCGTGCGCGCGCTCTGCGCTGCCGGCCTTGAACGCAATATTCGTTACAGCCACGCCCCCTTTGGCCCGTTTTTCGCGTGTGTGTGCGCTGCCGGTTTTGACTCCCCCAACTTGAGGTGTTCAGCCAGCTTTGGGCTGCCCTCGCTCAAGCCCGTGTCATGTAACCGCTCAAGGGAGTTCAAGCACGCCATCAGTTGGCTGGTGGGTTCTGCGAATCTGCTGCGTCCCAACGGCCACCCAACACCCATCTGGCCTCACAACCCAGCACGCAATGTGATTTGAGTTACCAACACCCGACCGCTGTTGGCGCCGCCGAAGGGGCGGGCGCCTGCGCGCTGCGCGGCTGGGATGGCACGCGCACGCGCGCCCGCGGTCAAAGCGGACAAATGCGCCTGGGGTTGGATCCGGGGGCAAAGGCAGTGCTGGGTTGCTGGGGAGGGACTGCGCTTTTTGCAGCGCGTCTGGGGTTGCGTGGGGAGGGGCACAGGAGCCCCGTCCCAGGCGGAGGGAAAAGGGGGCAGCATCGAAGGGGGTTCGGCGCCCGCGCCGCAATCACGAGCCGCGTTTCAGCGGCTCGGTCTTTTTGAGGGCTCGGACAAATGTGTGTCAGGCTTTGCGGCGCTGTTGCAGCCGCTGCGTGGATCGAATGGGGTGCGGCCCGCGCGGCGCTGTTGCAGCCGCGCCGCCGGCCTCCAGCGCCCTCGGCGGCCCTTGATTGGGCCATTCAAATGCGATCACCGGCCGAGGGGAGGCTTGGTCAACCCCGGCAGTGGGATTCGGCCCCTGACCGGTCAAACGCCGCCTCACTTGCCCAGGTAGCCGCCAAAGCCCTTGCCCTTGGGCTTGGCGATGTAGGCCGGCATCGTCACCGCGCTGCTCACCACGGGCACCACGCTGGTGACGGGCATTGGCGTCATCACAACCGCAGGCTGGTACGCCTGCGCCGCGACCGCCGCCGCCGCGGGCTTGGGCCCGCGGCCCGGCAGCGTCGGCATGGCCGCGGCGACGCGCTCGCGCATCGCCGAGGCGACGTCGTTGGCCCGGTCGAATATGCGGGCCACGTCGGGCAGCTGCGCGGTGCCGTTGTGCGCCGCGCCCGCGATGCGGCCGAGGGCCGACACGTGCTTCGGCTCGAAGGAGCGCGCGGTCTTCGCGAACGCCTCGATGTGGGGGCGCACCTCCCCCATAGCCTTGTCCGCCTCGGCGCGCGCCTGGCCGGCGGCTGCCTGGTAGTTGGGGCGGAGCGAGCTGGCCGTTTTGTTCGCCTCGTCGCGGATCGCGTCCCCCAGCGCCTCGAGCGGGCTGCGGAGGGACTCCATGTCCGGCCCGGTGTGCGCCGGCGCGACGGCGGCGGCTGCGGGCACGGGGATGTTGACCTGCTGGGGCACGTACTGGTACTGGATGCCGCCCGCAAACATGGGCGCGGCGCCGATGAAGCCGGGCATGACGGTGGCGCCGGCGATGGCGCCGCCGTAGGGCAGGCCGCCGCCCTTGCCGTGCGCGGCGGCGGCGCCGGCCACGAAGGAGGCGAGCTTTTGCTTCTGCTCGTTTCGAGTTTTGGGGTGTTTGGGGGGAGGGGCGGGTGGCGTCAGGCCTGGCGAACTCTGCGGCGCATCGGGATCGCAGCTGCAACAAGCACAGCCAGAGGGGCTGAGGAAATTGACGCAGCCCCGCATGCAGCCCCGCATGCGGCCCCGCATGCGGCCCCGCATGCGGCCCCGCATGCGGCCCAGCGCATCCCAGCCCCTCCCCAGCCCCGCCCCGCGCGCTCACCGGGTCAACCATCGTCGCGCCCACAGCGACAGGGGTGGTCATGGGGTAGGGGTACACCCCGGCCCCGGGGCTGACCGCGCCGGTGATGATGGGCGCCATGTTGACCGGCGCCAGCATGGCGGGGCCCATGGGGATGGGCGTCGCGACCTGCACGGCCTGCGCGGTCATGCCAATGCCCTTGCCGCCGAGGAACTGCTTGAGGCCGCGGGCGGACGCCGAGGCGGAGCCGACTGCGCGTTTTTTTGGGGGGAGGCGGGGGTTTTGAGCGGGCTGGGGCACCGGGCGGGCTTGCGCCGCAAGGCGGCGGCGCCCTCGCTTGTACCGCAAGCAGCGCGGCCCGCGCTTCGCGTGGCGACCGTGCCACTCACCGGCGGCGCCCAGCACCAGGGCCTGCAGGAGGAATGCGCGGCAGAGCGCCATGCTGCCTCTGCTAGAGGCGATGAGCCCTGGCTTCTGTGGGGTCGTGGCGCGGCGGCGCGGCGCGTGTTGGTGGGAGCGTCAGAGTGGCGGCAGCGCCTCCCCAATTGGCATAAATTCTCATAATACATGCGTTTGCTGTGCTGCCGGCCCCGCTGAGGCCTCCGCGAGCCAGTCGCAGGCCAGAGCACGGCGCGCCGCGGGGTGGTGACGCCCCAGCGCCTTTTCTGCGGCCTTCAAGCGGTCCAATACTGTCTAAAGCCACCTTTAAAGCGTTTTCGGGCCTCGAGACCCACCTAGGGAGCAGTCTGGGGCCGATAGGGCCGAGGCACAACGCGGGCTCCTTGTGCTGCACTCGGCGCGGCTCCAACGCTGCTAATGTGGCGGTATATTAGTTTTGTCTGTTCAAAATGCTTCGTCGTAGCGGGGAGCGGCCTCCCGGTCGCGGCCTAACGCAAGGGACGCCGAGCCGCCAGGCACCCCTCGGCACGGCCGCCTGGAGGTCTCGCGGGGACTTTGGGCGCGCGATTCGTGAATTATTGAGTAATCATCTAATAATTGTGGATCCGCGCGGCGGTTGAGAGGTTGGCAACCCACTGCGATGGTACCGCACGCGCTCGCGCGCTGGCGGCGCACCGTGGGGCCACGCACATCATCAAGGGGTGGATCTCAGGCCTGTTACAGTTGCAGCTACCCAAATGTTTTTAGTAAGGTTAATAGAGAGAGTGCTTCGTTTTGGAGCGACCAAAACAGCCAGTGCGGGGCAGTCAGCAATGCCGGCCAGCCGTCCCAAGTGCAAGAGTGCGCCCACACAGTCCGGCTTAGGGTTTTGGCGCGCAGCGGGGCCACGCTTCGCTTAGTTGGTTGGAGTTTTGGCCAGAGGCAAGTCAACCCGCCGTTGGGGGCGGGGCAAACGGTCATGGGAAGGCCAAACAGAGACGGCGGCAGCCGCGGGGTGCGGGTGCGGGTGGGGTGGGGCAAGAGGGGTAGTGGCTGTTGACAGGCGTCTGCCTTTGGGGCAGGGGCGGGGTGCACGCAAACGTGCGCGCACTGCAGCGCTCCGACCGCCAACAGGGTCGCTTAAACAGAGAGCCGAGCAAAGTGCATCCCTAGCGGCGCAGGGCCGCGTCGCAATTCGTTCCGGCGGCCGCGCCGGCCAAGGCGCTTCATCGGCTTGTCATCGGTCGCAGGCCCGTCACTTCCTCCCAAACAGCCCGCCCTTGCCGCCCGCGGTCGTGACGGCGGATGACATAACGGGCTGGCTGATGACCGCGGGCTGGGCGACGGCGGCGGCCGTATAGACGGGGGCGGGCTGGGCGTAGACGGCGGCGGGCTGGGCGTAGACGGCGGCAGGCTGCTGGTACACGGCAGCAGGCGCGGCGTAAACGGGCTGCTGGACGTAGGTGGCAGCAGGCGCGGCGTAAACAGCCCCGGTTGTATAGGCCGGCTGCATCACTGCTCCGGTGGTGTAAACCGGGGCGGGCTGGGCGTAGACGGCGGCAGGCTGCTGGTACACGGCAGCAGGCGCGGCGTAAACCGCGCCCGCGGGCGCGACGGCGGCGCCCGCGACGCCGCCGACGCCGCCGAGCTTCGAGGCAATGACGCTGCCGATGCCGCCCTTGCCGTCCTTGAGGGTGCGCGCCGCAGACGCGGGGGCGGCTGGGCGTTTGGGAAGGTGGTTTGGGGGGCGTGGGCGTGGGTGCTCTCTTTGGGGACAGCTCATGACAGCAGCCTTCGCGCGTGTGATTGGCGGTGCACGCGCGCCGGCTTGCAGGGGTGGTGCTGCCGCGGCGCGGCAGGCGGCGCGATGTGCGCGCCGCCGCGGCAGCGCGTGCGCGCGCTCGCGCGCGCCGCGGCGCGGCAGTCCGGAGCTGCGCTGCTGCGGCGGCGGGCGCTGCTGCGGCGGTGGCAGCGGCTGGGGACGGGCTTGCGGCTGTGTTCCACGCACTCACCGGCCACGAGGACGCAGGCAACCGCCAGGAGGAGCGCCCGGGACAGCATTTTGCCGGGGAACTGCGAGTCGGGCGTGCACGGGTGAGCGGTGCGCTTTGGGGCCTGCTCCCCACGCGGAGCGATTACAAGCACCGCAAAAAATCAGTTCACCGCTCCCGAACCCCGCCCCGGCGCCCTCACCTGGTCGGAGCGAGAGCTGTACAACCTGTGGCCTCGCCTTGCTTGCGGGCAATGGGCACTTCCGTAGGTCCGCAAATTATGGAACTCTGGCCGCAATCAAAGCCCCAGCGAACCCATCCGGCCGTGTCACCGCTGCCCGTCGCCACCGCGCACCGCTTTGGGTGCCGCCGCTGCCCGATTGGAGGGCTGCCAGGAGGGGGCGGCGAATACTGCTGGGGTTGGGGCCGCTCTGCCAAAAGGGGGAAGCCCGTTTTACTCGGTGCATCGGCTTTGCAGGCGGCACAAGGCGCTCGTTGCTGCCTCGTGCCGCCGCTGGGGGCTGGGGGCTGGGGGCGCACGAACCCACTACGGTGGGGGCCGGCCGCACAGGGCTTCTTGCCGCGCAATTGGGGGGTCGCCGCGTCGCAGGCGGCCGAAAATTCGAGGGGTACCGCGACGGCGGTGCTGCAAATTCAAGCAAAGACCAATCGTTCAGGCGCCCGACGGCGCGCGCATCTTGCAGCGCGACCGTACGGTATCCCTTGCTATGGCACGGAACGGCGGCGGGGCGCGGCCGGCGAGAGGACCGGGCCGCGCTGATTGATTGGGGGCGCGCATGGCGCCGGCATGCTTCTGCATGCGTCAAGGCCTTGTGACTGCGAGCATGCAAGTGCAGCTCTGGGGCCGGCAGGGCAGGCCCTGGCCGTCGCATCAGCCGATCGTGGAGGGGGCCACGGGGGCGATGGCATCGGCGGACTGCCCTGCCTGCGCAGAGACCGACTGCTGAGTCGTGTACTGCTGCGCAGCGGGCTGGGCATACTGCTGCGCGCCGGCCTGGGCGTACTGCTGGCCGGCGTACTGCTGCTGGGCGCCGTACTGCTGCTGGGCGCCGTAGGGCTGGGCGCCGTACTGCTGCTGGGCGTACTGCTGCTGACCGTACTGCTGCTGGGCAGCGTACTGCTGGTCAGCGTAACCTCCCTGCTGCTGCATCACCGGCCCCGCGCCGTAGCCGGCGGCGCCCTTGCCCATGGGCACCGCGGCCGGCATGGGCGCGGGCAGCGCCATGGCGGGGTTCACCACGTTTGCAATTGCAGGCGCCTGGGGCGGGACGATGACTGGCTCGGGCATGGGCACTGCGGTGACGCCGAGGGTGAGGACCTTCTTGATGAATGGAAAGTCCAGGAACTTGTACTTCTGCGGGGTTTTTGGTTTTTTTGGGGGAATGGGGTGCTCTAGCACGCGCTGCGAGGCCTTGGGGTGTTGGGGGGTCGTTGCATGCTTTGCGTGCGTCTAGTTGAGAGGGTGCTGAGGGCATAGCAGAGCAGGGCAGGCCGAGCCGCAGGCCGGCCCCAGCGCTCCCCAACGCCCTGCTGCGGCGCGGGCCCCCACTCTCTCCCCGCACCGGCTGCGGCAGCGGCTGCCAGGTGGGCATGGCCACGCCGGATGCGTAGATGGGCGCGATGGCGACGGGGGAGATGGCCGCAGGCAGCGCAACGGGCTGGGGCGCCTTGGGCTTGAAGAACTGCGGCATCTTGAGGGGCGGCGGCGCCTGGGGGGCCACGAACTGCGGGGCGTACTGCTGCATTTGGGGCTGGAGGTACATCGCGTTGGACACCATGGCGATGGGCACGGGGTTGATCTTGCCCTTGCCCTTTCCCTTGTCCAAAAACTGCAGCAGGCCGCGGCCCTCGGCCGAGGCGGCGGTGGCTGCGGTTTGGCGGTGGGTTTGGGGCGTGGGGGTGCGTGGGAAGTGGGTTGCGTGCAAGGCGTGCGTGGGCGTGCGCGGACCCCTGGGCATCACACGCCAAGCTCAGCAAACCGCACTGCCGGTGTGCACCAAGGCAGCAAGGCAGACCGGGAAGACACCCAAGGACGCTGTGGCGCTCACCTGCGAGCAGCACCACCGCGATGGGCAGCAGCGCCCTGGCGGCCACCATTCTGGCTAATGCCGCGCGGCGGATTGCCTCGGGCGGCGCGCGATGTGCTGCGGCGGGGGCGGGCGGGAGCGAGGTTCAGCGGTGATGAGATTCCTGAAAAGCGTTATTCTGAGCGCTGCGTGCCATTGAATTGGCTCAGCGAGCGCGCAGCGAGGTGGGCTGGACCGCCGGCCGGCGGCTCCTCGGCTCGGCGGGGACGGCCGTAGAGGCCTGAGGCATAGCAGTAAGCGGCCCGAAACTCTCTAATGTGTCATATTCGACCCTCGCATCCCGTCAGACGGCCCCCCGAGGGGACCTCAAGCCGCCACGGACCTGTGGGGCTGGACTCGCTCGAGGGTCTCTGTCGCGGTCCGTGCAGGAATCTGATGTTGCGGACGCTGTAGAATAGAGAATGAGATTAGAGCCCCACGAATCGCCTGCAACCTGGCGGGGCCAGCGCCGTCGCTGCAGCGGCGGCCGGCCGGGCGCTGCGAGTGGCGAAACCTCCCTCCGGCACCCGGCGCCGAGGTGGGGCCGCGACCCCGCCACCCTGAGCCGTGCGTTTAGAACTGGATTACCGTCGGGAGTGCATGGTCTTGGTGGCAGCCTTTTCGGCCGCCCGCCGGAATTGAGCAGTTCTCCGCAGCCACTTCGGCGCGCGACAACCGGCGGGCAGGGGGGGGTCTCATGTGCGCCGCACGCGGGGCGCGCGAGGGGGTCTGCGTGTTTTTGGGGTGTGCTGTTGCAGCTGCGCGATTGAGGCAGCATAACACAGAAAAAAGGCAGAACACAGCCCTGCTTCTTGGGCGGGAAATGGTTTCGCACAACCGGCCCGCGGCCTGCGCGCTCAGTTGCCGGCGCCGCCGTCCGCCGCGCCGCCGACCGCGGCGCCGGCCGCGCCCGCCGCGACGGCTCCGGCAATGGGCACCGGGTCGCGCGCGACATGGGTCGGCGGCAGCGGCGCCGAGGCGTAGACCGGGCCGGCGCTCACGGGCTGGGCAGACACCATGTTGGGGCCGTTGGCGGCGCCCGCATAGCCCGGCTGCACCGCGGGCTGGCCGTAGGGCGGCTGCTGGACCATCTGCTGACCGTAGGGCTGCTGGATGGCGGGCTGGCCATAGGGCGGCTGCTGGCCGTACATCTGCTGCTGGCCGTACATCGGCTGCTGACCGTACATCGGCTGCTGGCCGTACATCTGCTGGCCGTACATCGGCTGCTGCATCATGGGCTGCTGGCCGTACATCGGCTGCTGCATCATGGGCTGCTGGCCGTACATCGGCTGCTGCATCATCGGCTGCTGCGCCTGCTGGGCGTACGGCTGCTGCGCCGGCTGCATCGAAACGGTGGGCTGCACGTTGGGCGCCGTCACCGCCGCCGGCGGGGGCACGGCCGGGTTGATCGGCATCGGGGCGGGCTGCGGGGCGTAGTCGGAGCCGTTGAACGAGGCGTACTGGGTGCTGTTGACCGTGGGCATCTGGATGGGCGCGGCCTGCGGCATCTGAACGGGCGCCGGCATGACGGGCTGCTGAGTCATCACGGGCGCGGGGCCGCTGACGACGTAGCCGGCGCCCAGCATGGACGCGGGCATGACGGGCTGCGCCATCATCGCCGGCTGAGCCATCATCACGGGCGCCGCGTAGCCGCCGGCGCCGCCCTTCCCGAGCTTGCTGGCCAGCAGGCCGAGCTTGCCCTTCTGTTGGCGCGTTTGCGGTGGGCGGCGGGGAGCGGGGTTGGCGGTCTGGCGCGCGTGCATTGGCTCGGCGGAGGAGGTCCGGCGCAGCATCGCCGCGCCAAGGGATGCGCATCCCAAAAAACGCCTGGGGCGGCTGGAAAGCCCCAAGCCCAACGAAAATGCATGCTTGTGCGGCGCACGCAGGTTCAGCAGCAGCCCCGCGCGGTTGGCTCACCCCGCCGACGGGCGCGACGGCCGCGGGCGCGATTGCGGCGCCGGTAACCATGGCCGGCTGGGAAACGTAGTACTGTTTGGTTTGCGTTGGTTTGTTTTGAAGCGGGTTTGGTGAGTGGGGCGGCTTTCTTTATTGGCCGCGTGCTGCAACAGGGGGCGTCAGGCGCGCTGTCCTCAGGAGTTGCGCGAGCGGCGCGCACAGCCGGAGCGCGGCGCGGCCGGCCGAAGGGGCAACGACGGCACTGGCAGGCCCGCGTTTCTCCTCTTACCGAGTAGGTTTGGATGGGGGCCGCATACGTGGGCTGGACGTAGACGGGCATGGCGCCGCCCTTGCCCTTGCCGATGGGGCCCTTGAGGGTGCGGCCGGCCGAGGCCGAGGCGGCTGCGCAGAGGCGGAGAGGGGCGGTTAGCGAAGCGGCGGCAGGGGCCGCTGCAGGCGCGTCGCATGCGGCAGCTGGCCCATGCATCTGCGACCAAGGTGCGCACCTGCCAGCAACACCACCAGAAGTGGCAGCGCCCGCGGGAGCGCCATGGCTGGGCTGTAAACGCCTGCGCGCGGGTGGCGGCGGGTGGCGGCGGGTGAGCCCTGCAGAGAACGGCGCGCTCGAGGATGCATTTTTCGGACGCTCCATCTGTTTTCGGCCAATGGGGCTGCTGCAGGGCCGTCGAGGCGCGTCCAAATGGCACTGCTCGGGCAGGCTTCCAACCCGGGGCCCGTCTGGCCCGCACAGGGCGATTCAGCGCAGGCACCGAGTCTAAACGGAATCTAATTGCTCCGTAGACCCCATAAGCGCGACCTGGGCGTCGCGAGACCTCCCAGACGGCCGCTCACCTGCGGAGCCGCCCTGCGAAAGAAACGCCTCGCTGGCTGGGAACGAGGGCTGCAGGCGGCTGTAGCTGGCGCGTATCAATCTTTTAGAAGGTTTTAATTGAAAACAGCGGCACGGGGCGGCGATATCGCGGCCAGGCGCCGTTCCGCGCCTGCGGGCGTCACCGGCTCAGTGACAGCTGCTCAACAGCACACGGGGGCGAGGGAGTGCCTTGAGCGGCATGCATTCTTGGAATGCCAGGGCAGCATCTGACAGACTGACGCGTGTTGATTCCAGGCGGCCCGATTGGCAGAGCAGCCGATTACACTGCATACAGGACTGAACCGCGCACAGAGCAAACCGCATCAGGTCAGAGCACCCACGCCGTCCAAAGTGCGGTGAAATCAGGGCCCGGCGCCGGGGGGCGACCGGCGTCCCATCAGAGCGCGAGGCAGCGCCAGCAGCGCAGGGCCCAGAATAGCAGGGCAGAGCACCCAAGAACTTTGCAGCTCGCTCAGACAGACAAAAAGGAGGAGGGGGGTTGAGGGGCGTCGATTGGAGGCCGAGCCCCAATAGAAACGCCTGAATGTGCGGGCGCGGCCGTTGCTGGCTCGGCGCCAGAATGCAGAGGGGCGGGTTCCACGGCCGGTTTTTCCAGAGGGCGGCGCCGGCGACGCGCGCGCGCGCAGCAGAGGGCTGCGCCGGGCGGTCGCAAAAGCGGGCGCGGCGACCGCGCGCCTGGAGAGGGGCACCCGCGAGCGAGCGGCCCGGGGGCCGGCGCCCCACGCGCGCCGCCGCCTCGGGTAGCGGCAGCCGCCCGGGACGGCCCCCGCGCCGCGCGCCGCGCCGCTTCACACCGCCGCCACGCCCTCGCCCGCGGCCTCGGCAGAGCTCTTCGACACGCGCCTCAGGACCGCCGCCGCCCCCGCCGGCGACCCCGCGCCCACGGCCCCGGCGGCCGCGGCGTGCTTAACACCCGCGCCCGCCGGCGCGGGCGCCGCCGCCTCGGCCGCGGCGGCAGCGGCGTCCGCGGCGAAGGCCTGCAGGCCGTAATCGTTGATGCGCTCCAGCAGGGCGTCCACCATTTCGAAGGTCGTGCTCCACGCGTTTGCAAAGACGATGCGGAAAAAGTTGGGGCGGCGGGGGCCCAGGGGCTGGAAGCCGATCATGGCATCACCCTTGGCCTGCGGGTGGGGTGGGTGGGTGGGTTGCGTGGGTTGGGGCAGCGCGCCTTTTGTGCCGATTTAGTGGGGGGGTTTAGTAGGGGGGTTCCGCAGGTGCTCAGGCTCCCGAAGGCGCACCCGAGCCATGGCAAACGCCGCCACACCCCCAACACCTCCGGGGGCGTGGCGCCTCCCCGCGCCCGCTGCACCCCCCCCCCCGGCCGCAACAGGCCCCCAGAAATGCCCGGCGCCCACCTGCATCAGCGCCTTGATGCGCGGCGCGGCGCGCCCGATGGCCAGCAGCTGCTCCTCCGTCGCCGCCGCCGGGTCAAACGGCCGCAGCGCCGGCGGCACCCACCAGAAGCACACGTTGGTGCAGGCGCGGGGCATCACGAGGCGGAAGGCGCCGCCCCATTTGGGGTCTGACAGGGCGGACTGGAAGTGGTCTGCCAGCGCGACGCAGTGGTCGATGCGCGCCTCCCAGCCGGCGTCGCCGACCGCCTTCCACATCAGCCTGGCCGGGGGGGGTGGGGGTGGGAGGGGGAGAGGGCGCGATTGGGTGGGTGGGAGGGGTGGGGGGTAGGGGTTGGAAGGGAGGGAAGGGGAGGAGGGAGGCAGGGGTGGGAGGGGTTTCAATGGGAGGGAATGGGGGGGTTGGGGAGACGGGGCTGGACGCAGGCCAGGGCGCCCGGTGCCCCAGCAAACGCGTGGGACGCGCAATCAGCGCGCGGCGCCCACCAGACCTTGAGGCTGTCGCTCTTGCGGCCGCACTGCAGGCTCTTGTCCGCCTGCACACCCCCCCCCCCAAAAAGCAGCCCCTGCCCACCAGAGCTTGAGGCTGTCGCTCTTGCGGCCGCACTGCAGGCTCTTGTCTCCGATGTCCATAGCGGTGTGCAGCTTGTCGGGCTGGAAGAGGTAGGTGGCGCCGCTCGAATTGGCCGCCTCAAGCAGGCCTTTGTGGGTTTGGTTTGGTGGGGTGTTGGGAGGGGGCGTTCTGTTGGAGGCCAGATTAGTGGGTTGTTTGGGTTTGTTGCTTGGAGGGCGTTGGTCGTGTTCTGGCGAGTTTCCGCCCCCCAAACAAACGCCCCCAAGCAGCCACGAACCCAAGGCCGCAGTCCCCCCCAGCCCCCCCCAAAAGGCCCACCCCTGTGGCGCGTGAGGAACGCCGAGCACGCCAGCGGCACGCCCATCATCTTGTGGGCATTCCAGGCCACAGAATCGGCGCGCTCCAGGCCGGCCAGCACGTGCCTTGAAGGGGGGAGGGGTGTTGGCGGGCGGCGCCGGTCGGTGCTTCCGCCTACAAGCTCTGCCGCGCACGCGCACGCAGAAAGGGCGCAATCTCAACAATCCGCACCGCCGCACCGCGCCGCGCTGCGCACGTTTTGCGCTTGAAAAGGCGGATCTCGGCAAAAGCACCACCCCCAACACCAACGCCGCGCACCTGTGCTTGCGCGACAGCAGCAGCGACGCCCCCCAGCAGCCGTCGACGTGCAGCCACAGCCCGTGGCGCGCGCAGACGTCGGCCACAGCGTCCACGGGGTCAAACGCGCCCGTGACGGTGGTGCCCGCTGTCAGGCCCACGAAGAAGGGCTTCTGCGGGGTTCCGGGGTGTGTGGGGGTTTTTGGGGTGTGAGCAGGTGTTGGGGTTTTTCGGGGGTTTGGGGGTGTGAGCAGGTCTGGCAAGGGGGCGCCTGCTGCGCCTGGTGCCGCAGGCTGCAGCCCGCGGTTGGGGGTGGGGTGACCCGTAGCCGCCAACCACCTGCTGCTTGCCAGGCGCCCCAAGGCGCCCGGCCTTCCGCCACCACTTGAGGGCGTGGCAGCCCGAGCCCCCGAATCCTCTCATCCTCTGCCCCCGAGCCGCCCCCGCCCCCGCCCCCGCCCCCGCCGCCCCAACCTCCCCCCCTCCGCACCTGCCCCGCCGCGGCAGCGCGCTCCACCGCCGCCTCGAGCGCCTCTGGCAGCATCGCCCCAAACTCGTCCGTCTCAACCGCCACCATGTTGTCCGTCCCCAGCCCCGTCAGCGCCGCGGCCTTGGTGTACGAGTAATGGCTGTGCGACGACGTGAACGCGGCCAGCGGCGGCGCCGCGCCGAGGCCGCGGCGGCGGACGTCGGGGAAGGCCCGGTGCCGCGCGATGTGCATGGCGTACAGGTTGGAGGCCGACCCCCCCGGGACGAGCAGGCCGTCGCGCGTGGACTCTGGGTAGCCGACGATGGAGGCCATCTTGGCGATGACCTCGCCCTCCAGCATTGTGTACACGGGGGCGACCTCGAATGTGTGGACGTTTGTGTTTGTCGCCGCCGCGAGCCACTCGGCGGCGAGGCCGGCGGGCTCGACGCGCGCGTAGAGCTGGTTGTAGAAGAGGGGGTGGCTGGTGCGCATGGAGAAGCGCAGCACCTGGCGCAGCGCGTCTGGGGGTGGGGGGGGGGGCGTTCGCGTATGTGTATTCGTGTGTGTGCTTGTGCGTGCGTTTTTTTTTGCGTTTTGCAACTGCATGCGAGCGAGTGTGTGTGTGGTGCGGCCCTGGGCGCAGACCCAAGTCAGCCCCCGCGCCGTCGGGCAGCAACGCATCGTGCGGGGACAACATCTGCACTCGAGCGCGCGCGCGGCTGCGCACCGAGCAGCGCGTCGGTCTCTACGGCCGCCTGCCCCGCGGGCAGCTGCATGGGCACGCCCGCCTCCCCAAACGCGGCGCGCAGCTCGTCGGGCGACGCCAGCTGCACCACCGGCTTTGAGGTGTCGGTGTTGGCAGAGGCGACGTAGCCGGTCAGCAGCTGCGCCGCCTGCGGGCCGGCCCCGGCGCGCGTGTTCGGCGGGGCGTGGTCAGGGGCAGGCGGGGGCCACGCGTCCGCGGCGGTTTGAAAACGGGTGCCACCAACGCGGCGCCGCGCCGGCCCAAGCGGCCGCCGCCCGGGGCGGCGGGCGGCGCGGGGGATCGACCGGCCGCTGCGGGCGCGGCTTGCGGCGTCGGCTCTGCCCGCCCGACGCCGTGCGCGGCGCAGCGCAGCGGTGCGGGGCGCTGCGTGCGGCGGCGCGCCGCGCGGCGCAGTCTGCTGCCCCCCAACGCACTGCCTATGAAACAAACGCCCGCCTGCCTTCTCCAGGAGCTCCAGCTGCTCCTCATGGCTGCGCCTGAGGTCGGCCATTTCTGGTCGGGGCGCGCCCGCAGGCTATCAAACGCAGCCGCGATCGCACGCCGCTGGCGCGCAACGTATTCAGGTGGCCGGCCCTCCCGCTTTACAGCTCGCCGCCCGGGCCGACCCGATCGGAGGAAGTGGGGGGAAGGCGCGCCCCTGCGGTTGCCGCCAACGCGTGCGGGCTGGTTTTCCTTAGCCCCTTGCCCCGCCAAAGCGCGCTGTGAGGGCTTCCAGGGATCGGTTACCGGGCGGGCGGCTGCTGAGTGCTTGCGAAGCGCGGTCCACCGCGGGCGGTCCAAAGTCTCTTGACCACCCTGGCGTTGCGCGCTGCGCTCGAGCCCCCGCCTGCCTGCTCCCACCCCCCGGCAGCTGCCTTGATGCGCACCTCAGATCCAGCACCGAATGGAACACGATTTACCGCCGTCAAGGCAGCAGCAGGCTTTTGAGCTGTGCAGTCCGCGCACGCGCGCGGGGGGTATGTGTAGTGGGGCAGCGGGGCCCCGGGGCAATGTAGGCAGCGACATTTGCGGGCGGTTGCGGCGAGCGCGCGCGCCGCCCGGCGGCCGCGCGCCCGGCGAGGGCGCGCGGCCGATGGGGGTTGGGTGCCGCTGCGGCGGGGTTCATTCTCGAGGGGCGTGGCGGTGGGGGTGGCGGTGGGGGGGGGTGGGGTCGCTGGTTGCGCAGCGCCGCGGCTGCGCAGCGCGCAGGCGGCGCCGGCTGTCAAAGGCTTGGTGGGGGCCACGGCGCGCCCCATCAGCCGGCGCAAAAAGCCCCGCCGCCGGCGCGCCCCTGGCAAAAAGGGCGCGCGCTCTCTAGGGCGGCCCTCTGTGGCGGGAATAGGCGGCAGCTGCCGATCGGCCCCGCTGCACGCGCGGCAGCGGTGTGATGAAAAGGCGGCTGCCGCCGCCGGCGCGGCCGCGCCGGCGCGCCCCGCGCTCGCGCGGCGCAGGCCGCAGGCGCGGGTCCGCTCGCAGCGTCGCGGCCTCCCCCGCGCCCGCGCGCGGCCGACAAAGTGGGGAAAGAAGGGTGGGGGTTACGAAGAGATAGGTAGAGAAAGAGAGAGGGGTGCGTTTCTGGCGCCTGCCAGGCATCGTTCCGGGGCCCGCATAGAGCGAGCGAGCGGCCGCGGCGCGCGCGCAAGCGCGCGCGCGCTCGCCGGCCTCGGCCCGCGGCGCCGCCGCAGGTCAGCGGGGGCCCTAGGGCGCCCCCTCCCCGGGCTCGTCGCGCCGCGCCTGCGACATGTTGCGCGCCCAGACGCGGTCCCCCTTGTGCTCGCCCTGGGATATGCCGTAGCTGATGGACTGCGCGCCCCCGGACTGGAGGCGGACCACCTTGGCGTAGATGGGCAGCGTCTCCTCGTTGAGCGGGGGGTAGTGCTTGCCCGCCTCCGTCGGCGTCTGCGGCGGCTTGGGCTTGGGGAAGAGCTCGGCGCCGGGCTCGAAGGGGTTGGGGAGGGACTCGGGGTCGCGGCCCTCGCTGCGGGCCTCGGCGGCGAGGTCGCGCGCGCGGCGGCCGCGGCCGCCCTTGGACTCGCCGGGGCCGATGCCGAAGCAGGGCGGCTGCTCGCCGCCGGCCTCGAGCTTGATGACTTTGTAGAAGCCGCCCATGCGCACGCGGCAGTCGTGCGGCAGCGTGGGGCGCACGGACGCGCTGGTGCCCGCCGCGCCGGCCGCCTTCTGCTGCTGCTGCTGCTGCTGCTGCGTCGGCGGCTTCTCGGCGCCGTCCCCCGCCGACTGCATAGAGACGAAGGCCGTCACGCTTCCTTTCGCCCGCTTGGCCTCAGTGGGTTCGCCGAGCGCCATGAAGGCGCGTGGGGCACTGCCAGAGAGCAGGGCCTGCCTGCCGTCCGGAGGGGCCCAGGACCGAGGGGAGGAGCAAAGGGGGATAAACAAGCTAGAATGCGCCGGAGGCGGGGCGGGATAAGCGCCCAACCGTGGTGGTGCTCCGAACGCGGCTGCAACGCGGCCACGCGCGGGCAGAGACGCCTTCACACGGTGATACGGCAATATGGGCAAAGGAGTATGGCCTGGGGCCGCGCGGCCGGGCATTGTCCCGCGGTAGGAGCGGCGTCACCGGCGCCCCGGCGCCCCGGCGCAGTGCCCGGCGCTGCCAGGCCCGCAGGCCCCTCGGGCCTGTATGGGCCGCCCAGAGGGCGGGATGGCGGGCCTTGAGCTACCGAAAACTCACTGCCCTGGGCTGTGCGCGCCGTCGCGCTTCGCGTCCTTTGCTCGGATGGCCCCCCCGCATGACCAAGCGCAGAGCCACCTCTCCTTGGTGCTCGGATGGCTGCCCGCATGACCAAGCGCAGAGCCACCTCTCCTTTGGACGCGTCCCCGCCAGGCCGCCGTCGGCAGTCTCAGCTCCCCAGACCGGGCGCGCACAGCGCATCCTCAGCTCCCCACACGCCGGGACAGACCAGCCAGCCGGCCCGCTCCGCCGTTCCGCACGGTAGAGGCCGCTGCGTCGCGCGAGCGCCCCCCAACGCGCAGGCCGCAGGGCGCAGGCCGCAGGCGGCGCAGGGCCAGCCGATAAGGGGGAGGGCGGTCCCGCCTCCAAACCCGCTCCCAACCCGCAGTTGGTGTTTACTTGTTTATTGCAGGCCTGTGGGGGCCGATGCCAGCCGGGAAAAGTAGGGTGTTTTTGTTTGCGACTTTTTGCGCCGAGTGGCCAGGCTTTTGACTTTCAAACTACGAAATGTAGCTTTTGACCGCCCCAAAATGGGTTTTGCTTTTTCGAATACATTTTGTGTGTACAGGGCCTCATAATACCTCCCTGGGAAAAACGGGAGGGGCGGGGCGCGCGCGCGCGCGGTCAACGGCGCCGGGAAGCTTCCGCCTCGAGTCGAGGCGGGCGCCGGCGCGCGCGCGCGCGCCCCCAATAGCCGTCGACAGCCCTCGGGCGCGCCGCGCGCGGGGCGGCCGAGGGCATAGGCTTGGCGGTGGTGGGTTTTCTATTAGCAGTATATACGTGCGACGCATGCAAGTGCGGGCCGGGGCGCTTGAAAAGGGGCGGCCTTTTGGCTGCCGGGCAGGGCGGGAACAAACAACCGGAAAGCAGTGCCACGGTGGGCGGCGGCGCGCCGAGCGGCGGCGGTGCGGGGCGGCGGCGGCGGCGGCGGCGGAGGCGAGCGAAGCTCGCTTGCTGACGGCTTTGGATCGACAGAGCCGCAGGGCCGGCCGGCGCGCGCGGGGGAGGGGTGTTGTTTTGCGGTGGTCAGCGATAGGGGCCGGTGGGGATCGTTGCTGTTTTGGGGGGGGGGGGAAAAGGGAGGGGGGGGGAGGGAAGAGAAGGCATCCCTTGGTCCCCGTAAAGGGCTCGTGCATGCAAATGCAGGCAAACGTATGTTGAACAGGCAAAAGGGCGTCCGGCGTCCAGTCCGGTCAACCCTTTGGTCAACCCTTTGGTCGACTCTTGGAGGAGAATGGGGGTTGCTGGCCAATGGCGCGCGCCGCGGGCGGGGCCCGCCCGGCGGCGGCGGCGGGGCGGCGGCTTGCGCGCGCGCTGCGCGGGCAGGGCGGGGGTGGCAGAATAAAAGCGAAACTTGCGGCTCGGTGGGCCCTTTTCTGGCGGGGATGTGTGTGGGGGTGGAGGGATGGAGGGGTGGCTGGGATGCGTGGTCGGGAAACACGAGGCGGGGCGGCAAATAACGATAGCGAGCAGACAACTGGCCGCGGCGCGGCGCGGCGCGGCGCGGAGCGGCGCGGCGCGGCGCGGCGCGCCGAACCCCCCGGGACGCGCGGGCGCATCGGGTCGCGAGGCAAATGCTGGGGCGCCACACGCGGCGCTGGGGAGGAGCCGGGCCGCCGCCGCCGCCGCCGCCGCCGCCGCCGCCGCGCGCGGCGCAAGGCGGGGGCGGGGGGGCGGGTGGCCCGAAAATGCGGGTGGGATTCGTTTCAGTGCGTTTGCTGCCGTCGTCCGCTCGGGAAGAAGCTGTCTGCAGTTCTGGAAAGCTCGAAACCAAACGCGGCCGCGCGGGCCGGCCCCCGGCGGGGCCCTCCGCGGCTCGGCGCCGCACAGGCTGCGGGCGCGCGCGGGCCGCTGGCCGCGCGCCCCCATCAGCGCGCCGCGGCGGCGCCGGCGCCGGCGCCGCGGCCGGCGGCGGCGGCCGTCGCCTCGCTGTCGATGCTCATCGCCTTTTCGAGGCTCTCCAAATAAACCGGGGACCCCAGGCTCGACCCCCCCTCGAGGGAGACCTGCAGCCGCCCCTTGAGCCGCCGCAGCCGCCGCAGCCCCTCGAGCTGCTCCTGCACGGGCGTGAGCCCGGGGCAGCGCGCGGCGGCGGCGGCGGCGCCGGCGCCGCCGGAGGAGGCCGCGGAGAGGGCGGTGGCCAGCGGCGGCGGCGCGAGCGGCGACGGCGGCGCAGCCGAGGAGGCGGCGGCGGCGGCGGCGGCCGCGGCGGCGGCCGCGACAGGGCTGCCGCGCCGCTCGAGCCCGCCCCCCGGCGCCGCCGGCCGCGCCTCGCCGCCGCCGCCCGACGGCCAGCGCGCGTGCACCGGCGCGGGCGGCGCCGCGCCGCCGCCGCCGCCGCCGCCGGTGCGGGGGCGGTCCGGCGCCGGCGGCGCGGCCACCAGCGGCGACCCCAGCAGCGGCGACGCCAGCAGCGAGGGCATAACCACATCCAGCCGGGCCTCCGGGACGGCGCGCGCCCACTCCAGATAGCGCTGCACGTGGGCCCTGTCGGGGTTTGGGGGGTGCGGGCGGGGGGCGGCGTGCGTTGTTAGGTGGCCTGTCGGAGGGTGTGTGTGCTAAGTCTGTTGCAGGCTCGGCAATTAATGAAAGGGCCCCATTGGGGGTCCGCCAAGGCCCCCCCCCACCCCCCACGCCCCCCCCCCCAACCCCCAAACCCCCCGCTCGCCTGACAAACGGCATCGCCAGCACCTCCCCCGTCGCCGGCCGCCCCGCGGGCGCGACCTGCAGCAGCGCCCCCGCCAGCGCCCGCAGCCCGGGGCTGTAGCTTTCCGGGATGGGGCGGTGGCGGCCGGATATGATGGAGAGTATGATTTTTGAAATGCTGCTGGATTCGAAGGCCTTTTGGAGGGTGGTGAGCTCCACGAGGAGGCAGCCCAGCGCCCAGACGTCGCTCTGCAGTTTGGGGGGGAGGGGCAGGGGGTGGGGGTGGGGGGGTTGAGGATGGAAGGTGGAGGAAAAGGGGGGGGGGGTGTTTGAGGGTGGGGGGTTGGGGCTTCTGCGGGTGTGCGGAGAGGCGGGCACCGCCCCCGCCGGGCCTTTTGCCGCGCCCCCTGAAGTGCCACCCCTTCACAAACACCTTTCCCTCCCCTCCCTCCACACACCGCAACCGGCACGGCCCAAGCCGTTGCCCCTGCCCCGCAACACCCCCCCCACCCCCCCCCCCCCAAACCCCACCCACCCTGCGGCTGGCCTGGCCCCAACCGTTGTGCCCCCCTTCCCTAATCGCGCCTCTACCCCACACACATGCGCACAAGCCACAGGCGGTGCGGCCCTAAACGCGTATGCCCCTGCGCCCCCCCCCCCACAAAAACATCAGCCCACCTTGCGGCCGTAGGGGCGGTTGTCGCACATTTCAGGGCTGAGGTAGTGGGGGGTTCCCACGATCGTGGAGGCCATGGACGCATCTGGGTGGTGGCGAAACGATTTTTGGGGGGCGGGGGAGGGTTTGGGTCAGTTTCGGGGCAGCTGTTCGCGGGCGGCAAGGGGCGCATTTGCCCCCGGGGAGGAGGGGAGGGGGGCACGCCCGCCATACAGGAAGCCCACATAGAGGAAGCCCCCTCAACCAGCCCTGAAAGAGCACGGCAAAGCATAGACGGCCCCCTCAGCCAGCCCCGAAAAAGCATGACAAAGATAAACGGCAGGCTTCCGCGCCCAAAGGCGCGCCTGTGTTTGACATTTTGGACACCCCAAAGTCGCCGAGCTTCAGCACCCCGCCAGAGCCGATCAGCACGTTGGAGGGCTGCGCGGTGGGTGGGGTGGGGGGGGGGGTGGGCAGTTGCGCAGTGGGTGGGGGTTGGGGGGCGGAGAGGGCATTGGGGGAGTGGGTGGGTGGGGCGTTGGGGCGGCAAACACCAGGGGATTGGGAGGGCTGAGCAAGCTGGCCGCGCCGTCCAGCCGCCCTGGCCATCTGGCCATCGAAACTGAAGCCGCGATCCTGCCGTGATCTGGCCATTGAAACCCAAGCTGCGATCTGGCCGCCATCTGGCCGTCAAATCCAAGCTGCGATCTGGCCGTGATCAGGCCGTGGCGTAATGCCCCCCTCACCTTGAGGTCGCGGTGGAGGATGCCCTGGGAGTGGACGTAGTGCAGGGCCAGCAGCACCTTTTGGTGTTTGGGGTTTAGGGTTTAGGGTTTAGGGTTTAGGGGTTAAGGGGAATAGGGGTTAGGGTTTAGTGGAGAGGGGCGGGCGTCGGCGGGAGGGGCCGGTTGGTGGTGCCTCGGGCTTGCAGACCGCGGCGCCGAGCGGGGGCGGCTTTGCGGAGGCCGGGAGGAGGGGCGGCGCGGGCGATGACAAAGCAGGCTTGCTCCAAACAAAACCCAGCCAAACCGCCCCGCCCCCCCCCCCACCTGCACGAACAGCGCCATCACGTCATCCTCAGGCAGGGCCACCCCCCTGCGCGCGCGGATGAGGCCCGCCAGGTCGCCGCCCCCGCAGTGCTCCATGACGATGTTTAGGTAAACCTGGGGGGGGGAGGTTTTGGCGGTTTTTGGCGGTTTTGGGCGGTTTTGGGGCCGAATGGGGGCGGTTTTGGGGCGGATTGAGGCCTGGGCGGCTCGACAGTCACGCACATCAACTCAGCACGATGGAGGCCAAACAATGCCCCAACGCAACCGCAAACCCAAACCCCCCACCTCGTCGCTGAAGCAGTCGTGGTAGCGCACGATGTTGGGGTGGTCCAGCTTTGCAAGCACTTCCACCTCGTCCATGGTGGCGGCCTTTGGGGGTTGGGGGTTTAGTCGGGGGTTTGGGCGGGGGTTTGGGGGGGTCGGGCCGGGCCGGGCCGCGCGGGCGGGGGCGGGTTGAGACCCCCCGATCCGATCTCCTCCAGCAGCTTGTACTCTTTGTACAGCCACTGGTGGGGCCGGGGGGTGACCGCCTGCCCGCCTCCCACGCCGCTGCCGGCGCGCTCCGCGGCGCCGCCGCCGCCGGCGGCGCTGCCCGCGCTGGGCGCTGAGTCATCGCTCATGAAGCTTGACGCCCCGAGGCTGGACTGCGTGGGAAGCTGCCGCCCCGAGCCGGAGCCGCCGGCGGCGGGGGCGAGGCCGGGGCCGGGCGCGGCGGCGCGGCTGCCGCACGACGCCGCATAGCCGGAGCCGGCGCCGCTGCTGGCCGCGCTGGCGGCGGTCGCGTCGGCCGCCGCCGTCGCGGCCGCGACCTGGCCGGCGAGCAGCTGCCAGCCTGAATTGGTGGGGGGAGGGAAGCGCGCGGCGGCGGCGCGCGTCGGTGGTCGTCCGGTCCGCGAGCGCCAGCGGCGCCCGCGGCGGTGTCCGCACGCCCCCACGGCCGCGAGCCGGTCGCGCGGCGCGGTTCGGCTGATACGGATTCCATATACCGGCTGCGCCCACGGGAAGGGCGCCAGGGGCCGCGCCGAGGGGCCTTCCTGCCAATTCGCCCACTCCCGCCCCGCGGCCCGCTCACCCGTCAGCGTCCCTATGCTGGACGCCAGCGGCTGCAGCCGTGACTCCATATTCAGACCACCTCCTGCATCCCGCGGTGCGGACGCGCCCCACGAGAAGAGGCCAGCCCGCGGGGAGGGGGAACCGTGCTCCTGGGACTCGTGGTTGGGCGGAAAGTACTCTCCTTCGTAGCAATGCGTATGTCGTTCCATCCGGGGGCGCTTTGGCGACCAAGGCTGCATCCCGTCAAGGGGGACTGCCGCAAGCTGCCGGTGATTGATATGTCATGTTCGCGCCGTCCAGCGCGAGGGGTGCACAAAAACAAACGGAACATTCTGCATTGCGCGGCGGGGCCGGTGGGCCTTGGGCGGAAAGCCTCTGCGAGTTCTCGCCCTGCTGCGCCCTCCGGCGCCCTCGTGCGGCCTAGCTTCCCGCCGGCGTTCACAGCCGCCGCAAAGCCTGTCCCCGCGGGGCCGACCCCCCCTTGGCCCAAACCCAACCTGGCAGGGCCAGAATCTGGGACGACGGCCCCACGCACGCAGGCGATTGAGCCGTACACAGCAGCGGCCTGCGCAGCCGAGACGCAGCCCAGCACCAGCTTGCAAGCCTCGTCACCTGCTGCGAACGCTGAAGGGTGCACACACCTGTCCACCGCCCTCCCTGTGATGAAGTGAGCAGAGTGAGCACAACCCTGCCTTGGCCTGAAGCCCTGTAGGTGGAGCGTTGCACGCCTTACCTCAGTCTCCTGTGCCCCCGTCACCAGCCGCTGCGCCCGGGAGTGCGGCAGTGGTGATAAGGCCCACGCGCGCGGCTTTGGCGCGCTCCCGAAGCGTTCCATGCGTCTTCTCGTTCTCAAGTCACCCGCTGAAAGGGCGGTTCGAGGCGATCTGGACCGCGCACGCCCTTTCGCGGCACCAGGCACTGCCGCGCTCGTCCCCACCGACCGCAAGCGCGTTCGAGGCGCGCGTCTTTCCCCTCGCGCGCTTCAGACCCTCGCTCGCTGCTGACGCCGCGCGGGCCGCTCGCCCCGCCGAGGGCTCGTCAGCGCTCAGCGCCGCGCCCGCTGCCGCCACCGGGAGCGATGTTCGGCGCGCTGTTTGGCGGCGCGAGCAGGCGCGACAGGCGCGACGCCGTGCTGTTCCAAGGTGTGCTGGGGCTCGTGCAGACACGCACGGCTGGGCCGGCTGCTCTGCCTCGAATAGAGGGGTTTGAAGTGAGTTGAAGCTTTGCTGGCTGCGGCTGCGGCGCTGCCACGAGCGCAGGAAACTCCTCCCTACATCTCCTGAGCAACGCACCACCGCGAATGCAACCGAAATCCCCCCGGGAAAGGCTTCGGCTGGGATTCGTGCCAAAAGGGGGGCTGGTACACCAAGCTAAAGCAGCAGCTGCCAGAGCTCAAGGTGGGGTCGGCTTTCTTTCCGACTCGCGATTTATCGTTGGCCCGTGCTGTGGTTCAAAAACTTCCAAGGTTTTTCTGCGCTGGATACGATATTGCAAAATGGGGGGGGTTGTTGTTTGAGCAGTAGAAGCGTTTCAACGGCCACGCCCGCGCCCCCCCCCCCCCCCAAAAACCCAGCCCCCAACCCCCCAACCCCAAAACCCCCGAAGGCCGCCGGCGTGACGCACCTGTGGCTGCCGCCCCCCAGCCACTCTGTCAGCCCCCAGGGCTACATGCCAGGCCAGCTGTACAACCTGGAAGCCTCCAAATACGGCGGCAAGAAGGAGCTCAAGGCGCGCCGCCGAGGCGCCTTTTTCGGGGGGGGGGGGGTTTCAGGAGAAACCTGCAATTGGCACAGCTTTGCGGGCTGCACAGGGTGCAGGGTGGCCGAGGATGGGACAGGGTTCGGTTTGGGGCTTTTCGCTCCCTATGCCGCCTCTTTCCAGGCTTCCAGGCGCGCCGCGCGGCGCTGGGGCTTCGGCCCGCGAGACTGGGCCGGCGGCGCGAATCCCGGGTGCGCCCCGGCCCCGAACCCGCCCGAACCGCGCCGCCGCCCCCAAACCTCACCCAGGAGCTCACCTCGGCGGCCAAAAAGCAGGGCATCGCCTGCGTCGCCGACGTCGTCATCAACCACAGGCGAGGGGGGGGCCTTTGGGGCTTCGGCGGCGCTGCTCCTGGCGTGTTTTGGGGGCGCTTTTTCGGCCCGTTTGGGGGGCTCGGCCCGCTGACTCACGGCGCTCCTTTGCAACGGCTCCGTCCGGAGGTGCAGGCCTCGTAAATAGTCAGAGAAGCGTACCAAACGGACATTAAAACGGCAGGTGTGCGGACATACAGGAGAATGGCGTGTACAATCACTACTCAGATGACACAGACCACAAGGCAAGGGGGGCTCGCGCGCGCGCCAGGATTTTTCGTGCTTGTTCAGGTTTTTGCCACCCAAAGCGCCCTCTAAGTTGCTTCTTTCCTGCGCCCCGCCCCCGCGCCTGCGGCGTTCCTCCGCAAACGGGCGCGCGCGCGCCGGCACGGCGACTCACTACCGTGCGTTTGCTCGCGGCGGAAGTCGGACCCGCCCGCCGCAAGCAAGCGGCGGCAAACGAAACTGCTGGATCGCCAACCCTAAACCCATAACGTCGCGTTCGGAATGAAACAAACCGTTGCCAGGGCCGCCGCATCGACTGGGGGCGCTGGGCCATCACCTGCGACGACCCCCACTTCAACGGCTCTGGCAACAGAGACACGGGCGAGTGTTTTGTTGTTTGCTCCGTTGTTTTGTTGGTGTTGCTTTATTGTTGTGTTGTTTTGTTGTGGCTTTGCACCTGAATACTGAAACACGTTATTACTTAACGGTGGGGCGTGGGGTGGCGGGCTTTGACGGCGCGCGTGCCATTTTGGCACGCGGGCGGGTTTGCAGATCTGCAGCTCCGAGCTTGGAGCCCCAAAACACCCCGCGCCCGCGCCCCTCCCCTCTTTTACCCCCCCCCCCCCCCCCCCCCGGCAGGTGCTGACTACGCCGCAGCCCCCGACCTGGACCACGCAAACCCGGAGCTCAGGGCGGCCCTCAGGGACTGGCTGCACTGGCTGCAGGTGGCCGGGGGTTCCCGGTGCTGGGGGTTTCAAGTGTCACTGCGTTTGGGGCCCTCTTTGATTGCAGCCTCCTTTTGAGGGAGGGCGGCTTTTTCCCCTGCCCCGGGCCGTTTTGCGCGGAAACAACCCAAACGACTGCGGGGCCGAAAAGAATGCAAATACTATAATCGAAGCGAATCATGCATTGCCGACGTAACCGCCGCAAACCGCCGCAAACCGCCGCAAACCGCCGCAAACCGCCGCAGCACGACATCGGCTTTGAGGGCTGGCGGCTGGACTTTGTAAAGGGCTACGCGCCAAAGTGGGGGGGGTTTATTTCTTGTTTTTCTTTTTTTTTGGGGGGGGGGCTTTTTAAGCCGAATGCATTGCATTGAGTTTCCTGTCCTCCCGTCTTCCGACTTGCTTCATTCGAAGTGAATGCGCCAGTGAATGCGCCGGATTCGGCTTCAGTCTGAACGAGTTCGGCGCGCGAACCGCCCAGCCACCAGCTAAACCGCACCCCCCTCCCCCCCAGCAAAAAAACCCCAAACAAAACCCCCCAGCGAAACCCCCCGGCAAAACCCCCCGGCTAAATACCCCAGGTTTGTGGACGAGTACGTTTCCTCCACCGTCGGCGCGGCGGCGCTAAACGTGGGCGAGTTCTGGGTTGACATGGAGTGGCAGGGGGGGGAGCTGGCGGCAGACCAGGTGGGCGCGGCTTTTGGGGGGGGGTTTCGGCCGTTTTTCCTTTCAGAGTGCCGACTGCTCGTCAACCCGCAGCTTTTTGCGGGGTTTTCACGTTTTTTGACACCCTGACCTTCGTTTTGGAGGGGCGCGTGCGCTTCGCCTGCCCTGCGTCCCGCCTGCATTTTCCGGCGGCCTTGATCGGGCCGAGGCTGCGGCGGGCGGGGCCAGTCCAAACGCGGGGACGCCAACCCCCCCCCCCCCCCCCCCCTAAAAACAGGACCGGGCGCGCCAGGTGCTGTGCGACTGGGTAAACGCCAACAACAAGAGGTGCGTCGGCGGCGGCGGCGGCGGTTTTGCCCGGCGAGCGAAACCAGATCCTCCCCCCAAAACCCCCAAACCCCGAACCCCTAAACCCCAAACCCCCTAAACCCTAAACCCTGCAACCCCAGCTGCTCAGCGTTCGACTTCCCCCTGAAGGGCGTGCTGCAGGAGGCCGCCAAGCGCACGCAGGTCTGCTCCGGTGTTTGGTGTTTGGTGTTTGGGGCGAACGATAGGCTCGGCGCAGACCAGTGATGGTGATCTGTCTGGGCCAGCCCGCTTGCGTTGTTTGCTGTCGCGCTCCCCGCAAAACCTTCCGTTTAACAAAAGCCACCCCCAACCCCCCAAACCCCAACCCATCCGCAGTACTGGCGGCTGCGCGACGCCCGCGGCAAGGCGCCGGGGCTGGTGGGGTGGTGGCCGGAGCACGCCGTGACCTTTGTGGACAACCACGTGGGTCTCATTCGCTGATTTAGGGTTTAGTTTAGGGTAGTTTACTGCGTGTCTGACGTTTTTTTCCCATGGGGAAAAAATCTGCATGCCCATGCGTGTGTTTGCACGGCCCGCCGTTGTTTTCTTCTACCAAGTCGTCGTTGCACTTCCGCATGCAGCAGTTGCACGTTTACTGCCAAACCCAGCCGCCCCACCCTGCTGCGCCCTTCCCCAACCCCAACCCCCAACCCCAACCCCAGGACACCGGCAGCAGCCAGCAGCACTGGTGTGCTGCAATCCCAGGGGAAACCTGCTTACCCATGCCCTTGCCGTGTGCACGTTGCATACAGTAGCAGCTGAAAGGGCCATTTGAGTCCCCCAAGCACTAAATCGCGACTAAAAAACGCAAAACAAAACGCAGGCCGTTCCCCAGCCACCTGGTCGGGGTGGGCTATGCCTACATTCTTACTCACCCCGGCATTCCGGTGAGGGGTTGGGGGGATTTGGGGAATTTGGGGGGTCAGGTTGGCGTGGGACGGCTGAATCAGCCTGTTTTAGGGTTTTGGAAGCTGAGGAGTCTCAGCCAAGCCCCTTCAAAGGGCCACACGAGTGTGCCCAAGGCCCCCACCACCCACTGTAACCCTTGCTGCCGCCGCCCGGGCCCCCACCGCCGCCCAAAACCAACGCGCGCAACCCAAAACGCCCCCCTGCCAAAACGCCCCGACGCCGGCAGTGCGTGTTTTACGAGCACTTTTTCGATTGGGGCGAGGAGCTGCGGGGCACAATCAAGGGGCTGCTGGAGGTGCGGCGGCGCCAAGCGAGCCCGTTTGTTTTGGTTTCGCAATTCGCAGCAACATGACTGGCGCACTCGGGGTGTCAGAACCGCCTTGCTCCGGGTGCGGTTGGAAACGCGGCGCCCGCTTGCCAGCACAGCAGCAGAGCAGCGCAACAAGGCCGCGCCCAAAACCGCGCAAACCCGCCCCAAGACCGCGCACACCCGCCCCCTCCAAACCCCGCCAAACCGCGCGCCCCCTCCCTTTCCCTCCCCCTTCTCTCTCATACGGCAAAGGTCCGGCGGCGCGCCGGCATCAAGGCGGGCGCGCGCCTCGACATCCGCGCGGCAGAGGCGGACTTTTACTTTGCGGTGGTGGACGGGCGGGTGGCGGTCAAGCTGGGGCCGCGGCTGGACATGGTGCGCTTGGCGCCGGTTTGCTTTCGGTGCATCAGGGTTTGGGTTTAGGGTTAAGGTTGAGGGTTGAGGGTTCAGGGTTGAGGGTTTCCGGGGTTCGTGCGAAGCCCAGGGCGCGTGCGCCGGTCAAACCCGGTCAAGCCTGGTCAGACCTGGTCAAACGAGGAGGCGGGGAAAGTGCCGGACCCCACCCGGCCTGCGGATTCCTGTTGCTCTTGCCAGCACAGTTCGGACAGTTTGAGCGCCCCTGTTCATCTCAAAGCCTTTTGAAACCCCAAACCCCCAAACCCCCAAACCCCCAAACCCCCAAACCCCCAAACCCCCAAACCCCCAAATCCCCAAACCTCCAAACTCCCCGTTTGGCAGGGCCCACACCTGCCGCGGGCTGAGGATGGCTGGCAGCAGGTGGCCGCAGGCACAGAGTTCTGCGTGTGGGAGAAGAAAAAGTGAAAGTGAGGGCTGGCGGTGTGGGGGGGAGCCCAAACAGGCGGCCTGCTGCAGACCCGGATTCGGGGGTTGGCCTGCAGTCCCCGGATTCGGCAAGACTTGGTCCGGACTGTCTGCAGACCCCCCGCAGCGATGCTGGCCAATGCAGAGGGTTTGCAAACGACTGATTTGAATCGAGGCGACGCGACCAAGATGTGACTGATTCCCTGCTGCAGAGTGGCTAGCTGCTGAAAGAAACGAGGCGCAGAGTTCCAAAGTTAAAACCCGTCCTTGCTGTTGCGCCCTTGGTCTGCTGTGTATTCGACCTCGCTTTCTTATTGAGTTTGTATCTCGCCGTGTGCTTCCCTTTGCTTGGCACCCCCCAGCCTCCACTTTTGGGGGGCCCTTCCGCCGCCACCGCCCCAGACCGCCGATGCATCCCATATTGCCGCCCGCTGCCGCCGCGGACGCGCGCTGCTGGCTGCACGTTGCCGTCGCCGGCCGCGCGCTGTACCGCTACCCCTGCTGCGGGCGCGGGCGGCCCCCGACTGCATGCGTAGCTGGCGGCGCGCTTTGTAAACACGAATCAAGGAATTGGACTGCGCCTGGCGGTGCTGAAGCGGGGGGGCGGAAGGGGTTAATCAGCACGGCTGGGGCGGCGCATTCCGCCGCGGCGCGATGGGCGGGGCACGACTGTTGGCCAACAACCGTCCCGCAGGGGAGCCAAACCCGCCCCCCCCCCTTGACCCAAGGTTCAGCGATGCCCGGCGCCATGTGCCGCCATGCAACCGCGAAGGGAGGACCCGCATGAAGCATCTTGCGGACCGGGAACTGAAAGGGGCGCCCCACCGGCATCGGGCGGCGCCTGCAGTGCCGCCGCGGTGCAGTGCCGCCACGGAAAGCCGGCGCAAAAGCCCGCCCCCTCCGCACAATACGCTTTCGGCGCGGAATTTGGGCCGCTTTCTCCCGCTCCATCCCCCGCCCATCATCCATCTCGCGGGCACCCGGCCGTGGCCGCTCACCCGGCAGCGCTGCTTCGCGGAGTACCAAACGCGCGCCCCACGCCCCGCGGCGCATCCTATCACGGTCTCTAGCACAACCCAAACCCCTGAATGGACGCCCGCTGCTAGCCGGCGCTCGGCGCGAGGGCCCGCGCGGGCGCAGCGGCGCGCGCCCGCGCCTGCGCGTCGGCGCGCGCGGTTCGAAGCCCGCGCGGCCGTACGCGAGCGGCCGGCGATCCGGCCGCCCCCCCCGCGCGGCGGGGGCCCTCGGCCACAGCCCTACATCAGCCGATAGCCCTCCAGCAAGGCGGTGGAAGCAGCAGGCGCGGCAGCGGCAGGCGCAGCGGCAGCGGCGGCGATGTCTCTGCCCATCTCCGACCGCCGCGCCCGCGACCGCGCCGCCTCCAACGGCGGCGCCTCCAACGGCGGCGCAGCGTCCGCCGCGGGCGCGGCGCGGGACGCCAGCCCCGATGGCAAGCCGCGCGCCCCGAGCCCGCGCGCGCAGCGGCAGCGGGAGCGGGTGCTGCTGGTGGTCATGGCGGCGGCGTGGATCGCGGCCAGCAGCACGGCCATCATCATCAACAAGCAGATATTGGTGGACATGCAGTGAGCAGCTTCTTGCCAGCTGGCGCTCCTGCCGCTGTTGTATCACCGCAATCCGCGGATTGTGCTGGGACGCTGTGGCCTGCAGCGGGCTCGGCAGTGTTGTGTGTGTTGTGTGTTGTGTGTTGTGTGTTGTGTGTTGTGTGTTGTGTGTTGTGTGTTGGGGCCTTTGCATTCGCTACGGGGAGCGCAGAAGCGTTCACAGAAAGCCGCGCCCGCCGCAAACAGTGGCGGAAGGCCCAGCGCGCCGCTGCAACACCCCGGCAAGCCCCCAACCCACGGCCCACCCCGCGCGACCAATAATCCCCTCCCTCCCCTCCTCCCTCCCTCCCCTCCCAACACGAAAAGGTTCCCCTTCCCCTCCCTCGTCGCATCGCTGGGAATGATCGGCGCGTGGCTCGCCGCCACCGCCGCCTGCCGCGTGCCCGGGCTGGTGCCGAGGGGTGGCAGGGAGGTCAGCGCGCGACTGATCCTTACTCGCGTCGCGCCGACCGGGTTTGCGATGGCAATGGCCATTTACACCGGCAACTCGGTTTACCTATTCCTCTCGGGTGCGCTGCCGCTTTGGGCTTGGGGTTGGGGGGTTGGGGGGTTGGGTTTTTGCCTGGGGGTTGGGGGCTGGAGTTTGGGGCTGGGCGTTGGGGCTGGAGTTTGCGGGCTGGAGTTTGGTTTTATTGGTGGGGTTTGGCATGCTCCCCAAGGCAGATGCTCACTAGATGCCCGCAACCAAAATAGCCAAACGTCCTGAAACCGCTCCCCCTCACCCTCGCCCCCCCCCCCAGTCGCGTTCGTTCAGATGCTCAAGGCCCTCACCCCCGTGGCCACCCTCGCCGTCGGCTGCGCCTTTGGCCACGAGCGCCCCTCGCCGCGGCTCATGGCGGCGGTGGGGCTCATCGCGGCCGGTGTCATGGCCGCCTCTCACGGCGAGGGGCGGTTCTCGGGCGTCGGGGTGGCCATCATGCTGTCCTCTGTGGGGGCTGAGGCGCTGAGGCTTAACATCATGCAGGTGGGGCCGACGATTCCGCCCCGTTTTTTTTGCTTTTTGGGCCGCGCTCAATTATGATTTGAGGGGGGGGCCTTTTTTTGCCGCCTTGCCTTTTGTTTTGAGGGGGCGTTTTGTTCTGAGGGGGATTTTCCCCCCTGGGATTGCGTGCGGTTGCTGTTGATGCTAAAAATTGCTCTCCACGCTGTGCCGCCGCAACCGCCTGCAAACCGCCGCAACCGCCCGTAACCGCCCACAACCGCCCGTAACCGCCGCCGCCCGACAGGCCCTCATGTCGTCGTCCCGCGCGCCGCGCCTCCACCCCCTCGAGGCTCTGATGTACCTCGCCCCCGCCTGCGCGGCGGTACTGCTGATCGTCGCCGCCGCCACCGAGCTGCCGCGCGCCATCGCGGCGGGCAAGCTCGCCATCCCCGCGGCCCGGCCCTGGCCGTTTGTGGCGTCCGCCGCGTCCGGGTTCGCGCTCAACGCGGCCTCCTTCGCGGTCGTGAGCCTGTCGTCCGCGCTGACGCTCAAGGTGCTCGCGATCTGCAAGGACGTGGGGCTGGTCGTGTTCGGCACGCTCGTTCTGGGCGAGGCCGTCGGGCGCGGGCAGGCCATTGGCTACGCGATCTCCGTCACCGGCGTGGTTTGGTACAACGTGATCAAGGCGAACGAGGCGGGCGCGCGCGACGGCGGCGGCGGCGCCGAGGCGGGCGGCGACGACGGCCCCAAGGCGGCGCTGCTGCCCTCCGCGCCGCGCGCCGTCGGGGCCGGCGGCGCGGCGCTCGGCGCGCTGCGCGCGCGCCTCGTGGCGCGGCTGCGGCGGCTGCTCGGGGCCGGGAAGGAAGAGCCCCCGAAGGGCGAGCGCCGCAGCGGCGGCGGCGACGGCGGCGGCGGCGGCAGTGGAGGGGACGACGTGGCCATCAGCATCGGCGGCGCCCTTGCGCGCGCCGCCAGCGGCGGCGGCGGCGGCGGCGGCGGCGCGCTGCGCGGCACCAGCGGCGGTGGCGGCGGGGGCGGCGCCGCCGCCGCCTTGCCTGCGGCGGCGATGAAGCGGCTTGCCTCGATTCCCGAGCGCAGCGGCGGCGCCCCCAACGCCGTTAACGGCGGCAGCGGCGGCAGCGGGGTGGAGCGGCCCCGCTCCCCACAGCCGTCCTGATGCGGCCGGGCGGCCGGGCTGGGCGGGGCCGCCCTGAGCGGCCGCACCGCGCAATGCCTGGGCCGGTGTGCCTGCCACCCACCCCACAACGGCCGACGCCCCCATGCTTGGGTCGGGGACTGAAGCCCGCCCCTATTCCCAATTCCCAATTCCCCCATCATCTGCCATTTCTAGATGGCACAGGCCGTGGGTATCAGCCGCCGTTAGATCCCTGAACAGGGTTGAATTGGAAGTTTGAAAAACACACGCAGAGTAGACCGCTGCACGCAGGCAGGCATGCACCGCTGACATCGCCAGCCCCGCCGCTTCCGCCCAGCATACGCCCCCGCCCAACACGCGCGCCTGGGCGCTGCACCCCAGTTGCCCCCATTTCACTCTTTCGCACAACCCCTGTTTTCGCCCTCTCCCACACATTGGGGAAGCTGCCTCCCCGCATGACGGCGCATCAGGCCCCCCGTCCAGGGGGCAAAGCGGTGCCCTCGTGTCGAATGGGCCGTCCCGGCGTCTTGTTATCCCCCCGCTGAACCCCTTTTTCCTTCCAACGCCTTGCTTGGAGAGATTAAGGCATTAGGAAAGGCGACCCCGGCGTGCAGTGTAACAAAACTCTTTCATGGACCAATGGGCGCCGCCTCGCAGTAGCAAACAGCAGCAAAAAGCACGGCCCCGCGCGGGCCCGTGCCGCGCCGCGCAATCGCTTTGCACCGCGCGGCAGACGGAGCGGACAGGCGCCGCCGCACCGGCCGCCGGGCCGCGCGTTTCGGCGGCGCGGTCGGGTGATTGCGTTCATCACAAGTTGTCAAATCGGGCGCCCAATTGAGGCTTGGCGCTTTGACCTCGCGTTGACTGCGCTTTGACCTCGCATTGACTGCGCTCTGACCGTGCGTTGGCACGGTCTCGCCATCGGCCGCCGTTGACCATGCGCCGCACCCACGGCCGCGTGCCCGCCTCAGCGCGCCTCAGCCGCAGCCTGCGCCGCGCGCCCCGCAGCGGCATCGAGCCCCCGCGCGCCGCGCGCGCGCCGCCTCGGCCGCACGCGCGCGCCGCCTCGGGCTCAGCTGTTGCGGCGCCCGGACAGCTCCTTCTGCCACGCGTCAAACATCGACACGACCTGGGCCACCCAGGCGTTGAGCTTGGCAACAAACTCGGGCTGCTGGGGCTGCCGGGCGGCGGTTGCGGCGGCCGCGGGCTTGTGGGGCGCGTGCACGGCGGCCGGCGCGGCGGCGGGCGCCTCGGCCGCAGCCATGACGGGAGCGGAGGCGGGGGCGGGCGCCGCCTGCGCCGCGACGGAGGCGGCGGGCTCGGGCTCGGCGGCCGCGGGAGCGGCAACCGCCTCGACCACCGGCACGGCGGCAGCGGCGGCGGGGACCTCGGCCACAGGCGCCACAGCCGCCGTCACGGCCTCCGGAGCAGGCGCCGCAGCCGCGGCCGCGTCGAGCTCGGGCACCTGGTGCACGGCCCCGCCCTCGGGCGCGCCCTGCATCTGGAAGTCAAACTCTACCCGGTCGAACACGGTCAACGCCGCGTCCTCCTCGTCCTCGCTGGCGGCCAGAGGCACCTCCGCGCCGCCCGCGCGCGCCTCGGCCAGCGCGGCGGCGATGTCCTCGAGCGCCGGCGACGGCGGGCGCGGCGCCGCGGCGGCGGCGGCCGCGGCCGCGGCGGGCGCGCCGGGGGCGTCGGTCGCGAGCGCCGCGAGCGCGCCGCTGCCGGCGGCGTCGGACAGCGCCGCGGCGAGGGCCTCGGCGACGGCCGCCTCGGGGGGCGAGTCGATCTGCAGCCCGGCCTCGGGCACTGCGGGCGCCTCGGCGGCGGCCGGAGGGGCGTCGATCTGCAGCGCGGCCTCGGGCACCGCGGGCGCCTCGGCGGAGGCCGGAGGGGCGTCGATCTGCAGCGCGGCCTCGGGCACCGCCGGCGCCTCGGCAGCGGCCGGAGGGGCGTCGATCTGCAGCGCGGCCTCGGGCACCGCCGGCGCCTCGGCGGCGGCCGGAGGGGCGTCGATCTGCAGCGCGGCCTCGGGCACCGCCGGCGCCTCGGCGGCGGCCAGAGGGGCGTCGATCTGCAGCGCAGCCTCGGGCACCGCCGGCGCCTCGGCGGCGGCCAGAGGGGCGTCGATCTGCAGCGCAGCCTCGGGCACCGCGGGCGCCTCGGCGGCGGCCAGAGGGGCGTCGATCTGCAGCGCAGCCTCGGGCACCGCCGGCGCCTCGGCGGCGGCCAGAGGGGCGTCGATCTGCAGCGCAGCCTCGGGCACCGCGGGCGCCTCGGCAGCGGCCAGAGGGGCGTCGATCTGCAGCGCAGCCTCGGGCACCGCGGGCGCCTCGGCGACGGCGGGCGCGGCGGCGCGGGCGGAGAGCAGCGCCGAAACGAGGGCGGTCTTGGTGGTGTGGGCGGCGGGGTCGTACGCCCCCTGCTCCGCCAGGCGCTGCTGCAGCCAGGCCTGGGGGGGGATGGGGTGCGCACCGGCGGTGGCGGCGGTGAGGGATCGAGCATGGGATGTGGAATAAGAGAAGCAGGGCCCCAGCGATGAGCGTGCGGGCCCGGCGCCTTGCAGGTCAGCCCAGCACAGAACGCAGCAGCAACTCTGCAGAACCAGCCCCCACCTTGGTCTGCCGCCCCAGCTGGGCCTCGCTCATGGCCGACGCGTCAAAGGCCTCGGCCCCCGCCACCGCGGCGCTGCGCCGGCTGCTGCGCCGCCGCGGTGCCTCCGCGGCGGCGGCGGCGGCCTCCGCGGCGGCGGCCTCCGGCGCGGGGGCGGGCGCGGGCTCGATCACGGCGCTGCGCCGGCTGCTGCGGCGCGCGCGCTGCTTGGCGGCGGGCGCGTCGTCCCGAGCCGCCGCCTCGGGCGCGGGGGCGGGGGCGTCCGGCGAGGCCTCCACGGCGGCGGTGGTCCTGCGGCTGACGCGCCGCGCCCTCTTCGCCGGCTGCGGCGCCGCCGCGGCGGCCTCCGCCTCGGCGGCCGCCTCGGGCGGCGCGGCGGCGGCCCCCTCCTCCACCACGCCCGACACGCGCCTTGACGCGCGCCGCGCGCGCCTCGGCGCCTCGGCCGCGGCGGGCGCGGCATCAGAGGGGTCGGACGAGGCGGTGGCCGAACGGGAGGTGCGGCGCGCGCGGCGCTTGGGCGCGCCGTCCGCCTGCAGCGCGGATGCAGAGTCGACCAGCGAGCCCATGAGGCGGCCCACCTCCGCCTCTGACGCCGGCGCGGGCGCCTCGGCGGGGGGCGCGTCGAGCTCGATCTGGGGTTGTTTGGGGGGGGCAGCGGCCGGGGTGCAACGGGGCTGGGTGCGGCAGCTGCTGCATGCGGGGGCTGCGGGGCGGATAGGCGGCGGCGGTTGGGGGGGTTCGGGGCGGGGTGGGGATTACTGGCAGGCGGCAGCCCTCCTCGCACCTGGGGGATGGCCGCGACCGCATCGGGCGCGGCGGCGGCCGCCGCAGCCGCGGCCGCGGCGGCGTCCTCGTCGATGCGCGCCGTCTCGGGGGCGCGGGAGGGCTTGGGGCCCTTCTGGGCGCGCGCGGCGATGCGCAGCGGCGCGTGGCCCTGGTTTGGGGGGCGTGGGAGCGCGCGGGGCGGCGGCGGTGGGCGCGAGGCGGGCATGCTGGCGGCCGTGGGCGCGGCTGATCGGCACGGGCGCATCAAGCTGGCATCGCTCTGCGGGGGGTCTGCCGCTGGCGGGCGTCGGGGGCGGCCCGGCGCGCTGCGCGTGCCAGCCGGCGCGGCGCGCGCGCTCACCGCCGGGCGGCGCGGGCCCGCCGCAATCGTCGTTCGCCTGCAGGCCAGCATCATGGCGTTATGGGGCTGTCGAAAGGATCCGTATGCGGAGGTTGGGGTTGAGCCGCGTCGCAGCCGTCGAGCTGTCCCCTTTGAGTTTGAGCGCGCGATCTGGAGCGCCTGCTCGAGCGGGCCGCGTGGCGGGCCGCGTGGATTTATCGCACCGTGAAGGACGCGGAAAATATGGATCGAGCCGGTCGGAAGGGCTCCTGTTCAGCGCCTTTTGTTTTTGAGCTCCCCCGCCCAGCCCCCGCCCCTCGCGCTTCTTTCAGGCAAGCTGCCTTGCTGTAAACCGCAAAGCCACCGCGATCAAACCATCCATCCAGGTAGCTGCGAGGTTGTCGCTGCTCGGCCGCAGGCTGCGACTCTGGCGGCGAGGTTGACCTGCTGACTGGGCCCGCCGGAATGGGGCGCCCCGCTCGAACCGGACCCTTACTGGGCGAGTGTGATGGTGTTGTACAGGCCCGCCGGCGCGCCGTGAGCGATGGCCCAGCGGTCAGCGCACGGTAGAGGGGCGGGATGAGGTGCCGGCCGCACACGGCGGGGGCGACGGGCGGCTTGTGAAAGAGCGGGGGGAGGGGCGCGTCGCAGCGCAGAGCTGAAAGGGCTGGTGCACCCATATTGCAAGGCAAACAGGCGGGATTGGGGCTTTGTCGGACTGCAAGTCAGTGGTAAGGAGCAGGGGCTGCATTGGTTCCCGCCACGGGGCTGGAATCATCAAGCGGCAAATGATGATACGGTAAAACCCAGCCGCGCGCAATTCTGCACGGCCTGGATTAATTGCACAGTAGCCGCCCCGGCGGCAGGGACGCAGCAGAGAACGCGGCATTCAAATCGGTCAGTGCTCACTGCGTTGGCAGCTCGCGTGGAGGTCAGTTGGCCGCCTGCGCGGCGGCAGGGGCCGCCGCTGAGGCCGCAGCCGCCGAAGCGAGCAGCTTCCAGCTGCCCGACGCCTCGAGCTCCTCCTCCCACAGCTCCTCAAACGCCGCCACGCACGCCGGCGCCCAGCGGTCCCGCAGCCGCAGCTTCTGGCCGCCGCCCCCGCGCCGCCTCAGGCCCCAGCCCTTGCCGCCGGCGGCGGCGGCCTTGGCCGTGGGAAGCACGATCTCCGCCGTCACTTGCGGCGCGTCGTCCGCCTCGGACGACGCGCCCGCGGCCGCCTCGGACGCCGCCTCGGGCGCGCGCGGCGCCGGCGCCGACGCGGCGGGGTCGCGGCCGGCCAGGAGCGCGGGGATGTCATAGAATGAGATGGGGGCGCCCAGCACGCGCGAGCCGCCCTGGACGATGGAGTTGAACCGGGTGTCTAGGGTGTAGATCACCATGCCCCAGCCGCCTGTTGGTGGATTTCGGATCGCAACGCGGCCGGTGTCAGCAGCGGGACCGTTGTCGGAGGCATGCGCGTGCGCGCGTCTTGCAAGGCAGGGGCAAAGGGTTCTGCCCGCCCGGATGCGCGCCGCCGGTGCAAGGCAGGGGCCAAGGGCTGCCATGCCAGGACCGACCGACTCAACGGCGAGAGGAGCCTGTTTCGGTAAAGTTGCCAAAAACAGCCCCGTGGGCACCCACCCAGCATCAGCAACACGCTGCCGAGGTTCCAGCAGCCCAGAGCAGAGCAGGAGCACTGCGCAAAGTAGTAGGCCTGGCTGCCCAGGAGGAGCGCCCAGTGCAGGCACAGCACGGGCAGCAGCATCAGCGGCGCCCAGCGGGGCTTGTGGAAGGCGGTGGCCAGCTTGAACGCGTGGATGGGCACGCAACAGGTCAGGTAGAAAACAGCCTGCGGGTTTTGGGGGGCCGGTGTCAACCGGCTTGCAGGGGGAGCAGCAGGAGCGGCGGGTTTTGGGAGGCGGAAGGGGGTGCGCGGCAGGGCCGCAGCCGGAAATGGGGCTTGCCATTTTGGCGCCATCCAATCCCGTGCGCTGCTTTGCGGGGGCAGCGAGACGCAAGCGGCAACAGGCAACCCCCCCCTCGCACCGTGTTCCAAACCGGCGCTCCCGCCGCGCTGCGTGGCGCGGCGACCGCGAGCCACGCGCCAAACCACGCCAGCGTGATGACGTGGTGGGGCACGACCATTGAGGTGTAGTTGTTGCCGAATTCGGAGGGGCGGGCCAGCATCTGGACCAGGTCCGAGGCATACGCGGCGATGAAGAGGGCGACGATCGGTAGCCGGTGCCCCAGGTCTCCGAGCGCCGCCGCGTCGGCGCCGTCGGGCCCGAAGTGGTGGCGGGCCAGCACGGCGGCAAACACGGCGCGCACGGCGATGCTGCTGCTGAAGAAGACGGCGTCGGTGGTGTGCGGGGCGCGCCGGCCGAAGAGCGGGCGCAGCAGGAGCTCCTGGACCGCCAGGATCGCCGCGCCCATCGCCGCGGCGCCGGCGAGCACGCCCGCCGCCTCGCGGGCCGTGAGGCCGGCGCCGCCGGGCGGCCGCCAGACGAAGGGCTGGCCGGGCGGGGGGCGGGGCGTGAGGAAGGCAAAGCCGCCGAGGATTAGGGCGAGGCCGGCCGTGAGGGTGGCGCCCCACAGCGCCGCCTGACGGCGGCGCGCGGCGAGGGGCGCGGGCGGCCCCGCGGGGCGGCGGGGCGACGCCGGCGGGGGCGCCGTCGGCGCCATGGGAGGCTGCTAGGGCGGGTGGGCCGGGCGTGGGGCCGATGTGCGGCGGCCCAATCACGCTGCCAATGTGCTGCCCGAGGCGCGGGCTGGCTGCGGGTTTCGGAGAGTGAGCGGGCAGAGTGCGGCTTCAGAGCGAGGGCAGGGGTCCTGGTCGGGGCCGGGGGTAGTCGCGGGGCGCGGGCGTGCAGCAGTGTGATGAGGCCGGTGATGGCCGATGGTGGCCGGCGCGCGACGCGTGCCCCGCACCTGCGTGCAAGGCGCGTGAGCGCCTAAAACCTCCTAAAACTCGGATTTAGGTCCCTCGGCGCTGTCTGGGAGCGGGCAGCCCGGAGATAGGACCAGTCGACCACCGAGGGCTGGCTCGCGCCCTTTTCTTCCGGCCAGCGGCCCAGTCGCCAGCTCCGCGGCCGTATTAACGCGTTAAAAAATAGATGCTGTGGTTTTCGGTGTGCGCGGTGGCGTGTATGGTGGTTTCGGCGTGGGTGCGCTTCTCGCGACGAAAACAAAGCCGCAGGGTCATGCCACCTTCACCGGAGCTACAGGAACCCCGGAGCTCCCTGCCCGCGTTCGTTTAAACCCCTCTGCGCATTGCAGCGCGCATAATACGTCCGCCCATTGCAGCTCTGCCGCGACGACAGCCGCCCCCAAACGACGCCCTCTCCACACCGCAGCTTGGCCCAGCACGCCGCCCTCTGGCGCCATGGCCTACCCCCTCCGCTTCGGCCTGCTGGCAGACATACAGCTTGCTGACAAGGTTGGAAAGACGGCCGCATGGAAAGACGGCCGCATGGCCATGGAAAGACGGCCGCGACGACGCCGCGCCCGCGGCCCGCCTGCGGGCATGCGCGCGGCCGCCCGCGGCGACGGCGCTGCGTCAGCCGCAACAGCCACCGCCTGCCTGGCTTCATTGCCGCCTGCCTCCCCTTTGCCCCCCCCTCCCCCCCTCAAACACCCTGCACGCAAAACCCTCAACCAAAACCCTCACAAACCTGCTCGCGAAAAAAAAAAAAAAAAAAAAAAAAAAAAAAAAAAAAAAAAAAAAAACCCAACAGGACAACACCCACTTTGAGGGCCGCACCCGCCTCCACCGCGAGGTCGCCTCGAAGCTCGCCTCGGCCGTCGACGCGCTGCTCGAGGCGCACGACGACGACGCCGCCTCGGACGGCCGGGGCGGCCTCGCCGCCGTGGTGTCCCTCGGGGACCTGGTCGATGGCTACCCGGAGGCCCCCGACACCGACGCCGCGCGCTCCGCCTCGGACCTCGCGGCCGTGCTCTCCGAGCTGTCCCGCCTCGAGGCGCGGGGCGCGCGCGTGCTGCACGCCATAGGCAACCACGACCTGTCGGTGCCGCGGCGCGAGCTGGCCGCGGCGCTGGGGCTGCCAGCGGGCAGCAGCGGCTACTACTCGGCGCGCCTGGCCGAGGGGTGGCGGGTGGTGGTGCTCGACACCACAGACGTCAGCATCTACGGCCATCCAAAGGTGGGGGGGGCGAGGTCGCGCAGACGGGCAGCTGCTGTGCATTCTAGACTGGCTCGGCTGGACTTGTGCGTGGGGCGCCTGCCAGGATTGAGGCCCGGCTTCCTCTTTCAGTACAACAGCGCCTCCCGAGCGAAGCTTTTCTCGTCAAGCCGTGGACCCGTCTTGCTGAAATGCTGCGCCGCTCGCCCTTTGCCCCTTCCCCCCGCCCCCAGGGCTCCCCCGAGGCCGCCGCCGCCGAGGCCTGGCTCGCGCGCCTCGCCGCCGCCGCCGCGCCCAACGCCCAGCCCTGGAACGGCGGCGCCTCGGACGCGCAGCTGGGCTGGCTGAGGCGCGAGCTGGCCGCCGCCTCGGACGCGGGGGAGCGCGTTATCGTCGCCTGCCACCACCCCCTCGTTTCCGGGTCGGCGCCAGATCACTACCTGGCCTGGAACGCCGCCGAGATCACCGCGGCGTTCGACGCGCACCCGGGGCTGGTGCCGCTCGTGGTGCGTGGGGGTGGTGCGCGTGCGGCTGCTTTGTGAGGGGCCGCGCTTTTGAGTTTGAGCCTGCGCGCACGCCGTTTGCAGGGAGCCGCCCATGCTGAATGCCCCCTCGCTCACCGGCCACCGCTCTCTCATTCTCCCAACCCCCACCAACCCCCAAAAAACAGCTGACCGGCCACTTCCACGCAGGAGGCCACGTGCAGGTCAACGGCACCCATTACGTAACCCTCGAGGGGCTGGTCGAGTCCCCGTCCGGCTCCACCTCGTTTGCGGTCATCGATGTGTCACCGGAGGAGGGGCTCATCACCATCGCCGGCGGCGGCTATGCCTCGACGCGCGCGCTGCCGCTGCCGCCGGCGCCCGCGGGGCGCGCGGCGGCGGCGGCCGTCGCGGCGGCGGCGGCGGAGCCGCACGCCGCGCCGGCGCACGCGGCTGCGGCGGCGAGGCCGCGCGCGGTGGCGGGGCAGGCCTAGCCCGCCGCTGACGAGGCGGGGGCGCGAGCGCCGCGAAAGACAAAAGCCCAGGCCGTTGCGGCCCCTTGGCCTCCACTGCCCATCCCAAATTTTATGCCGAAAACCAGCAGTGCTGAAACGCACTGCTTCAGACGCATTGCCGGCTTCTCTCTGAACGGGTCTCTCCCCACTCACACCTGCTGCCTCTCCGCCGGCAGACACCGGCGGCGCCCCTCCACCGACGCAGCCCTGCATGCAAGACGCGCTGAAAAGCGCGCGGCGCGTTCGTTTTGGCCCCTCCCGGCAAAAGCTGCAGGCCACACGTTCCGCCCCCACCCGCCCACTGTGCAGCCCTTGATACATGTAATCTAGGAACCCGAGCAGTTTTCTTTGCAGGTTAGGGGCGGCCCGAATGGGCGGCAGCAATGCGGCGCAGCAGGGAGAGCGCGCAATCAAAGCAGTTTCAGTGTGTTGCAAACCGCTTGTCAACCAATTTTGACGGATACACAAAGCAAAGCGGTCGGCGCACGCGTTTGTTCGTTCACGGCATTGCAGGGGCAGGTCGCTTTGCAAACTGCTGCAATGGCAACCGGTGGGCGCACGGTGAAATGAACCTGCCACCGCCCACCAACCATCGCTCCGCACGCCGCCGCACGCCATGCGTGCAGCGGCGCCCGCGCCTCGCCGGCCCACGGCCCGCCCTGGCCGAGCCGCCCCGGGCTGGCTTGCACTCACATCCAGCGGGCCACTCCTCGCCGCCACTGTGGCCGGGCCCAGTCAACCCTTGGTCAACCCTTGGTCAACCCTTGGTTAAACCTTGGTCAACCCAGCCGGCAGCTGCGGGGGGCTCAGGCCGCCTTCCTCCTGCCGCGCCTCGCCTGCGGCGGCGCGGCGTCCTCGCCGGGCCTGGTCAACTCCGCCAGCAGCTGCGGGCTCTTGTAGACTTTGACCAGCGCGGTGTAAAGCTCCTCCTCCAGCCGGGGGTGCCCCTCAGCGCGCGCCAGGTATATGTCCTGCGGATTTTGATTTTTTGATTTCGAATTTCGAATTTCGAATTTGAATTCGGGTTTTGATTGGTGCTTGGGATGTGGACTGGGACGCCAATTGCAAAGTGAGGCCTCGGGATTGGGCAGTTGTTTTAGGTTGGGCGAGAAGGCGCGTGCGCAGGGGTGAGTGGGGCGGGCACAGCAGAGAAATGAGTCTCTCCCCTTTGCCCCCGCCCACCGCCCACCTGCACCATCGCCAGCACGCGGCGGGTGGAGCCAAACTCCTCATAGGGGATCCGCTGCCGGATGTTGGAGAAGCTCAGCCGGAGGAAGCGGCCGAGGGCGAAGACAAAGGAAATGTAGAGCCCAGTGATGCCTGCGCCGGGGGGGGGGCGGGGGGGAAGGGGCAAGCGTGGAGTGACTCAGGCGAGTTTGGGGGCGGCTGGGAGAACTAGTAGAGCCAGTGGAGCCAGTATTCGGAATTTGGGGTCCAGGCTTGCGCAGGCAGGTCGCGCGGTTTTGGGTCTGATTGCTAGGCAGGCGGTTTGGTGCACGGCGAATGCGATGCGGCCCCATGCAGCCCTAGACCCGTGCGGCAGGCATCCTCCTCACCGATGGAGCTCAGCGCCGCCCCTAGCAGGCCCGACTGCACCCGCTCCAGAACCACCACCAGCGGCGGCCCCCCCGCAAACTCGGGGCACGCCGCCAGCGGCGCCGGCAGCACCGCCGGGCCGGCGGCGCCGGCGGGGCCGTCTTGGGGATCGGGAGCCAGGGGGGCGCAGCTGAAGCGCCACCACACGTCGCCGCCGCCGGGGCCGCTGTCACCTGCCGCCACCGCCGCAGCCGCCGCCGCGAGGCGGCGGGCGCCGCCGCCGGGCCCGGCCGCCCCGCCACGCGGCGCCGAGAGCAGCGGCGAGGGCGGCGGCGCGGGCGCGGGCGGTTCCGGCGGCGGCGGCGGCGGCCGCTCCGTTTCGACGCTGACTGTGCAGCCCACCTTTAACGCAATGGCATCATCCAAAGAAACGTCCGCCTCTGGCGGCGGCGGCGGTGGCAAGGGCGGCCCGTCCGGCCGGCGCCCCCCGCCGCCCCCAAACCAGCCACGCCGCGCGGCCAATGCCGGCGGTGCCGCGGCGCCCCCGCCCGGCGGCGCCTCGAGCGAGGTGCGGACCGCGCACTGCTCGCCGCGCAGGCGCCACAGCAGACTGTACAGCCCCAGCGGCCCGCCGCGGCCGGGCGCCCAGCCGTCGGGGTCGGAGGCGTTGAGGGCCATGAGCGTGGCAGACGCGCGCTCGCCGCGCAGCATCTGCGGGCCGGGATTCAAACGTCGCACCGTGAGCGGTCAAACAGGGGCCGCATCGAGGCATGCACACAGATACGGTAACGGCTGCATGCGGGGCTGCTCGGCCTCTGTGCATGCATCAGTTGCTTGTGCTCCTTCCATACACTGGACTGATTGCTAGCACCACGCCCAGCTGCCATGCGCCCCCTGCCATGCGGCCCCTGCCATGCGCCCCCGCCCCCGCATGTGCGCGCGCGCCTGCACAAGCTCCTCCCTCGATGCGCCTGCCAGGGGGATCCTCTCCTCAGCCTCGCACAGCGGCCCTCCCTGCCGGCCCTGTGGGTGGTGGCGCGTTCGATTGGCGCGCGGCGGTGTGCGCGCGCGCAGGGCGGCGCATCAGCCGAGGGCGCGCGGTGCAGCTTGAGCCGTCGCACATGCGGTACTCATGGGAGCACCAGTCAAAACGGCCCGCCGCCCGAGCGATCCAGCCTGGGATCAGGGAAAACAAGCGGGAACCAGCCAGCCCGGCCGCCCACCTGCAGCGGCGCAGTGCGCGTGACGCGCCAAGACAGCGTCAGCGCCGCGGAGGGCTCCTCCAAAACCGCCTCGAGCGCGCGCCGCGCCGGCGGGGAGATGCGCCAGAGCGCGTCGGAGTCCTGGTTTGGGCGCATGGAGCGGTTTGGGGGGTGAATGCCGGCGCTGTGGCGGGAGAGGCGCAACGTGGACTCCATGCCATGCTCCCATGGTTCCATGTGGCCATGCAGCCATGCAGCCATGCGGCCATGCAAACCTCCAGTTCCATGACGCGCACCTGGCTGGTGCAGATCAGCTTGACCTGATCTGGGGCGTACGCCGCCAGCGCCCTCGGCATCACCACCGGCGCGCCCGGCGCAGGCGCCGCGCCGCCGCCGCCGCCGCCGCCGCCGTCGGGCACGACCCAGTTTTGGGTCGTGCGGCGCTGCCCCGCGGAGAAGACCGGGAAGAGCATCGTCTCTGAGTAGTCTCCGCGGGCGCCAGAAATGCCCAGCGTCGCGTTGACGCGCGCCGCCGAGACGCCGGGGGTCTGGTAGGTCGGCGCGCCGCTCGAGAACAGCAGCAGCGGCAGCCAGATGCAGAGCAGCAGGGCCGCGAAGAGGAGGGCGCCTTGCAGCAGCTTGACGTAGCGCGGCTGCCTGTCTCCAATCTGGGGTATTGAGGGTTGGGGAGTTGAGAGCAGAGGTTAGCGGGCAACCAGACATGCTGCTCACATCCGCCAAGGAGCCGCATGTTCGCCCCAAGCTGCCCGAAGCAAAAGGGCATGCACGCCTGGCTATCTCCCCAGGTTTGCAGGTTGTCAATTCAAGGCCAGTCGCAGGCAGGAAAGGCGTGCCCCTGCTGGGTGGCCGGGCCGGGCCGGGCCTCTGCACGCACCTGCCTAGACCGCCTGAAGTGCAGGCGGCACTGCTCCACGAAGATGCCTGCCCTGATGTCCTCGAGCTTGAGCCACTGGTACCTGCGGTTTAGAGTTTAGGGTTCAGGGTTTTGCGTTTAGGGTTTAGGGTTTCAGGTTTGGGGTTTAGGGTCTGGATGTGCAAGCGGGTTGGAGCTGGGGCTCAGCGTTTGAGGATTCGCCGCCGGCCTGACATACGAGATGCGATCCTCCTGGCGCTTGCTGCTGTAGCTGCGCAAGCCGCGAGTGGACTGCAAAATCTGTACACTGCAATACAAAACCCCGGCGCACCATGTGAGGGTCGTGACCGTGCAGGTCCAGTCCAGCAGCATCCGCAGCTCGTAGGCAAACGGAATGGCCTAATGGCAAAGCCGGCGATTGGTTTGGGGGAGGGGGCGCTGCTCAGTGGCAGAGCTGGGCGCCCGCTTCGCCAACCGGCCCACCCCAATGCAGTCAGAAGCCCCGGTCAAACGGCGCCGGCCGCGGTCAAACGGGGTCAACCGCCCACCTGGAACACGTAGAACCCGATCATGTGCGGCAGGTCGGCGCGCGCGAAGAAGAGGAACCGCTGCCGCCCCCCGCCGTCAAAGTCCGCCCTCGGCGGGAACCCGCAGCGCAGCTGCAGCGCGCCCAGCACCCACGCCGCGAGCTTCAGCAGCAGGAAGGCCCGCACGTGCCACACGGCGCGCCCGCCGGGCGCGGCGGCCCAGGCGGCGCCGAGGCAGGCGGGGAGCAGCAGCGCCTGCTGGCCGGTGAGCAGCAGGGCCTTGCCCAGGTGGGAGCCCTGCAGGCCAGGGGGCATTTGCGTTGCATTGAATTAAATTTCAAGCTCAGCTACGGTGAATATGACCGGCTGTGTGTGGCCGGCTGTGCGTGGCGGCAGCATGGCGAAGAATCGTTTTGTGGTGGGCCTGAGCGACCCAAGTCAAACGCAAGCGCCGGTCAAACCGTGGTCAAACCCCCTCGCGCGCGCGCGCGCGCCTGCGAGTAGAACACCCTCTCCCCCACTATGAAAAGGAACAGCAGGATCAGGGCGGCCAGGTAGCTGATGGGAAGCTGCCGCTCGTCGGTGATGTCGACCAGCGACTTGGCGGCCGCGGCGGAGGAGGTGACGGCCTGCGGGGGGGTGCGAAGTGGGGGCTGAAAACAGAGCTGAAAACAGGGGCTTGAAGTGCACGATGATAGCGCTGTGAACGCGCCAGCCCGCGCACATTCCGAACCCCAATGCCAGCAAAAAAGGTCGGCCCCAACAGGCCGAGCCAGACACCACTGTAGCATTGGGCACCCCGTCGGCCCGCCGGGCCGGCCCGCCGCCCGCAGTGCTTCCCCCTTGCCTGGTAGAAGAGCGTGCAGTAGGCAAACGCCACAAAGTCGAAGAACGCGGTGGCAGCGTAAAGGTCCGCCGGCGATCGGGAGTGGAACTCAACGCCGGCGACGTCAAACGGAAGCAGCGGGCCGGCCGCGGTGGCGCCGGCGGTGCTGCCGCCGCCGAAGCCGGGCCCGCCGCCGCCGCCGCCGCCGCCCCTGGCAGGCGCCTCGGTCCAAGCCTCCCCTGCCGCCGCGCCGGCCTCCCCCGCGGCGGCCGCCTCCCCTCCCTCCGCCGCCTCGGCGCGCTGCCGGCGCCGCCGCTCCGCCGTCGCCGCGGCGACGCCCGCGGCGCGGCGCTCCTCCATCAGCCGCCGCACCGCGATGGCCGCGTCGCGCCCGGGGCGCGTGCTGCGCAGCGGACGGGGCGCGCCGGGCGCGGCGGCGTCCTGCGGGGCGGGGACGCGCACGGGCGCGGGCAAGGGTGGCGCTGGTTGGACCGAAAGCAGGCGCGCCTGCAAACGCGCATTCGAAACTTCATTGAAGATCACAATCATTCAATTCCACAAGAGCAAACCACAAGCACGGCCCTCCCTCAGCCCCCCCACGCACCTCGTCCTCCTCGCCAGGCTCCTGCGCCAGCACCTGGAAAAGAGCAAACGCGCCGTCCGAGGCGCCGCCGCGCGCGCGCTCCACGCCGACCCTGTCCAGCCGCAGCACGAGGCGGCCGATGGTGGAGAGGTCCGCCCCGCCGAGGCCGCCGCCGCCTCGGGCGTCGCGGTCCGAGGCGGAGCGGCCGTAATCGCTGCTGTCCTCGAGCCCCAGCGACGACGACCGCCGGCCGTCGGTGCTCGCCTCGGACCAAGGCAGGTCGCGCGCCTCGTCAGCGGGGCCGGGGCCGGGGCCGGAAGCCGGGCGGGCGCCCGGCGCCTGCTGCAGCGCCGCAGACAGCGCGCTCTGCGGTCGCGCCGGCGGCGCCGCCGCCGCCCCCGCCGCGCCATCGCGCCGCGCCTCCACATCGGCGGAGCGCAGCGCGTCCAGCGCGCCTTGCAAGCCGGCCTGCAGCGCGGCGGCGCCGCCGGGGCTGCACCAGCCCGGCCCCGGGGGGGGCGCGCCGCCCCCGGACGGCGCGGCGGCGCCCAGGGACGGCTCCCCGAGGTCTATTTTGATCCAGGAGGGGTGCCTCTCGTGGGGGAAGATCACCGCACGTACGTGGTCGCGGACGGCGCGCCAGGCGCGCCGCGCGGCCGCGAGCAACGCGCGCGCCCAGCCTGCGGGCGGGGGGGAGAGGCGGGAAGAGGTTGGGGGCAGGCCGCACGCTTGCAGCAGGCCATTTCAGGTGGTGGTGCCTGGCGAACGCAGGCAGGCCATTAGATGTGAATCGGCTAAACCGAAAAGCAGCCCGCCGCTGCCCGACCCCCGGCCAGCAAGCGGCCGTCCACCCAGCGTCCGAGCGGCGCCCACCGTTGCGCACTCCTTGCCGCGCCGGCCGGCCGCCCCCCGGACTGCCGGCCGGACTGCTGGCAGCTGGGCCCGCGGGCGGCAGACCGAGGGGCCGGTACTCATCCAGGGCGGAGTTGTGCACGAGGCATGACAGGTATGCCACGAAAATGGGCAGCGCGCGCAGCGCGGAGGAGTGTAGGCCCACGACGCGGAGCCTTTTGGAAGGGGGGAATGCGAAAGATGGTTGCGCTGAGAGCAGTCGCAACGGGCGGCGGCTGTGGGCAAGAGCAGAGGCGGGCACGGCAGCCGAGTGCCGCCAAGTCGTGACCTGGCAGCGGGACCGGCGGCGGCCGCTGCGCCTACTGGCAAAGGGGGCAGCGCCAACACCGCCGGCCGCGTCACCAAACCGCAGCACCACCGCCCGCACCTGTGCTGTGCCGCCGCGCCCGCCAGGAATGCGATGCAGCCTCCCGGCTCGCCGTCGCCCGGCATGGTCGGGTCGCACATGCAGCGGGACAGCGCCAGCGCAGTGTACTGAGCGATGAGTACCGCCTCGGTGTACACCAGCAGGGCCTGTCAAGGGGTGGCGGATCGAGTTGGTTTGTGGGGCTAGGCGGGCTGGGGTGCGTTGGGCTGGGCTGAGGCCCATGCGGACGCGGCAACTCCCATGCATGGCTGCACGGCCGTTGATTCAGGCATGGGTGGCTGCTGTAGATCCAGGCATGGGGGCTCACCCGCCAGTACAGCGTGCACTTGCGCTGCGCCAGCAGCGGCAGGAGGAGCAGCGACACCGGATAGACAAGGGTCAGGAGGGAAAGGTCGGCGGCAAAGGCCAGGCACAGCGCGGCGCAGCACACGCCCGGCCCCTGCCCGAGCAGCGCGCGCGCCAGCGCGCCGCGCCAGCCGGTGGGGCCGTCGGGGGGCTGCTCCCCACCGCTGGGCGGCGCCGCCGCGGCCTCCGGCGCCGGCATTGCGCCGCCGCCGCCGTCCGCGGGCGCTGCTGGGAGGCCGCTGGCTGCGCCCGCCGCCGGCTGCAGCAGCTGCATCCGCGGGTCAGGCAGAACGAGCTCAATCCCGTCGGCGTCCGCACTGCCCTCGGGGCCGCCGCCCCAGCTGCCACCGCCCCGTCCCGGGTCGGAGCCCGTGCGCAGCAGCCGCGCCGTGGGCGGCGCCGCCGGCACCTCGGAGCCCGTGCCCCGCCGCCGGCGCAGCGACGCCGACGCCGACGCCGACGGCGCCCGGCTACCCCCGCGCTGCAGCGAGCGGTCGCCCTCCCCTGCCTCGGCCACCTCGCCCCCCCCCTCCGCCTCGGCCTCCGCCTCGACCTCCGCGGCGCCATCCGCGCCTGCGTCATCGACATCGCTGCCGCCCGCCGCGAGCAGCTCTGCCCGCTCGCGCGCCGCCAGCGCCGCCGCCGCGGCCGCCGCCAGCCCCGCGGGGCCGGCATCAGCGTCCAAAATCGATTCCTTGAGCCGCGCGATCCTCAGCGTCCGCGCCAGCCGCAGGCGCGACGTGCGCAGCGCGGCGCGCGCCTGCTGCAGGTACCAGCCGCGCCGGCGCCGCTGCTCCGAGGCCGCCGCGGCAGTGCGCTCCGCGGCGACGCGCGCTGCGACCGCGGCGTAGGGCTGCGATCGCAGCAGCTTATGCTGCAGCCGCAGCAGCACCCACAGCAGCACGTCTGCCAGAGACGCCGACCCCGCCAGCAGGCTGACGGCGGCGGCGCCCCCGCCTCCCGGCGCGTCGGGCCGCCACGCGCCGGCGGCGGCCGCCGCCGCAGCGGCGCGGGCGCCGCGCGGCGCGGCCAGCGCGGCCGCCGCGAGGCGCCGCGCGGCGGCCCACCCGCCGGCCGCGCCGCCGAGGTGCCAGTTGGCGCGGCCCGACCAGTCCAGCAGCTTGCAGAGCCCTATCAGCTGCGGCGCAGTGCAGCGCGCCGCCTCGCCGAGCTGGCAGGTGTTTGACCAAGAGGGGCCCAGCAGCAGCTCCCAGGGCGCCTGGAGTCGCGCGGTTTGGGCATGCGGCGGCGCATGGCGTGTTGGGGCCGAGGTGCAGCGCCCGCGTGCAAGCCATGCATGGCGCCATGAAGCGTGCCATGTGCGCAGGCGCGGCGGGGTGCGGCGCACCTGCCACAACATGCTCAAGCAGCGCCCATTTTCGGCGCAAAACCCAGCAGCGCAGAACGGACCCACCCCACCTGGTACAGGACCGTCAACGCGATTGCCACGGCGTTGAACCGCAGCAGCGCGCCAAACAGCGGCGAGCCGCCGGGCGCGGCCAGGCGGCGGCGCTGGCGGAAGCCGAACAGGCCCAAAGCCAGGTAGCCGGCGTGCACCACGTCCCGCTGCAGCGCGGCGGCGGCGACGGTCGCGACAAGCACCAGATCGCAGCTGTGCTTCGCCAATTCAAACCACGCCCACGACAGCCAGTCTTGAGCGCCGGCGGCTGCGGCGGGGCTGGCCGGCAGCCCCGAGGGTGCCGCCTCTGCGGCGCTGCTGGCGCTGCCGTCGTCGCTGCTGTCTGCCGCCCGCTCCCGCAGCAGCGGCTGCTCTGGGTCCTCGCTGCCCGCCTCATCCAGCCCGCCGCCAGCGCTGGCCCCGCGGCGGTCCCACCAACCCGGGCCGCGCCGCGGCAGGCCCTCCCACCGCCGCCGCAGCGCTTCGGCGGGGTCGCCTGGCGCCGCCTCGCGCGGCGTGCGGCGCGGGCGCCGCCCCGTGGTGCCGGCGCCGGCTTTGGCGTCCGTATGCAGCTGCAGCGTGCATAGGCAGAACGCGGCAAACAGCGCCCACAGGTGCGCCACCCGCACGTCGGCGACGCCCAGCCACCGCAGCAGCACAAGCAGCCCGTCGGCCTTCCCGCCGCCCGGTGGCGGCGGCGGCGGCGCGCCGTCGAGGGGCGGCAGTCCGAGGAAAAAGGCGTACTGCTGAGCCATCAGCACGGCGAGCAGCGGTACGACGAGGCGGCGCCAGAGCAGTACGTGCGCGCGCGACTGCAGGGGGGATCAGGGGGTGCATGGAAGTGTGAGTTTAGTTCGAGGCATAGAGCAGGCCCCCAATAAACCCCACGTTCACGAACAGCGGCAGCAGGTGGGCCAGGCGGGGCGCGCATGCGTGCGCACCCGGTGCGCTGACGAGGCCAGGCGCGCAAGTCCCAGGTAGGCGAGCGACGCCGCGTTGGCTGCGACGAGCGCCGCAACAACCAGGGACAGCGCGCACAGGTCGACCCCAAAGGCCGGCCACAGCGCGTCCGCGGCCGCCTCGAGCCGCTGCCTCGGCCGCGGGCGGCCGGCGGCGTGCGCCCCGCCGGCGCCGCCCTTGCCGTCCGTGCCGTTCGCCGCGGCGCCACCGGCGGGGCCCTTGCCGCCGCCGCGGGCGTCGTTGAGGGCCTCCTTGACGCGCGCGAGGCTCAGCAGCACGGGGTGGGCGGGGGCGCCTGGCGAGCTGCCGTCTGGCAGGTCCATCGCCCGCAGCACGTTGGCCGCGCTGACGGTGACGCGGCGCAGGGCCTGCGGCGGCGAGGCGGCCGTGGCGCGTTGAGGCGGGCAGGGAGGTGCAGGGATGGCGCCAACGGGCACACTGCAAGCCAGTTTGAAAAGGCCGTGCCGCGGCACAGGCATGCGCAGCCGCGCATGGAGGAGCGCATGCGCCATGCGCCACGCGCGCGCGATGGCCCACCCGCAGCAGCGTCCGTTTGATCTGGGACGCCACCCGCTCAGCGCTTGCCGCTAGCGGGTGCAGCCGGCCGGCGCCGTCGGGCGCGTCTGCGGAGGGCAGCGGCCAGAACAGCGGGCAGGCATCGCCGGGCGGCGCAGCCGCCACAAGCTCCGGCGGCAGGCGTTGCTCCCACCTGCGCGTGTGTTGTGGCCGCACAAGGTTTTGTGGGCGTCGAGGGCGTGTGGGAGCGAGCCACAGCCGAACTTGCTTGCTGTTTGGCTGAGCAACGCACACGGCTGCATGCAGCGCTCCGTGATGCACGCGAGAGCGGGGTGGGGCAAGCGGACTGGCACCGCCGCACCTCCGAGCGCGCTGCCAGAGCGCGGCCGCCGCAAGCAGCAGCGCCTTCCACCGCAGCAGCTGCTCCATGCCGCGCCCCCCAGGAGGCAGCGGCAGCTCGCCCTGATGAGGGTCCGGCCCGACAACCGGCGCGCCCGCCCAGGCGAGGAGCCACGGCGCCGCGCCGCCCGCCGCATGGAGCAGCGCGTCGCGCAGCGCCGGCACCTGCATGCAGTAGCATGCGGTCAGCCACAGCGACGCGAGCACCTGCAGCAGCGCAATCGGCGCGCCGCCGGGCCGCGCCGCGCCGGCGTGGGCGCCGCGCGTCGGGGCCAGGGCGGCAGTGGCCGCGACGAGCGACAGGCCGACGGCGGACGGCAGCTGCATGGCCGCGCAGAAGCACGCGAGCAGGATGAGCTTGCCCGCATGCAGCACCAGCCAGCGGCGCGCGAGCCACACGGCGCCGGACTGGCGATCGAGCGCGCCGCGCGCGTCTGCGGCGGCGGCCGCGCCGCCGCCGTCGGCAGACAGCGCGCCGCCCAAGGCGAAGCACGCCCTGCGGTTGGGAGAGCGCCGGGCGCCGTGGGCCGGTCGAGCCATGCGCATGGCGTTTGCACGCACCCTAGCACTCCATGCAAGTCGCAGATCCGTATTAAAAAAGACCAAAACTTGAAAGGCCTCATATTTGCAGACCAAACCTGGGGCTTCACAAACCCCAAGCAATCCAGGCCCCACCTGTACGTGCTGATGCCTGCAAGCAGCGCCACGGGCCGCAGCAGCGCCAGCCAAAGCGCCGCGCCCGCCGCGCCGGCGTCGATGCCAGCCGCCGCCTTCAGAAACTCAGCAATCGCCTCGGGAACCGCGACGGCTCCGCCCGAGGCGCGCGCGGCCGCGGCGAGGCCGTACTGAGCGGTCAGCTCCGCGACCGCCACAGCGCTCAGCGCCCACGGCAGTGCCCAGCGCCACGCACCACCGAGCCGCGGCGCGGGCCCGCCGCCGCCCGCGGCGGGGGGCCATGCGCCGCGCGCGGCGCGGTCCGCGGCGCGCGCCTCGGCGGCGGCAGCGTGGCGGCAGCGGGCGCGGAGCCAGGACGCGTAAGACTCGCCGCTTGGGGGCACCAACAGCAGCCAGATTGAGAGCAGCAGATACAGCGCGCCCAGCAGGCAGACGGGCGTGTCCCACAGAACCAGCGTGTAGGCCTGAGCGGGTTGGGGGCGCCGCGCAGCGTGAGCGGTTTTGTACCGGCGCCAGCCGGAGTCACAGAGCAGGCGCTGGATGCGACCAAGGCGCGCCGCTGTCGGGCGTCACCAAAGCCAGCCAGCCCGCACAGGCAAGCGGCGCCAAAGGCCGGCCTGCAGGCCCCAGAGACGACCACCCCCCCCCGTTCACCAGCAGCACAACAGCGTACGACCCAGCCGTCATCGCCAGCGAGCCAAGCCACGCTATAAAAGCGTACAGCGGCCGCGGGTGCACCGCGCGCAGCCAGGCCTCCACGCCGCTGCCGCCGCTGATGATGGCGGCCCCCTCGGCCTCGCCGATCGCCGGCAGCGGCGGCGAGTCGCCGCGCCGCGCGCCGGCGGCGCCCGCGCCGGCGCCCGCGCCAGGCCGCGCGGCGAGCCAGCTGCCGAGGGCCACGTGCACGGTGGCGCCGACCAGAACGAGCAGGATGGGCCCCAGGTCGGAGAAAAGCTTGGGGTCGCACAGCCCGACGAGGCGCAGCGCGCGCGCCGCCGCCTCGGACTGCAGTCCGGGAAGCTGCAGCACCTGGGCGGCGTAGATGACTAACAGGTGCACCGTCCCATACACGCGCACGGGCACGTGCCGCGGCAGCGCCGTCGCGGGCAGCGCCGTCGCCGGCGCCCCCGCCGCGGGCGCGCGCGGCGGCGGCGGCGCGAGGCGGGGCGGCAGCGTGAGGAGGTTGGCGGCGGTGGCGAGGAGGTATGCCGAGTGCAGCAGGTCTGGGCGCGTGGCCGCGAGCGCTGCAAAGGAGAGCGGCACGAGGAGGCGTCCCAGGTGCCAGATGGCCTGGCCGGGGTTTAGGTTTGGGGACGGGTGGGGCGCGGGTGCGATGGCGGGGTGCAACGGTGTGCGGCGCATGCTGCGCGGGCCGAGAGGATCAGCCCTCCAAAACACAAACCCTTCCGCTGCAGCCATCAGCCCCAAGCAGGTCAACGCCGCCGCCGCCGCCAAAAAAGCCCCCGGAAACCCCGCGCCCTCCCACCCACCCACCTGCACGCAGCCCGTGCCAAAGGTATCCCACATGCCGTGCACCCCCTCGTCTTCTTCGCCTCCCCTCCCCGCGCCGCCGCCGCCGCCGCCGCCGCCGCCGACGGCGCCCGCATCCGACGGCAGCCGGTCGCTCTGCTCTGCGCGGAAGCCTCCTGCATGCAGGAGGTGCAGCAGCTCCGCGGCGGCGGACGACCCGCTGCGCTCCAGCCCGCCGCCGACCGGGCCGCCGGCCTCCTCCTCGGCGCCGCCGCCGCCGGCCGCGCCGCCGCCGCGCCGCCGCCGCGCGAGCGTCTCGCCACGGCAGAGCCCGGCGACGGCAGCGGTCGCCAGCAGCTGCAGCAGCAGCGGCACTGCCGCCGCGGGCGGCGAGGCGGCGCCGTGGAAGCCCCAGACGCCGATCGACACCACCGCATCCGGCACGGCCACCAATTCCGACAGCGCGGCGGCGGCGTAAGAGTCCACCAGCCAGGCGAGGTAGAAGCCAAGCAGCCAGGGGCTCGCGCGCCGCAGCGCCGCGCCGCGGCCGCGGCTGGGCGCGAGCAGCGACCACACCGCGAGCACCAGCGTGGCGCAGCCGAGGGCGGAGATGCGCAGCATCGACAGCGCGGCCATTGAAATGGCCGCGGCCGCCGGCGCCGCGAAAAGGGAGGCGGCGCAGTACTCTCCGGCGGCGACGGCGGCCGGCAACAGCACCTGCGCAATCAGCCAGGCCTGCTGGCCCCACCCCGCCGCGGGCGCCGCCGGCGCGGCCGCCGGCGCGCCGGCCGCGTCGGGCGGGGGGCTGCCGCCGCGCAGGCGCATCGAGGCCGCGCCCGCGCCGGAAAGAACGCTCCACGCCACGCGCGGGCTCGCGCCCAGCGGCGAGGGCGACGCGGGCGGGCCATGGTCCCCGCTGCCCCCGGCGGGCAGCAGCGGCTCCCACAGCGCCGCCGCCTCGGCGCCGCCGGCGCCCCCGCCGCCGCCGGCACCGCCGCCGCCGGCCGCGGGCGGGCCCGCGGCCGCGGCCTCGCCCCCGCGCCGCAGCGCCGCGGCCGCCGCCTCCCGCCGCAGCCGCTGGTAGAGCGGCTGCCGCGTCAGCGACGCATACGCGCCGAGGGCGACGAACAAAAGGTGCAGCGCGGCAAGGTGCGCCAGCTGCGCAGCCGCGACCGCGCCGCTGCCGGCGTCCTGCGGACCGTCCCCGCCGCCGCCGCCGCCGCCGCCGGCCCCGGTGCTGCCGCCGCCGAGTGTGTATAGCCCTAGCCAGGCGCGGGGCGCGTCGAGGCAGGGCAGGAAGCCCTCGGGGATCTGCCAGGGGATTGGGGGCGGGCGACCAGGGTTTAGAATGCCGAGTAAACCAGCAGAGTGGGTCTGCAACTCCTGCTTTGACCAGTCCACCTAGACCGCTGCGGCATGTAGGGCATGTGGGGCCAGCGGCCCCCAAACGACAAAGCCCCCAGGTGTTCAGATTGGCGCCCCTCAAGCGGTGTGGCTTGCCTGCGCGAGGTACATTAGCACAACGTGCGCGCCCGTCCACGCCTGCAGCAGCCCCGGCGCCGCCGGCCCGGACACCCAGGCGCCCCGCCCCGCCGCCCAGCGCGCCAGGCCCCAGACGACGGCCGCCAGGTAGGGGAAGCCCAGCAGGCAGGGCCACAGCAGCGCGGACGCCAGCAGCGCCGCGGCGACAAAGGCGCCGCTGTTACTAAACGCGACGCCGACGAGCAGCGGCACCGACATGGCAGGGGCCGTAGCCCCCTGCGGCGCCGCCGCGGCCGCCGCGGCACTGCCCGCGCCGCTCGCTCCCGGGCTGGCCGCGGCGGCGGCGGCGGGCGCCGAGGCGGTGCGCGGCAGCAGCGGCGCGGCGCGCAGCGCGGCGAGCGCGGCGCGCGCCTCGCCGGCCACGGCGGCGGACACGGCGAGGCATATCAGGGGTGCGCCGTACAGCTGCGGTTTGTTGTGTGTGTGGTGGGGGTGGTTGAGGGCTGTCTAGTGTGGCAAAGCACGGTAATCAAGCCGATAAGCTTCAGGCGGGCAAACGCGGGCGAGACAGGCACGCAAACGCAACAGGTCACCGCTGCCACAACGGCGCATGCACGCACCAGCAGCAGCTGCGCGGCGGAGCCCTCCTGCAGCCGCCCCAGCCCCGCGGCCCGCAGCCAAACCGCCAGCGCCCCCTGGTCTTCCGGATCTGGCAGCAGCCCCGCTTCGTCCAGAAGCTGCGCGGCCAGCTGGAGCGCGAGCAGCAGGCCGCTCCACGCCGCCACGGCCGCCCAGACGCGGCACGCGCGCGCGGCGGCGCGGTCAGCGAAGGGCGTGCTTATGCAGGCGGCGCCCCACGCCAGGAAGCCGCAGAGCGACAGCGCGCCTGCGTGCGTTTGTTGATGGGGGCGGGGCCGCGCGTCGGGCGCCGCGAGGGTTGTTTCGCGCGCGCCGCGGCCGGTGGCCGGCGCGCGTCGCTGCACACCCGGCGCAGGCGGGTGAGCCCCGGGGCGTAGAGGCTGGATCAGAGCGCAGCAGCGCGTGAGCTAGAGCGTACCTGCGAGGCTGCTATGGGCGTACGCGACGAGCAGCGCCGAGGACGCGGCCAGGGCGCCCGCCAGCGCCAGCCCCGCGCCGCCGGACCGCGCCTGCGACGCCGCATCGCCGGGCGCGGCCACGGCCTGCAGGCTGCGCAGGTCGTCCATATCGACTGCTGCGCGCTCAGCGCGGTTGGGTGCGCGCCCACATGGGACAGGCTTCTTTTCAATCCCGTGCGCGTCAACACACCGATCTGAGCTGCGCTTTTTAGTCGCTGAACGATTCGACGTTCCCTGGCGCAGATGCGCCTCTAGTCAAGCGGCCGCTGTCCGCGGTCCGCCCGCGCAGCCGCCGCAGTGCAGCCGCAGTGCCGCCAGCTAGCGCGCGTCGGCTGGGCGTCGGGCGGCGATCCTGCTGGTTGCATTGCATTGCGCACGTGACCGCGTTTGCCTTGCGCTGGTAGCGTACCGTTACGGTGCCGCAGCGTACCGTAGGCGGCAACTACTCGTACGCGCATCTTGCTGCGGCCTAGGCTTTGTGAGTCCCACGCTGCAGGCCTTGCCGCCCCACACCAGCGGGGAGAAAGCCCAAGCTGTGGGGGAAAAGAATGCGCTGAGGCGCAGCAGGGTCTGGGGCACGCCGCCACCACGCCAACCCGTCGCAGTCCGGCCTCCCCGGTCCCCAGTCCAGCCTCCGGCCCCCCCAGCCTCCGGCGCCAAGCTGCTGGCCGTCTGTTTTCCAGGCACAGGCACACAGCGTGGCGCGCACGGGTCCACCATGGAAGGGCTTGCTGCGCGCCGCGCGCGCTGCCGGCGGCGGGCAGCTTCCCATCATTATGAAAGCACCACCAGCTTGCCACCCACTTTCCTGGGCTCCACCAAACACGCAATACTGCACCGTTACCTAGGGTAAAACCCTGGGGGATAGGGTCTCTCTCGCGCGCGCCAAGATCGATTTCCTGCAGATCGGTGCGCGCGCTGTCCCTGCCGCACGGCGATTGGCAATGGCCGATTGGCAGAAAAAGGGCATATTGAAAATTTCCGTTCTCCTTACCGAAGAGGAGTCGGCGCGTGCCCTGGCACGGTCGACGAGACCTCGCGGCAAGAAGCGCGGGCAGCGCCCCACCCCGTGGCTCGGGCCGCTGCCCCCGAGGGAGGGCCCGCCGATCACGCCCGGCGACTGGCAGAAAAGCGGCATATTGAACTTTTCCGTTCTCCGTACCGAAGAGGAGTCGGCGATAGCGCTGGCGGAGTCGACAGCTCCGCCGAGGCGGAGGCGGCGGTCGGCGGCCCCCGCGCCGCCGCTGGCCGACGCAGAGGACGCGGCAGCGCAGCAGACTGCGGCGGCCGCCGACCGCTGACCCGGTTTTAGAAGTTTCCCTGCTCCTGCCAGGCAGTGCCCAAGGCGCGGCACGGCAGCGGCAGCGGCGGCAGCAGCAGCAGCAGCAGCAGCAGCAGCAGCAGCAGCGACGGGTGCTGCCGCTTGGTACGGGCAGAGCATTGCCGTACAGTAGCCTAGCCAGCAAATCACCAGCCAGCGTTTCCCGTGCGTCGATTGATCTCCAGGTCTCCCGCCAACGGGCTTACCTTATCAAAGGTGAGCAGCTGCGGCCAAGTGGGGCGAAGCGCGCAGAAGGCTTGGAGAAAGATGCCCGCCACCGCTGCCTGCTGCTGCCTGATTGGATTTCGTTGCTGCACGGCTTTGCGGCTGTGCGCTGCTCCGTGCCTCCGCCGTCGAGTTTTGCCGATCGCCGCCACGCGCCCCCATCCGCCACCCGCCTAGGTGGGCACCCATGCCGCCCGCGGCGGCGGCCCCGGCCCTGCCGCTGGAGCTGCTGGCCCGCATCTGCTGCGCCCTGCCGCCGGGGGACCAGGTCGTGACGGTGCCCCGCGTGAGCAAGGCGCTGGCAGCTGCTGCGCCAGCGGCGTCGCACCTCGCGTGGCGGTTTGAAGAGGCGCACAGCGATTCTGACGAGGCGCGCAGCGATTCCGAAGAAGACTGGAGCGACTTCTGCGTGCCGCTGTGGGCGCTGCAGGAGGCGTGGCCGCAGCTGGCGGAGGACCAGCGCGAAACCGCAGCCGAACGCGCGGCCTTCCACGGCGACGTCGCCGCACTCAGCTGGGTGTTGCCGATGCTAGACAGCCCCAGTGTGGGAGTCGTTTGCACGGCAGCGGCAGAGGGCGGCCAGCTGGACGTGCTGCAGTGGGCGCGCGCCCAGCAGCCGCCCTGCCCCTGGGGCGAGTGGACCTGCGAGGCAGCGGCCCGAGCCGGCCACCTAGCCGTGCTGCAGTGGGCGCGCGGCCAGCAGCCGCCCTGCCCCTGGAACAAGGGGACCTGCGAGGCAGCCGCCCAGAACGGCCACCTGGCCGTGCTGCAGTGGGCGCGCGCCCAGCAGCCGCCCTGCCCCTGGGACGTGGGAACCTGCGAGGCAGCCGCCCGGAAGGGCCACCTGGCCGTGCTGCAGTGGGCGCGCGGCCAGGAGCCGCCCTGCCCCTGGGACGTGGGAACCTGCAAGGCAGCGGCCCGGGGCGGCCGCCTGTCAGTGCTGCGGTGGGCGCGCGCCCAGCAGCCGCCCTGCCCGTTGAACGAGGACACCTGCAAGACAGCCGCCCAGAACGGCCACCTGGCCGTGCTGCAGTGGGCGCGCGCCCAGCAGCCGCCCTGCCCCTGGGACAAGGGGACCTGCGAGGCAGCCGCCCAGAACGGCCACCTGGCCGTGCTGCAGTGGGCGCGCGGCCAGCAGCCGCCCTGCCCCTGGGACAAGGGGACCTGCGAGATAGCCGCCCGGAAGGGCCACCTGGCCGTGCTGCAGTGGGCGCGCGCCCAGCAGCCGCCCTGCCCCTGGGGCGAGTGGACCTGCAAGACAGCCGCCCAGAACGGCCACCTGGCCGTGCTGCAGTGGGCGCGCGCCCAGCAGCCGCCCTGCCCCTGGAACAAGGGGACCTGCGAGGCAGCCGCCCAGAACGGCCACCTGGCCGTGCTGCAGTGGGCGCGCGGCCAGCAGCCGCCCTGCCCCTGGGACAAGGGGACCTGCGAGATAGCCGCCCGGAAGGGCCACCTGGCCGTGCTGCAGTGGGCGCGCGGCCAGGAGCCGCCCTGCCCCTGGGACAAAGAGACCTGCTGGGCAGCGGCCCGGGGCGGCCGCCTGTCAGTGCTGCGGTGGGCGCGCGCCCAGGATCCGCCCTGCCCGTGGGAGGAGGACACCTGCGAAATAGCGGCGGGGTTCGGCCACCTGAACACGCTGCGGTGGGCGCGCGCCCAGCAGCCGCCCTGTCCGTGGGACGAGCGCATGTGCTTGCGCGAGGCGGATGACTCCAACCACGATCACGTTGTGTTATGGATCATCTCTGAGCTGGAGCGTGAGGGCGTGGACACATCCAGGATCTTTGATTCTTCCGATTCTGCAGACTACTCTTCGGACCCTTCTGACCTTTCTGACTTTTCAGAGTGATTGCGCAGCAAGGCAGGCAGTTGGCCGCATGCAATTCCGCCGTTCGGTAAACCTGCTATTCTCTGAGTGCTGCCGATGCTGCCGCAGTTGCCATCTTGTCATCTTCCCTCCCCATCCTTTGTGGGTGCTGTTCATTTCTGTTGATTCACTGCACCTGTCACTGTAATTGCAGAACATTCCTGCTGCACGGCGCGATTGAAAGTCCAGGGTTTGACACATGTGCAAAGGTCAGGGGTGGGCGCCGGAAACGCAGCCGTAGCGATTTGGCTGCTGCTTGCGTGACGGTGAGCGCAACGAACCCGCCGCCCCGGGTCCGGCACCGCCTGCCGGCCTGCCGCCGTCCAGCAGCGTCAGCAACAGCAGCAGCAGCGACGCTCGCTTGACCCGTAAATTGAGGCACCGTACCGTACAGCCTAGACAGCCAATAAGGCGCCAGCCAGCGCTTCCCGCGCGCCAGATCGACCTCCCGATCTCCTGCAGCCGGCTGCCCGTATCGAGGTGAGCAGCTGCGGCCAGAAGGATCAATCGTGCGGCATGTCCGCTCGCCACGGTCACCGCTGCCTGCCGCTGCCTGCTATTGCCGCCGCTCCACAGCTTTCTGCGCCTGTGCGCTGCTCCGCGCCGCCGCCGCCGAGTATGCCGATCGCCGCCACACGCCCACCCGCCAACCGCCTAGGCGCGCACCCATGCAGCCCGCCGCGGTCCCGGCCCTGCCGCTGGATCTGGTGGCCCGCATCTGCTGCGCCCTGCCGGCGGGGGACCAGATCGTGACGGTGCCCCGCGTGAGCAAGGCGCTGGCCAAGGCGGCGCTGGCGGCGTCGCACCTCGCGTGGCGGTTTCAAGAGGCGCGCAGCAATGCCGACAAAGCTCGCAGCGACTCTGAAGAAGACTGGAGCAGTGAGAGCAGCCATCGCGCCGCCAGCAGCTTCTGCGTGCCGCTGTGGGCGCTGCAGGAGGCGTGGCCAGGGCTGGCGGAAGAGCAGCGCGCAGCCGCAGCCAAGCGCGCTGCCTTCCACGGCAACGTCGCCGCACTCGGCTGGGTGTTGCCGAGGCTGGCCGACCCCAGTGTGGGAGTCGTTTGCACGGCAGCGGCAGAGGGCGGCCAGCTGGGCGTGCTGCAGTGGGCGCGCGTCCAGCAGCCGCCCTGCCCCTGGGACAGAAGGACCTGCGAGGCGGCGGCCCGGGGTGGCCACCTGGCTGTGCTGCAGTGGGCGTGCGGCCAGCAGCCGCCCTGCCCCTGGGACAGAAGGACCTGCGAGGCGGCGGCCCGGGGTGGCCAGCTGGCTGTGCTGCAGTGGGCGCGCGTCCAGCAGCCGCCCTGCCCCTGGGACAGAAAGACCTGCGAGGCGGCGGCCCGGGGTGGCCACCTGGCTGTGCTGCAGTGGGCGTGCGGCCAGGAGCCGCCCTGCCCCTGGGACGAAGGGACCTGCGAGGCGGCGGCCCGGGGCGGCCAGCTGGCTGTGCTGCAGTGGGCGCGCGCCCAGGAGCCGCCCTGCCCCTGGGACGAGGGCACCTGCGAGACAGCCGCCTGGTGCGGCCACCTGGCCGTGCTGCAGTGGGCGCGCGCCCAGCAGCCGTCCTGCCCGTGGGCTGAAGGCACCTGCAAGGCGGCGGCACAGGGCGGCCAGCTGGCCGTGCTGCAGTGGGCGCGCGCCCAGCAGCCGCCCTGCCCCTGGGACGAAGGGACCTGCGAGACAGCCGCCTGGTGCGGCCACCTGGCCGTGCTGCAGTGGGCGCGCTCCCAGGAGCCGCCCTGCCTATGGGCTGAAGGCACCTGCAAGGCGGCGGCAAAGGGCGGCCACCTGGCCGTGCTGCAGTGGGCGCGCGCCCAGCAGCCGCCTTGCCCCTGGGATGAAGGCACATGCTGGGCAGTGGCTCAGGGGGGGCACCTGGCCGTGCTGCAGTGGGCGCGCGCCCAGCAGCCGCCCTGCCCGTGGGCTGAAGGCACCTGCAAGGCGGCGGCACAGGGCGGCCACCTGGCCGTGCTGCAGTGGGCGCGCGCCCAGCAGCCGCCCTGCCCATGGGATGAAGGCACCTGCTGGATTGCGGCCTGGTGCGGCCAGCTGGCTGTGCTGCAGTGGGCGCGCGCCCAGGAGCCGCCCTGCCCCTGGGACAGAAGGACCTGCGAGGCAGCGGCAGAGGGCGGCCACCTGGCCGTGCTGCAGTGGGCGCGCGCCCAGGAGCCGCCCTGCCCCTGGGACGAAGGGACCTGCGAGATGGCGGCTGGGGGCGGCCACCTGGCTGTGCTGCAGTGGGCGCGCGCCCAGGAGCCGCCCTGCCCCTGGGACGAAGGGACCTGCAAGATGGCGGCTGGGGATGGCCACCTGGCCGTGCTGCAGTGGGTGCGCGCCCAGCAGCCGCCCTGCCCTTGGGACGCGCGTACGTGCGTGCTCGAGGCGCGGGATCTCTTTTGCGACCACGTTGAGCGCTGGATCGTCTCAGAGATGAAGCGTGAGGGCTTGTATACACCGGGCATGTTTGATCCTTCGGACTCGTCGGGATCTTCGGACTCTTCGGACTCCTCCGACTTTTCAGACTGATAGCGCAGCACGGCAGGCGCAGTCGACCGCATGCAAGTGCTCCGTGCTGCGCTCTGCTTCCCTCCAAGCCCTGCCCATGCTGGCATGCATGCCTCGCCGCCCACGCTGCGGCTGTGCAGCTGCGCATTCAGTTGCCAACTTGTCGTGTTTACAACACTTTTTTCCCTTTGCAGGTTTTGCTAATTTCTTGTTGATTGCACTGCAGGTAAACCGCGGAGCTCTCCAACCCTGCTGCAGCGCGAGCCGAGGGGCGGCAGCGGCCCACGCGCTTTTGAAATGCGCGCAACCAGTTGGCGACGCGCTTGCGCGGGAGAAAGACAGGGGTGTTGAGGACAGTCGCTCGGCCGGTGGCGCTCAGGGTTTGGTTGCCGCTTCAGCGAAAAGCGGGCTGCCGTCGCCACGTGCGCGGCGGCAAAAAGTTGCAGTTGAAAGTCCAGGGTGTGGAAAGGTGTAAAGTTCAGGGGAGGGTGCCAGAAATGCAGCCGCCGTGGCGGGTTTGCACAGCTGCTGCTTGCAAGAACAGCAAAAAACCGCCCCTCAGTGGGCCGGTGCAGGATGGCAGCAGCCGCGTCGCGCCGCGAAGCGAAGCGCCGCGCTTCACTAGGGGCTAGTCGGTGAGCCCCCCCCTACCTCACGCAAACGAGGGTCGCGAGTAGTCCTGCCGCCATGTCCCCCCGCCGCACGGCAGCGCCGGCGGCAGCGCGGCGCGCACGTCCAAGTCATCATCCGGGTTCACGGCCACCAGCCACAGGCCCAGCCTCTCAAAGGCGCGCCGCTTCAGGTGCTGCCCCGCCCGGCAGACCGCGTGCACGTAGAGCCGCCGGTCAGTGCAGAGCCCGCCCCTGAAATGCGCCAGCGAGTCGGGGGTGCACATCTGGCCTGCCCCGTCAAACTGGTTGGGGTGCGGGTGGATTGCGGCCCAGCCCTCGGCGGCGCGGCGCGCGCAGGCGGCGGGGCTGAGGCAGAGCTTGTAGGCCAGGCCCTCGAGCTTGTTGAGCCACAGCTGGTTGCCGTTGGTCTGGGACTGCGCGGTTGAGGGGGTTGGGAGCAAGGAGCGAGGGTGGGAGGGAGAAGGGGTGCATAGATTTAGGGGGCCCTAAACGGTCATTTGCTTCTCCAGAAACAAGGCCTCTGGCGGCCGCGGCAATCAGCCGCGGCCGTACCCCCCAAATGCGCCGCCGATGCGCATGCGCGTGCGCCTTCGCACCCCCAGACCGGCCGCCGTCGCAACCCGAAGTGCCGCCCGCCCCCACCCCCACCCCCCCACCTGGAACCTGTACCCCAGCAGCCACGCGTCCATGAGCCGCCGCGTGCGCGCGTTGCTGCGCAGGAAGAAGTTGCCGCTGTTGAGGTAGCGGTTGAGGTAGGGCGCGCCGTCGTCGCGCGTCTGGTTGGCCTCCTCGTACATGAACGTGCCATCTGGTTGTGGTTTCAGTTTTGGTTTCGGTTTTTTGTAGGTGTTGGTGTGGGGGTTGCAAGCGGCGGGGTGGTTCCTCGATTGCCTGCAGGGGGTATCGGCCGCGGCCGGCTTGCAAGCCACGGCCGCAAAGCGCCGCGCCGCGCCGCCCCGTACCGCCCCGCGCCGCCCCGCCCCGCCCCACCCGCGTTGTTCCTGCTCAGGAAGTCCCTGTACACCGGCATCGCCTCCTTTAGGAACACCGTGTCGGCATCGACGAAAGCGACATCGTATCCGCGCGCGATCGCGGCGTGCGCCGCCAGCGTCTTGACCCACACCAGCTGGAACCACTCCGCGCTCCCCCTCGCCGCATCCCCCTCCGCCGCCGCGCCGCCGTACTCGCGCGTGAGCCGCGCCGCGTCGAGGCAGGGCAGGCGCAGCTGCCGGCAGCGCGCGGCGCTGCGCGCGCCGGCGGCGACGATCACCAGATTGTCCAGCTTTGCGACTTTGACCGCGCTGACCAGGCAGTTGAGGGTGACGTGGTAGAAGCCCTCGTTGAACACGAGGATGGACACGGCGTTGTCGCGGGCCTGCGCGGTGTGTTTGCGGCGGGGCGGGCAAGCCGGAGGCACTCGGCAACGCGCGCGCGCCAACGCAGTCGCTGCGTTTGCAGCTTGGCAGAGTTTGCCGCTCGGCAAGCGGCAAACTCTGCGCTCCGCGCGTAGCCGCTGCGCGCAGAGCGCGCGCGATACCGGTACGCACGCCATGCGGCGCGGCTCATTGCCAGCCGCTCTCAGAGACCTCACCTGGACCCTTAGCAGCGCGTCCAGGTCTTCCTGGAGGCCCTCCCACGGCAATTTGTCCGCCGAGCGGATGTCCCACGGTAATAAATCCGCGCCGACATGGCTCGAGTTGGACGCGCGGGCCCCTGAAAGCGAGGTAAGAAGTAATAGAGCGTTTAATGTATTCAGCGACCACCAGCTCCAGCGCGCCATAGGGCGGCCAGGGCTGGGTCTCGAGTGGTATCTGCCCGCGGCACGGCCAGAAAAGGCTTCTTCGTCGTGTTATGTACGTGTTATTTGACTGTCTAAAACCGCGTTTAAAACCCTCCAAGACGAACCCCCACCTCCGGGAGGGAAGCTGCGAGCTGCGCTGCGCGCTTGCCATCGCACCCACCTTGCTGGCCAGGCCCACCCGCCCCAGGCGCTCGACGAGGAGCTCTGCGCCTCCAGAGGCCGCCGGCGCCATCCCCCTGCCCATATCAAGCTGGATCCGCCCGGTCAGACTCTCGGGCTGTCACTTTTCGGAGGTCTGTCGGGGGGCTGACAGCGGTCCCTACGAAGCATTCGACATGTTCGTTTTCAATCAGAACCAGCGGCTCGTTGCGCTTTACACTTTGAATACAGCTTTCCCTGTTGGATAGTTCTGTGCAGCTCAGCCGCTCAGCGCCCCTCCCACGCACACCGCCCCTCCCCAAAAGTGCATGCCACCACCCGTCGAGGTCGCGAAGAGCAATAGCCCAAGAGGAAGGCAAAGCAAAAATGCGATGTGCAGCAACTGTGGGAAGGGGTTGAGAAACGCACACGGCACGGGGCGCACGTGGCCTCGCGCCTGGCTGGCTGGTGGCAAAAAGAACGCTGCACATGGGCGAGCGCGTGCATGCGTGCGCGCGCGCGTGCTTTCTATCGCGCACGCATGTTTTTTTGGCAGAGGGGGGTGGGGGAGATGGGAGGCCGCAGAGCCACTGAGGATTCCGCCCGCAGGAGAGGGATGGACATGCAAGCCACGGCGCCTTTGTAGCTTGGCCAACTCGCGGCGGCCAGAGCCCACGTGCCGATGCGCGGCGCAGGCAGCCCGCGCCGGGGCCGCGGGGCGCACGCTCAGAGAGTCACCGCCCCCAACTGTATATGCAGTAGTTCTTCTCAAGCAAGCCGGCGCGCAGCGCGGCGCGGCGCGTCGGCGTGGCGCTGTGCACGCGGCTCATCCGGCTGCCCAGGCGGGGCCGCCAGGGCCCCGAAACAGGGGCAGGCTCAGTGTCTGCGCGCCACTTCCAGGGCCTGCTGCCTGCGGCTCGCTGCCCGCGGCCCAGAGCCTCTCGCCGCGCACACCAGGTCGCCGCTGCCATGAGGCCATTCCGCATCAGCGGTCGCCAGATCGCACGCCCAGATCAGGGGCGCTCCGGGATGGACAGGATGTGGTCGTAGCACAGCTGCGATTTTGGGAGGTTTTGAATGGCGGTTTTGGGAGGTGTTTTTGGCAGTTTGGGGTGGTGTGGAGAGGCCCAGCCTGCATCACACGGCTAGTCCGATGCAGACGGCCAAACCCTCGACGCTAAGCCCTGAACTGGAACCACGCAGGCGGAACCCCAAACAACACAAGTTGCCCCACCGTGGTGAGGAAATCGCTGTACTCTTTGCCCTGTGAAGGTTCACGGGTTGTTTTGAACGATTGCGGCGTGCTCGGGTTTTGGACAGGATGGGATGGGATGTGGGGGGCGCTGGCTCACAAGTCAGGTGCAACAGCCGCCCTCCATCCCAGCCGAAACCGGAAGCGGTCAGACGCAGTCAAACGCGGTCAAGCGCAGGTCAAACGCGCCTGGATGGTTCCGGACAGCAGCTTGCGCGCCAGCTCAAACTTTGATGCCGCAAACTTCTCCTCCCCCATGGCCCTGTTTTGTTTGGGTGTTGGTTTGTTGGTTGGTTGGTTTATGTGGGTGAAGATGGGTGGGCGCGGGGATTTGGGGGCGGCGATTGGGTTTTGCAGGCTGGAAAGCAGTGGGCGCACGGCGCAGGCCCTCCCTCGGCGTTCCGTACGCAGGGCCAAGTAAGCCCTTTGAGGGGCCCGAAAGCGCACAGCCAAAGCGCGACTGAGGGCGACGCAAGTAAGACCCCCCCCGTGAGCCACTCACGCCCTGAACTTGTCGGTCTCCTCCCCCAGGAGCTCCACTGCCCACGCCGCCGTGACGCGCCGCCCCTCGCGCGTCGCCGCGCCGTGGCGCGCCCACTGCCACAGCTGGCTGCGGCTGATTTCGGCGGTGGCGGCGTCCTCCATCAAATTGTGGATGGGCACGCAGCCCACGCCGCTGGTTTGTTTTTAGGGTTTTGGGGGGGGGGGTCTATGAGAAAGTCTATGAGAAAGTGCACACGCGATGGGGCGGCGTCCTCCATCAGATTTGTGGATGGGCACGCAGCCCACGCCGCTGCGGGGTTGTTGTTTTCGAGGGTTTGGGGGTTATTTAGGGTGACGCGCTTGCGAGGGGGCAAGGAACGAGGCGCTGCTGCATTGCAGGCGAGCTTCGCAGCCCACGCCAGCACGGGTTTGTTTGGCGGGTTTAGAGGGGCGTGCCTAAGGTTTGGGGAGTGGCAGAAAGGAGCCAACACCACCGCCCCAAGCCCCACCCCCAAACCCCCCAAAGCCCACCGCAGCCAGCTCTCCATGTAGGCCAGGGCGATGTTCATGTTGAGCCGCAGGTATGATCCCTCGGCGACCCCCACCCCCCAAAACACACCCCCAGAAACCGCCCAAACCCCCCAAGCCCCACCGCAGCCAGCTCTCCATGTAGGCCAGGGCGATGTTCATGTTGAGCCGCAGGTCCGCCTCCCCAAAGCCCTCCGCCAGCCCCTCTGTGCTCAGCAGGTCGGCGGCGGTCACGGTCACGTCGTCCCGCCGCACGAAGAGCTGGTTGGCGCCAGGCATGTGCTCGTCGAAAACCTCCAGCGCGACCTGGGGCGGTTTTGATTTGGTTTGGCGGTTTTTCGGTGGTTTTTGAGGCGGGTGTTGCGGCAGTTTGGCAGCAGTTGCGCCGGCGGCTTTGCGGCGGTTGGTGCGGCGGTTCGGTTTTGCCGTGCTCAACTGGGGGAAACCAAATTCTGCAACAACCTCCTCCCAAACGCCATATGCACACCCCACCCACCTTGACCAGGTCTGGGTGCGCCACCCAGGTGCCGTCGTGCCCCGCCCGCACCTCCCGCAGCTTGTCGGCGCGCACCTGGAGGGTGTTTTGGGGGCGGTTGCGGTGCGGTTAGTGATTGGGGGTTTGTCACAGCACCTCATGACTCGAAGGGCTTTGCTTTCCAACTCGTCGGCCCGCAAGTCAACGCGCCTTGCCAGCTGTGCCAGCCTGGCGCAGGCGCCTCTGAGAGGCGCCGACGCGGCGCGGCCCCTGGCAAGACGCACGCGCCGCCGACCGATGCGGACCCCCCCTGGGCCCGCCCGCCCGCCCGCCCGCCCGCCGCGCCTTTGCCAGCGCCGCCTCGTTCGCCGCGGGGTCGTGGCGGATGGGGATTGAGGCCGCCATGCCGCCCATAGCGTGCACGCCGCGCCTGGGGTGGGGTTGGGGGTTTGGGGGTTTGGGGGTTTTGGGGCTGGGGTTTAGCGGGGTTGGGGGAAATGGGTGGCAGGTGGGGTTGAGGTGTTGGGGGCGGGGGAGCAAGGGCGAAATCCTGCGCAATCAATTCAGGGCAAACTCGCAAGGCCAGCAAGCCCAGCATAAAACTGAACCGCCCAAGCAAGGCCCCCCCCCCCCCCCGGGGCGCAAACAATGACAGACGCCGACCAACGCACTTGTGGCAGGTCTTGATGAGCAGCCTCACGTAAGCGTCCATAAAGGGCGACGTCATGGTCACGTCGCCGCGGCCGGGCAGCAGCTTGTCGGGGTGGTTGCGCAGCTTCTTTATGAAACTGCCGGGCGGGGGTTTTGCGGTGGTTTCTCGTCGGTTTGGTTGGAAAGAAGGCACTGGCGGGTGAGCTGGTGATGGGGAAAGGAGCGGTTTTGCGGTTTTGCGCGTGCGCGGACGGGTGTGCTTGCAAGGCCCATCGCACAGCCCAGCTCCAAAAGCCCACACCTGCCCCTCAACCTCCCAACCGCAGCCCAAACATGCCAGAACAGGCTGATCCCGGTGGAAAAAAAGAGCCCCCAACCCAAAGGTTTTGACAAGTGCATCTTTACGTAAGGGACAAACATCCTCGACGCAGAAACAAAACCGCTCACGAGAAGATGTAGTCCCAGCGCCCGCAGTTGAGCCCCGCGCTGTGCTCCCGCAGCTCGAAAATGATCTCTTCCTGGCGGTTTTGTTGGGGTTTTTTTGGGGGGGGGGGGTAAAAGCCGTGGTTTGACCAGCGTTTGGCCGGCGTTTGACCGGGGTTCGGTACGGTGCCCACTTTTTTGGCGCGGGCCCTTTCCCGCTGGCGCCGCTGCCGAGAGGGGGTGAAAGGGGCCATGGGGGTTGGGGTGGGTGGAAGCCATCCTGTGTCAGCAAACACCCATCTCAACCCCCTGCCCTCCCCATCGCTCCAGATCAGCCCAAATCAGCCTCATCCCCCCCCCCCATGCCCCCAGCCCCCAACCCCCCAAACCTCTCAACCTCTTTAACCCCCGAACCCACCCCCTCAAACCCCTATCCCCCACCCCCTCAAACCCCTATCCCCCACCCTCTCAAACCAACCTCCCAAACCCCAACCCCTCAAACCAACCTCCCAACCCCCCCACCATTTCAAAGCTGGCCAGCAGCGTCTCAATGAGGCAGGTGGCGCGCACGGTGCCGCGCGGTATGCCCAGAGTGTCCTGGCGGGGGGTTCATTTCGGGGGTTTTGGGGGTTTCGGTGTGGGTTTCGGTGGTTTCGGTGTGGGTTTTGGGGGTTTCGGTGTGGGTTTTGGGGGTTTCGGTGTAGGTTTCGGTGGTTTCGGTGTGGGTTTTGGGGGTTTCGGTGTGGGTTTTGGGGGTTTCGGTGTGGGTTTTGGGGGTTTCGGTGGATTCATTGGGGGTTTCTGTGGTGTTTTGGGGGGCTTTGAGGGCTTTGGGGTGCCCGCAGACGTGGCTGGCGCGGCGGTCAACGCATCAGTCAGGCAGGCGTTGCCAAATCCGTGCCGACAAGCACAAAAGCGCGCGCTTTTGTCGTCGGCCAACCTGCGCCAGGTTGAAGGCGTCGTTCCAGAGGCGCGCCTCGAGGTGGGACTCCATTTTGGGGAGGTAGAAGTAGGGGCCCTGGCCGGCGGCGATGGAGGCCCTTTTTGGGGGGGTTTGGGGTGGAGTTTCAGGGGTCAAAGGTGGCCTTTATGACTGAATCAAGGCATCCGGAGGACTCGACTTGTCCGCCAAGCCCCCCGTGCCTGCGAGCTGGAACCCTGACGACGCATCCAACCTCCAAGAAACCGCCCAAAAACCGCTCCCCAAACCCCCCACCTAGCCGAGTTGAAGAAGAAGAGCCCAAAGTCGAAGAGGCTGGCGCTGCAGGGGGCGCCGTCCACCAAAAAGTGCTTCTCCTCCATGTGCCACCCGCGCGGCCTTAGGGGTGGGGCGTGGGGTTTAGGCAGGTTGTGAGGGCTGTGGCGTTTGGGGGTGTGCGGGGCTTGGGGGATTGGGGGTGTGCGAGGCTTGGGGGTCGGGGTGTGCGGGTTGGGGTTTGGGGGCAGTTTCAGGGATAGAGGGTTGCAGCACAGGGAGGCAGCAAAGGCACACCAAAGCAGATGGCCCCCCTCTTCACCTGACCAGCAGCGTCGCGAGCTCGCCTGCGGGGCGCAGGCGGTAGCGCTTGCCGTTGGGGGCGTCGTACTCGATGGTGCGCAGCAGCGCGTCGCGAATGTTGACCTGGTTTGACCGGGGGGGAGGGGGTTTGACCGTGGGGGTTTTGAGCCGGCGTTTGACTGGAGGGTTTGGCGCCGGGGGATGATGGCTGGGTGTTGGAAGGGGGGTGGGGTGGGGTGACCGGAAGGTTTGACTGGGAGAGGGAGTGGGTGACCAGGCGCGTTTTCAAGCACACAGCAAAAACGGGCGCGGTTGAATTGCAGTGAAAAATCCTGGAGCCCACCTGGCCGTCGAGGCAGTTGGCCCAAGTGGGCGCGGTGGAGTCTGCGCGCGCGCGGCGGGGAGTTGGGGGCGGGGGGCGTCGCGGGTTTGGGTTGCGCAGCGGTTGGGGCTGCCCGGCGCTCCCCGCCTCACTCGCCGCTCGGGGACAGACGATTCGATTCGCGCAAGGCGCCGTTTGAACCGGGCGGCCGGGCCGGGGCCCGGACTGCCCGCGGCGCGCCGGCCGCCCTGCGCCGCGGCGCGCGCAACCACCCCCCGCCTCGTCAGCCGCCGGCGCGCGCGCGCGCGCGCGGCTCTTCGCGCCCCGCCTCCCCGCCCCGCCCGCGCCCCCGCCGCACCCTCAAAGTCGGCCATGTAGGTGGACGCCCCGCTGTTGAGGGCGTTGATGACCATCTTCCGGTCAACGGGGCCGGTGATTTCGACCCGCCTGTCGGCGAGCCCCGGCGCCGGCGGCGCGCCGCGCCAGGCCGGGTCGTCGCGCACGCCGCGCGTCTCGGGCAGGAAGTCCGGCAGCCGGCCCGCGTCGATCTCGATCTGCCGGTCGGCTCGGCGCTGCAGCAGCTCCAGGCGGCGCGCGTTGAACGCGCGCTGCAGCGTTGCAACGAATCGCTGCGCGGGCTCGTCGATGACGGCGGCCTGGTGCTCCGAGACGGGCGGCGCCAGGATTTGGACTCCCGGGATTGCCATGGTCGCGGGGCTGGGGCGGGGGGCTGGCCCGGCGGGGGTGGAGGTCCCGCAGGGGGGGCGCGAAAGCGCGGGGGAGGGTCGAGGGGGCGAGCGGAGGGGCGCAAAAGCCTCAGGAATGTTTATCGAATTGAACGGGCGACGCGGCCGCCCTCCATACGGCCGCTTCTCGCCGGGGCGCCGCCCGCCGTGAGTTGGGGGCGGTTGTCCTGCCGGCGATGCGCCCCGCAGCGACGCACTCCCCGGCGCCTCGCCTTAGCGGCGCCGGGCCGGCGAAAATGCAAGGGTCTGCATGCCGCAGCCGCTGCGTCGTTCACCCGGGCGAGCCCAGCCCAGCCGGCGCGCGCGCGCGGCGGGCCAACAGCGCCACCCCGGGCGGACGCCCCGCAACGCGCCCCTGCCGGCCCACCCAAAGCGCGAGTCTCGACCCGGCGCGGGCGGCATGCAGGAACAGTCCATTCACCGCGCACAATGGATATCCAATCCGTCCGGAACTGAGTCACCCCTTTAGCAACCTGGGTCGGGTAGGGGTGGCAATGGCACCTGACCCGTCAAAGGCTCCTCCCCTTGCCCCCGCAGCGCCGACACGGCCCCGCGCGCAACCAGCGGCGGCCGCGTTTGCAGCAGCCGCCTGTCAGACGCAGCCTGCTGCTGCCTGTCAAACGTTCGCCGACTGCCGGCTGCCGGCCGTCTGCGGTCAACGCGCTACGATGGGAGGGCTGTTCCGCGCCAATTGCGAGATGCGAGGCCCGCTTGTCTTCGCCGTTGCCCGAGCGCCCACGCCGCCACCAGGGATGCCAGCGACTGCCCCCGCCCGCCCGCCGGGCCGCCGGGCCGCCGGGCCGCTGCCCGCGCCGGCGCGGCGCAGCGTCACTCGGCCGCCCCCGCACATCGCCTGGCGGCCCGCGCCGCCACATATGTAAAAGCCCCGGCTTTCGATTGGCTATTGGCACCCGTCTCAACTCTCAAGCCGCTCGCAATTGCGCGGGCCAGCGCGTTCCCCCCTGCACCGGCTTGACCAGCGGTGAGTGGCGCCCTCGCGGCCGGGATCGATTTCTGAGCGGCAGCAAGACGCTTCTAAAGCCCTACTGGCGTGAGGCGCGCCGGCGTGGTTCAGTCACTGGTGTGCACGGTCCCTGGGCTTTGCACTAGCGTGCTCACACCGAACCCAAATTCGCAGCAGGCGTGTTGCGGTCAATTCATCGTCGCGCCGGTCGCCGCATCCTGCGAGGCAGCAGACGCCCGCTTCAGCCCAGGCTGCGCTCAGGAACTGGCAGCGGCGGGCCACGCGGCAGGTGAGGGCGCGTTGTAATAGCTTTATGGGTCTCATACGGCGGGAGGGGCCGCTGCGGCGAAGTGTGGAGCCCAGCAAAACTGCTGCGCGGGCTCTCTCGCCAAAAAACAGACGCCTCCGCAGCCGTGGGCCCCATCGCGCCCCGCTAAAAGCAATTCAGCGCCGCACGGCGGCTTTTGCAGCACGCTAGAGCCGCAGGGGTGCGGCGGCGCACACCGCACCTTGCGCAGGGGGCGCGCCGCCCGGCTGTTGGCCGGCGGCCGGCGGCGCAGCGGCGGCGCGCGTACCGTATGCACGCCGGCCGAATAGGCCCTGCGCGCCAGCAGCGGCGCGCGGGCCATCGCTGCGCGCACTCCGTGCCAAGCGGCCGAGGGGCCTGCAGCCGCCGCGCCGTGTCGCGCGGCTGCGCACCTGACACGCAACTCTCGCCTCCCGCGCCCCTCAGACACCCCGACGCTCACGTGGCCCCTGTTGCGGGCCCCTCACAGCAGCAGCAGCGGCGGCGGCTGCACAAGGCAGTGGCAGCGGCGGCGCCGTTCCAGCGGCGGCCTAGGCGGCGGCAGCAGCGCCGCGCGCGGCGGCGGCCCCGTCAGCAGCGGCTGCGGCAGCCATGGGAGGCTGGTGGTACATCGGTTTCGGCATAGTGTTTACTGTCTACGCACTTGACCTTCTTTTCCTGTTCTTCGCGTCGCTGTTTGCCACGGTGGTCGAGCACTTTGTGCCGCCCATCAGCACCGCGGCGACCCGCAAGGCGGCGCAGCGGCAGCGGCTCGCGGCCGCGAAGCAGCAGCAGGCCGCGCTCAAGGCGAAGAGCGCGCGCGGCGGCAGCAGCGGCGGCGCCAATGCCGGCGCCGCCGGCGGCGCGGCGCCCGGCGCCGCAAACCCAGCAGACCTCTCCATCGTGGTCGACACCCGCAACGGCGCCGCGGCCGCCGGCGCCGCCGGCGCCGCCGCCGGCCCCGCGGCCGCGGCCGGCGACGCCGCGGCGGGCGCGGGCGCCAAGGCCTCGGCCGTGCCCGGCGCGGACCGTTTCTCCCACCTCACCGACCTGTACCGCGGTGAGTTCCCCAAGGTCATGATCCAGCTGCCCATGTACAACGAGGACGCCCACTGCGACCTCATCATCCAGCGCTGCTGCAAGGTGCTGTGGCCCAGCCACCGCATCCTCATCCAGGTGGGGGGGGGGGGGGTGAGGCGTTTGGGGGGCCTTGAGGGCGGCTTTGGAGGCGGCGCTGCTGCAGGGGTCGGGGGCAGCGCGGCGAGCCCGCTTTTGGGGCTGGGGGTCGCCGCGCCAAGCCGCCAACGGCGCCTGCGCTGGAACTTGGAGGGGGCGGCTTGGCACGCAGCAAGTCAGCAAGCCGGCAACCCTAAACCCCAACCCCCTTCTCAACCCCCCACAAAACCCCAACCCCCCTGAACCCTCCACCAAACCCCATCAACCCCACCAAACCCCCTCTCTAACCGCCGCCAACGCGCACCCCCCCCAAAAAACAGGTCTGCGACGACTCCACCCGCGAGGCGGTGCGCAAGAAGGTGGACGCCGCCGTCATCTCCGCCCTGGAGCAGGGCCACAACGTGCAGCTCGTGCGCCGCGACAACCGCCAGGGCTTCAAGGCCGGCGCGATGGTGGACGGCATGGCGCGCGTCGCGGACCAGGGCTTCGAGTACGTCGCCATTTTCGACGCCGACTTTGAGCCCCCGGCCGACTTTTTCTACCAGACCGTGATCCACATGATGCGCGACGACAACCTCGCGTTTGTGCAGACCCGCTGGGTCTTCACCAACTGCAACAGCCTGCTGACGTGGGCGCAGAAGGTGGGGCTGGAGTTCCACTTTGCGGTGGAGCAGCGGGCGCGCAGCTTCCTCGGCCAGTTCTTCAACTTCAACGGCACGGCGGGGGTGTGGCGCATCAAGGCCATCCACGACGCGGGCGGCTGGGAGAGCGACACGGGTGCGCGAGCGGGGGGGGCTTGCGCGGAGGGGCTGGGGCGTGGGCGCGGCAGTCGCGGCTCACGCGGCGGTAGTTTGGGCAGTTTGGCGGGCGGGCACGTCAGGCTGACCGATGTCCGCAACTGCCGCATGGCTGTTGAGCTGCTGTCCCTGTCCTCAAACCCTCCCCTCCGCCCCCAACAACCCCACCCCACCCCCCCAGTCGTTGAGGACATGGACCTCTCCCTGCGCGTCTACCTGCGCGGCTGGCGCTCCCTCTACCTCCACGACGTGTGCTGCCCCAACGAGCTGCCCTCCACGCTGTCGGCCTACAAGACGCAGCAGTTCCGCTGGCTGTCGGGGCCCATGCAGGTGCGGGGGTTGGGAGCTGCGGGGCTTTGGGGAGCTGCGTCGGCGTGCAGCGCTTGCTTGCTGCGGCTGCTGCTCGCGGCCGTGTCTTGCCGTGTCGCTTGACGCCGGTCAAAGCCCACGGTCCACCAACCCCAACACTACCAAACCAACCAACGCCCAAACCCCTCCAGATTGTGCGCAAGTCGTTCTCCAACATCTGGCGCTGCAAGGAGATCGGCTTCTTCTCCAAGCTCAACTGCTACTGGTTCTTCTGCCGCTACTTTGTGTTCGCGCTGGTGACGCTGGTGGCGCTGCTGGCCAGCCCCATCATCCTCTGGCTCGACCCCTGGCGCTGGGGCTTCCCCACCATCTTCTTCCTGGTCAGCGCCAACATGGCGGTGGTGGTCTACCTCTACTTCACCCTCCTCTCCTACGTGTTCCTGCTGTTCAGGTGCGCTCGCGGCCCGCATGGGGACCGCATGGCGCCCGCATGGCGCATGCGGCCGCATGGCGCTCGCATGCGGTCGCATGCGGCCGCATGGGGCTTGCATGTGCCCGCATGCGCGCTTGCCGGCTGGCCCCTTGCAGCCCCCCCTTTCACCGCGCTCACGTGCTGCCCCACCCCCTCCCCGATCCGCCCGCCCCGCCAGCGTCACCCTGGGCTACTTCAAGCTCTGGGCCATGATCAGCGGCATCCTGGGCCTCAAAAAGTCCAAGAGCTGGAAGGTGACCCTCAAGTTCGCCGCCAACGACAACAACAGCTGGCTCCGCAGCTACCACAAGCCCTACACCCTGGAGCTGGCGCTGTTCGCCTACTACGGCGCGCTGCTGGGCGTGTCGATCTGGTACGAGATCTGGGGCCTGGTGGCGTACAACGGCGTCATGGCGCTCGCCTTCCTGGTCGTGTCCTTTGGGGACTACTTCCTGTGAGGGCGCAGCAGCCGCGGACTGCTGGCGAGCCGGCGGGCAGCAGCCGGTGGGCAGCTGCCCCGCCGAGCCCAGGCCCGAGGCGGCGCGGCCGCAGCGGCGGTGCCTGCGAACTGGGCCGAGGCCACGGCTGGGCCGCGGCGGCGGCCCGGGGCCGGCGGCAGGAGAAGGTGCAGGAAGGGGAGGAATTCAGGGCAGCAGGAGGCGCGCACCGACGCCGCAGCGAGAACGAGGCCGCGCAGGCGCGGCCGTTCCAGCAGCGGGAAGCAGGACTTTGGGGGTCGGAGCGCGCAGCAGGCTCCCCCACGCGCGCCGCCCCGAGCGGCCGTGCTTTTTGAGACGCAACGGGCGCCTCCCCCACATTTCGACGAATGATGCAGGTGCCGGGCGCCTGGGCGCCGCGCGCACCATTTAAACCACTCCAAAAGGCACGCCCCCCCGCTCGCGTCGGATTTCTTTGCCCGCGCCGGGCCGGGCCTCTGGCCTCGCAAAGGCGCGCGCGCGCGCGCGGGGCCTGAGCGGCCCGGCCGCCGTTCACATCAAATACTCTTAGCTCCCCTCCCCCTCTCGCACTCGCGAGAGCCCGCGCCCCGCATGTTCCTTTTGCTTTCCGGCATGCGGGCGCGCGCCCCGCGGCGAATGCCGCGGGGGCGCGCGCCCCGTACGCCCCGCGCCCGCGGGCGCCCCCAAGCGCCGGCCCGTGTCTGTGTGCGGGCCTGCGCCTGTGCGCCGCCCGACGCGGGGCCGCCGGCGCGTGGGGGGCCCGCCGTGCATTGGCGCGCCCGGCGTCCGCTCTGGGCCTGGCCTGTGCCGCACTTCCCGCCCCGGCATGCGGGCGGCGACTGGGAGTCTAAATACCAGACAGCAAGACTCCCGCGTGTTAAGACGACTTTTGCTGGTTCCGGCTTGCAGGGCGCGGGGCCAGGGGCGGCGCAGGGACGGCTGTACGCGCACCTCGGCCTGGGCACCTCGGTAGTACCGTAGTCGAGAGTCGGGCAGCTGCCCGTCGCCTAGAGGGCGGGAAATCAGGCAGGGCCTAGCTGTTTGCCAAGCAGTGCAATTCTCTGAAAGGCAGCTTTCAAGAGCAAAAGGATCGGCCGGGACGCAGTTTCGCGCTCTTGCCGATCTGAACAGCGGCCCCCAGGGCTGATGTGCGGCCGATCCAAAACGGTCAACAAGACTCTAGGATCGCGGCCCATGCGGCGATCGACGGCAGGCAGCCAGCGCTGCCTCTGAAAACCGGCAGCTGGCGCCCCCGCGCGCCGCAGCAGCCGCTATGGAGGACGACGACTTTGACATCTCGGACGACTTGCTCGCCAACCTCGACGAAATCTGCGCCCAAGCGAAAGCGGTGCGCGCCAGGCGCATGGCGCGTGTCGAGCGGCGGCGCGCAGCACGCCGTGCTGCGCCGCTCAAACGGCGTGCTCTGCGCCAGCTGCGATCCCGCTGTCCGCCGTCACCAAACCACTCAGAGCTCCTCCTCCCCTCTTCTTGCTTCGATCGCAGCGGCCGCAGGCGTCGCAGCCGCCCCCCGACCTGTTTGCCGGCCGCCCGCCGCCCTTCGCACAGCAGCAGCAGCAGCTGCATCAGCATCATCAGCAGCAGCACCACCCGCAGCAGGGCGCCGCGCACGGCGCGCCCGCATGGCGCCCTACGCAGGGCATGCCGCCGCAGCAGCCCTTTGCGCGGCCGGGCAGCTTGGCGCAGCAGCTGGCCGCGTCACAACACCAAGCGGGGGGCGGCGGCGCGGCAGGCGGCGGGGCAGCGGGCCCCGGCGGGGGCATTCCCCATTGGATGCAGCAGCCGGCTGTTCCTGCCGCCGCACCCAACGGCGCCGCAACCCAGTGGCAGCAGCGGTGGCCTCCGCAGCAGGCCCATCAGACGCAGCAGCAGGGCGGCGGTCAGGCATGGCAGCCGCAGCAGCCGGGGCTGCAGCAGCGGCCGCCCCAGCAGCACCCGGGCACGCAGCAGCAGCTGCCAGCTCAAGCAGCGGCGGCTGTGACTCCGTCGGGGCTGGGTGACGTGATAGGGGCTGCAGCGGCAGCCCCATCAGCAGCAGCAGCAGAGGGGGAAGCACCGCGGCCAGGCGCAGCAGCGGCCGCCACAGGGGGAGGGGCCACAGCCTTTGCAGGCCCCACACAGGGGCCCCCGGCGGGCCTCCCTCCTTCGGCGCCCCCCCCTGCCGGCGGGGCCCTCGCGCCACCCGCGCAGGGCACGGGTGCGCTGGGTGCTGGGGGAGCCGGCGCGGCAGGCAGCGGCGGCGGCGTCTCGGGCGGCGGCGCCGCGCCGGACGGCACGGTGGCGCAGCTGAGCGCCAACCTTTCTGCGCTGCAGACCCAGCTGCAGTCCGAGCGCGGCATGAGCTCGCAGCTTAGGTCGCGGGTGAGGCGGGGGAGCACCTCGCTGGGTGCCAGAAGGCGACATGCAGTGGCACTGCTGAGTGCATCAGGGCTGCTGCGCGTGCATGTTCCTCGTGGCTTGCATCTTTTTGTCCACCCTATCCGATCGCCCCGACCGACCCCCCATGTTCCCCCCCTCCCACCACACAAACCAAAAAAACAGCTTGCCCAGCTGGAGGCCCAAAACCAGGAGCTCCTCCGCCGCGCCTCCGCCGCGCCCCCCGCCGGCGCCGCCGCCGCGGCCGCGATGGCGCAGCGCTCGGAGCTGCAGCGGCAGGTGGAGGCGTTCCAGCAGCAGCTCATGCACGCGGGGGCAGAGTTGGAGGAGGAGCGCCGCCGCAACGCGGCCAGGTGGGCCGGGCATGGACTGCAAATTGCACTTGGTGCCGGGCGCGAGCGCGCTGCGCGTTTGGGAGGGCGGGGCCCGGGGGCGCGCCGCCGCGGCAGCCGCTGCTGTACTGTACTGCGCGTCGGCGGCGCCCCGAAGCACCGGGTGTCCCCGCGGCCGCTGCGTTGGGCCGAAGCCGGCCGGCCGCGCCCACAAACCGTATCCACCACAGGGAGGAGCGCCTCGCGCGCGCGGAGCTACAGGTCAGCTCTCTATCAGCGGACCTTAGGCGGAAGGAGGAGGCGGTGCAGGCACTGGAGGGGGAGCTCCAGCGGGAGAGGGAGGCGCGCGCCGCCGCCGCCGCGCGCGCGGCCGCGGCGGCCGCGGCGGCGGCGGCGGCGGAGGTGGCGGCGGCCGTCGTGGCCGTCGGCGGCGGCGGCGGTGGGCGCAAGCGGCGGGCGGCGGCGGAGGATGGGGGGGATGGGGCCAGTGAGCTTGGCGGCTCGTCTGGCCCGCAGACCCAGCAGCAGCAGCAGCAGCCGCTGCCCACGCCCCAGCAGCAGGAGCAGGAGCAGCTGCAGCAGCCGCACCAGCACCAGCAGCAGCAGCGGCAAGCGGATGAGGCCCCCGCAGCCCAGAGGCCCCAGGCGCAGCACCCTATGCCGGCAGCGCCGCCGCTCACAACTGCAGTGGGCATGGCGGCGGCAGTGGCCGCTGGGGATGGCAGCGCCACCGCGCCCTGTCTCATACCTGCACTGCTTGGGCTAAAGGTGGGTGGGGATGCGTGGTGGTGGTGGTGGTTGTGTGGTCTGCACTGGCAACCGTTGCGCTAACAGCCCTCGCTTGCCAGCATTCCACTGGAAAGCCGTCAGCAATCACAGCCGCGCGCCCACGCCGCATCGACAGGTTTCGGGGGGCGGAAGCCTTTGGCAGCAGCTCTGGGGCGTCTGCGGCCCCACGCTTGAGCTGCTGCTGCGCGCGCAGCCGCCAGACCCGTCCGTGGCCGTTGCGGGCGCGCAGCATGGGGCGCTGACGTTCGCGGCGCCTGGCCTGGCCGGCGGGGCGGTGCCGGCCGCGGCGGCGGCCGCCGGTGTGGCGCACCAGCTGCAGCTCATCGCCGCAGGCGTGGGGGGCGCGCCGCAGCTGCTGCACGCCACCCTGCGCCTGCTGGCCGCGTCGGCGCCGCCCCCTGTGGCGCCCGAGGCCGGCGGCAGCTGGGACGGCGGCGGTGGCGGCGGCGGGTTTGGCGCCAGCGAGGCGCGCGCGGCGGCGGCGCTGCAGCTGCTGCGGGCGCTCGTTGTGCTGGACCCCCCCAGCTGCAGGGTTGTGTGCGAGCTGCTGGGGGTGCGCGCGGCCCCTGCCCACGCCGGCGGCGCCGGCGGCGGCGCAACGGCCGCTGCCTGGGGCCTCGCGCCCCCCGCGGCGCCGGCGCAGCCGCCTGGCGGCCGCGTCGACGACGCCGGCATCGGCATGGGCGCGCTGGGCAGCCCTGTGCGCGGCGTGGGCGGCAGCTTTGGCAGCAGCGGAGGCGGCAGCAGCGGCGGCGGCGGCGGTGGTGGCGGCGGCCCGGGCGCGCGCAACCTGCTGACCCTGCTGCTTGATGCAGGGCGGCTCGGGGGGGAATCGCTTCTCGAAACGGTCCGCGCCCTCGCCGCCGCCGCGGCGCAGTCGCCGCGCGGCCTGGCGGCCCTGCTGCCTGCGCTGTCCAGCGGCGCGCTCGCGGCGGCGCTGCACCACCCCGGCTACCGCCAGCGCTGCGCGGCGCTGGCGCTGCTGCAGCAGCTGGCGCGGTGCCCCGAGGTTTCTGAAGCGCTGGCCGCGGCGCTCGCGGCCGACGGAGGCACGGAGGGCGGCACGCGCGGCAGCGGCCTGACAGAGGCGGCACCCAGCACCGGGACCCAGCAGCAGGTGCAGCAGCAGCAGCGAAAGCAGACCCCAAACCAGCAGCAGCAGCAGCAGCAGCAGCAGCAGCAGCAGCAGCAGCAGCAGCAGCAGCAGGCAGTGGGAGAGGTGCACCCGCTTCACCAGCAGCGGCAGCCGCCGCAGCCACAGCAGCAGCAGCAGCCCCCACAGCAGGAGCAGCCCCAGCCGGCGCCGATCGACCTCAGCAAAGGCACCCCGGACGACGGGGCGGCGCCGCCGCTGCGCGGCGCGGCGGTGGTGGACGTGCTTTCGGGGCTGCTGGACTGCCTCGGCGCCTGCCTCGACGGCGAGCGGCGCCGCGGCCGCGCCGGAAGCGGCGGCGGCGGCGCCGGCGGCGACGCCGAAGAAGCCGCCTCTGCGCCCTCGGGCGGCGGCCGGCGCGTGTGGGGCCCGTTCGAGCTGCAGCGGCGCGCGCTGGCGGTGGTGGCGGCGCTGGTGCAGGGGCGGGCCGGGGACCTGCTGGTGGCGCTGCTGCTGGGGGAGGAGGCCACCGGCGGGGAGGGCCTCGCGCAGCGGCTGCTGGCGCTCGCCGACGCCGCCGCATCAACGCCGGGCGGCGACCCGCTGTCCGCGCTGCCACCGGCGCGGCAGCGCGGTGGCGCGGGCGGCGGCGGCGGCGGCGAGCGGCTGCGGCTGGCGCTTGAGGCGCTGCTGCTGGCGCGGCTGCTGACGGGGCGCGGCGACCACGTCGGTGGGTTGTGCGCGGGCTGGGGCTCATTCGGGACTGGGGACGTTGCTGCTGCGCGCCTCGCATGCACAACCAAAGCGATCCGTTTCGCCCCCCGCGCCGCCCGCAGCCAGCGCGGCCGTGGAGGACCTGCTCTCCAGCCAGGCGTCGCTGCGGCTCGCCCTCACGGCGACCGCGAAGCTGTCAGAGTGGGCGCACAGCTGCGGCGCAGAGGCCGCCGCGGCCGCGGCGCCGCCGCCGCCCCCGCCGCAGCTGGCGCCGTGGGCGGAGCCGTTTGCCGGGCGCGGGGGGACGGCGCCGTCGTGTGAGGAGGCTTTCGCGGACGTCGCGGCGGCGGTCGCGAGCCTGCGGCGGCGCCTGCTGCTGCTCGCGTGATGGCGGGCGCCCCTCCCGATCAAGCACGCAGCGCGGGCGGCCGACTGCCGCCGCCGCACGTTGCATCGCAGCATCTAGTGCCAAAAACCCAATACTTTCACGCAGCGTCGTTTCCTTTACACTCACAATGGGCGGTGGAAGTAAAGCAATAGCTGTTTCGTCGGCAGGCCCTCGGGCCCCCACAGGAGCGGGGGGGCAGGCACCAAGGAGCGCAGCCGACGGGGCGCGATGGCCGCGACGTGGCGGCTGCGCGCGCACTCGCCTGCACACAGGTTTGTCACGCGGCATGCACATGGGGGGAGGGGGATGAACGGAGGGTATCAAAAAACGAAAAGGCTCACCGCAGGGTGCAGGGCCGGCGGGTGTCGCACCGCCGCGCCGCTGCACGCCCGAACGCTACAAACACACAAAACGCCAGTGCACAGCGGCTGCGGGGCCGGGCTCCAGGGCCGAGCCTCCTCCCCCGCGCGCCGCAAAAAGCTGCTGCTGCCGCTGCTTTAAGGTGCCGCCGCTGCGCATGCCGCTGCGGCGGGCGCCGTTTTTGGCGCGCTGCGCTGCAGGCGGCATTTGAGCGGCGGCCCTCAGGTTGTGAAGGACTCCCCGCAGCCGCACGACCCCTTGGCGTTTGGGTTGACAAACACAAACTCGGACCTGCGGCGCCGGGGGTTGGCGGGGTGCGCAGCATGCGTTGAGTTTTATTGCCAGGCACTGCGATAGCGGCGCTCCCCAGTTCAGCGCCTGCCCCTCTCGCAGGCGATGGCTACGCTCTGGCGTGCAAGCCCCAAGCCCCTGCAACAACGGCACGGCAGGCATAAGCACGGCCATCTGCAACGCGGGGCGCCCTGCTCAGAGCCCCCCTGCATGGAGCCCCCCGCGCCACCCACTTGAGCTCGTCCTGCACAAAGTCCAGCTTGGTGCCCAGCACGTGCATCAGCGCGTTGGGGTCGATCAGCACGCGCACGCCGTGGTCCTCCACCAGCTCGTCAAACTTGCCGCGCGTGTCTGCGGGGCGGCGGCGGGTGGGGGAGGCGGGGCGGTGAGGGCGGGCGCATGCGGGCGGGCGGGGCGCATGCGGCGCATGCGTGGTCGGCGCATGCGGGCACGCGTGCGGCGCGCGGCGCGCACCCGAGTAGTTGAGCGTGTAGCTCAGGCCGCTGCAGCCGCGCTTCTTCACGCCCAGCTTGAGGAATTCCTACAAGGGGTCGGGGCGCGGCGCGGAAGGGGGTTTGCGGGGGCGCGGCGGGCGCGCGTATGAGGTGCGCGCGGGCGCGGCGCGGCGCGCAGCGGCGCAGCGCGAGCGGCGCGGCCGCGGCGCCGCCGCGTGCGCAAGCCCTCCGAACGCCCCTGCGCCCGATCGATGCGGTCCCTCTCACCTTGTGCCGCTGCGAGAGGAGCTCCCGGATGCGCGCGGCCGCGGCGTCGGTGACTTCCAGAGCGGCCTTTCGCGTGCGCGGGTTGGATGCCACTGCCCGACCCGCCTCTGCCGCCAGGTGCGACGCCTGCTGCACCAGGCGCGCCAGAGACGGCACCTGGACCATCGCACGGGGGGCTGGGCTGCTCTGCGACGCGCCCGCGTGCGAGGGCTTTGACAGGAGGGTGGCAGAGTATAATTCGGAGCGTGAGCGTGCTGGAAAATGGCTCTGGGTGTGCGTTGGTCGGGGTCAGAACTGGGGGGAGACGCGGCGGCGCGGGGCTCTTGTGTGGGCCGACAACTGAGCGGTCTGCTGCAGTCCTGCGGCAGCTGGGGCGCCGTGCGACTGCGTCCGGCGAGCGCGACCAGGATCTGTGCCAGCACACTGCCCGTGGTCGCAAGTTGTGCCGGTCTTGTTGTGAAGGGGGTTGACTTGGTTGCAGAAGAAGGCGGGCGCGCAGCACGGCGGTGGGCGGCACTTGCGCGCGCCGTCGCCGCAAAACGCAAAGCCGGCCGTGCCCACCGCAATCACGCAATTCTGGAGGCCTTTGAATTCGCGTAAGCACCCTAGTACGGCTCATACAGCCCTCCAGATCGCGTCTTCAGCCCGGCAGCGGTCGCCGATCGGGGATCGCGGCAGCAGCGGCTAATGAACAGGCTCCACTGGCAACGCAGGCGCACCTAGGCTCGCGGGGGCGGTGCCCCGGCCGCCGTGGGCCGCCCTGCGCGAGGCGCCATGCCGATGCAGCGGCGCGCGCGCGCCACCGCTAGGCTCGGGCCTCGCTGGCGGCGGCCGGCGCCGCCCGCCCTGGCGCTGGCGCTGCTCCTGGTGGCGGCGTCAGCCGCCGCGCCTGCCTCGGCATCGGGCCGGCAGCAGCACGCCGCCGCCGCCGACGCCGCCGCGGGCGGCCAGCCGCTCTGCAGCCCGGCCGGCGCCGCCGCGTGGCCCGCCGCGGCGCGCGAGAGCGCCATGACGCGCGGCGGCAACATGCTAAAGGTCTACCACAACCTCCTCCTCCACAACGGCAAGTGGTACGCGCTGGCGGGGCCCGGCGGCGGCGCGGCAGAGCTGGACAGCGGGATCGCGCTCAACACCGACGCGGTCGCGCTGCCCGTCGCCGACGCGGCCGCGTTCCTCGGCAACCTCAAAAAGGTTGGCGGGCCTGCGCCTGCTGCGCATGCTGTGCGCTCGCATGCCGCGTGTCCGCATGCGCATGCAGCACGCGCGCACGCTCTTCGCCCGCTGCAATGTCGGCATGCTGCCGGCGCATGCTGCATGCACCGCGTGGCGCGCGGTGCGCCCGCATGCGCCACCCCCCTGGTAGTACTGTCACCCAACCCCCTCCCCTGCACGCCCGCGTCCGCGCGCCTCACCCGCTCGCCCCCCACACCCTCCCCCAAACAGACCTGCCACGTGCCGGGAGTCACCCTGCTCATCGACTTTCCCTTTCCCGGCTACCCCGACAACCTCGGCCACTGGGCGGAGATACTCTACCCGACCTACTCCGTGTTCGCCACCCCCAGTTGGGCCGACGCGCTGCGCCGCCCGCAAGCGTCCGGCGGGCGCGGCGCGCCCCCGCCGCCGCCGCCGCCGCCGCCGCCGCGGGTCGAGCGCGTGCTGCTGGCCAATGTGAAGTCCCACCTCCTGGACTGGACCCGCGAGGTGCTGGCCCTCGCGCTCGCGCCCGCGCTGCTGCCGGCTGCGCCGGCCGGCGGGCTGCCGCCGCTGGTGGAGCTGTCCTCGCTGTCGGACTACTCGAAGCGCCGCTGGGTGCTGTTCGAGGCGCTGGCGGTGGTGCAGGACCGCTACCCCCTGCTTCAGGCGCCCGAGCGCGAGGCCTGGCTGGCGGCGACGCGCGGCGTGGACGCGCCGCTGCACTCGGGCGCGCTGAGGACGGGGTTTAGGTCGCCGGAGCACGCGGCTCGTTTCAGGGAGCAGGCCTACGCCCGCGCGTGGTGGCCGCTCGGCGGCGGCGGCGGCAACAGCAGCAGCAACAGCAGCAGCAACAGCAGCAGCGGCGCCGGCGCCGGCGCCGAGGGGGGTGGCGTCCCCGGCACGTGCGACGCGGCGGCGGGCGGTGCGTGCGGCGCGGGGCCGTCGGCGGCAGGCGGCGCGCCGCCGCCGCCGCAGCAGCAGCAGGGGCAGCAGCAGCAGCAGCAGCAGGAGGAGCGGTCCCTGGCCGCGTCGCGCCTCCCCCGGACTGTGACGGTGATGCTGGACCCGGACCACTACCCGCCAATAACAAACCACGGGGAGCTGGTGGACAGGCTGGAGGAGGTGGCGGCGCCGCACGGCTGGAAGGTGGGAGGGCGCCGCCGCTGTTTCGGGGCTTGGGGGCCGCAGCCGCTGAACTGCAAAGAGGGCGTGTGTTTCACTCTCAGCAGCTGGCTGTTGCTGATGGATGTGGGGTGGAGGTCCCTCAAAGCCCCCAGAACCTGAAGCCCTCTCACCCCCCACTGCAGCTCTAGCAGCCCCCTCACACCCCGGCTCCCCCCCCCGCACCCCCCCCCAACAACCCCCGCAGGTCCGGGTGGTGTCCCTAACAGCCGAGGCGCCCTTTGTGTCTCACCTCGCCACCGCGGCGGACACCGGCCTGCTCGTCGCGAGGCACGGCCCCGTGCTCGCCTCCGCGGTGCTGCTGCCGCCGGGTGCGCGCCCGTGCGTCAGTTTGTGGTGTGTCGGTGTGTCGGTGTGCGGTGTGTGCGCGCGTGCGCGTGTGCACGAGCCGTGTGCGCCCATTGCTTGCGGTCCGGCCTTTCCACGCGCCTGCCTCCCTCTCCCCCCCACACCCTGAGCGACGCCACCCCATGCAACAGCTCAACCAACCAGCCAACCAACCAGCAAAGAAGCAACCAAAACACAACACCCCCCCACCTGCATGATGTAGTTGCGCTCGTTCTCGTTGCCAAAGTTGTGGTCCGCGAACTCAATAGCGTTCTGCAGCGCCGTCACCGCCGCCAGCCGCGTGTCGCTGCTGGGCTCCTCGGCGCTCATGCCGGACACCACGGCGGTCAGCACCATGTTGATCTGCTCGGGCGACAGCACGTCGTCCCGCATCGCCCCCATCTCCTCGCAGACGTAGCCGAGCGCCTGCAGCGTGGCCTGCCGCACGCCGTGGTTGGGCGGCGCCGCGCTCATGTTGGCCATGAGGCCGGGGATGAGCTCGGCCCAGTCGCGGCGGGGCAGCTCGATGGCGGCGACCTTGGCGATCACCAGCGCGGCGGTGCCGCGGACCTGGTGCGGGGCGGGGGGTTTGGTTTGGGTGGTGGTGTTTGGCGGGGTGGTGGTTTCGCGGCTGTTTATGTGTGTGCGCGTGCATGCATTGGGGCAGGGGCGCGGCGGCACGGCTGGTCTGTTTCTTTGTTTGGAGCCAAAGGGAGGGGGGCCTAAGCGCAGCCCTCTGTTGTTTCTCGTCCCAGCGCCGAGCCACTCGCGCAAACCCATGCAGCCCCCCACTCCCCCCACCCCGCCCCACCCCGCCCGCCCGACAAGCCGGCAGCCCCTCCCCTCTCCCCCCAACTCCCACCCCCCGCCAAAGAAGCCGCCCCTTCACCTCCTGCGGCTCCATCGCCAGCGCCTGCAGCAGCGCGCCGCGAATGCTCGCGCGCAGCGAGGGGTCGACGCCCTCCCACCGCCCCACCAGCGCCGACTTGCGCGCGTCGTCCTTGGCGTCCAGGTTGTTCTTGAGCACCAGCCCCGCCAGCCTGCGGCTCTCCGGCGGCTTCTCCCCGTTGGCGAGCTCGTAGGCGAGGCTGCCGAGGAAGCCGGCATAGTTCTGCTCCTGGAAGGCCGCGATTTGCTGCTCCGCCTGGTGGCGCACCGCGGGGTCGGGGTCCTGCGCGTGCAGCAGCAGCCGCGTCACCTCGATCGCGCCCGGCGGCGCGCCGCCGCCGGAGGGGGGCGCCGACATGGGCGCTGGCGGGGGGGCAGGGCAGGGGGGCGCGCCGCGCTGGCTGTGGCGCTGCAGTGCACGCGACCGTGCGCTGCCGCTGCCGCCGCTGCTGGGTCGCCTGCTGCCCGGGGGCGCCCGCGAAAGCTCCTGCGCCGGCTTTCTTCCGCTCCTCGCGAGCGCACGCGGCCCTCCGGGCCTCCCGGCCGCGCCGAACGCGCGCGAGCTGCCTGGGTGATCTGGATCGGGGCCTCCGTGTGCACGATCGGGCGCACTGGGATCGTTTTGTCTCGGCGAGGGCGGCGGGCGCGAGTTGGCCTTTCCCTTGAGCGGGGCTGGGCTGGCGCTGGGCGGGTGGGCAGGTGCCTAAGGTGAGACCGTTCACTGCGGGATGTGGCACACAACTCAACCGGTTTGGCGCTCATTAGCTAGTTATATCTATTCTCGCTCATTCGCACTGAGCATACACGCCTGCATAACACGCACGCCGCGCCAGATCACACAGCGGCGGGCGTCCTTGAAAAAAACTCCCAGCCCAGGCAGCCGGGGAGGGCACAGCGGGTCGCAGAGTGCTGGGGGAGCAATGCAGCAGGAGGTAAGGCGCTCCCGGGCGTGCCTCGCTTCGACCCGTCGCGCGTCGCCCCGGCCGCTGCTGCCGCTAGCAAGCGCCGGCTGGCCCGCCCCCACCCCCACCCCCACCCCTCGCCCCACCTTCGCCAGCACCCGGCGCTGTCGGCGCTCCTGCGCCTCGCCGGCGCGCCCAGCACCAGCGCCCCCGCCGACCCCGCCGCCGCCGCCGCCGAGGCGGAGCGCCGCGTCGCGGCGCGGCACGCCGCGCTGCAGCGGGAGGTGTCGGAGCTGCGGCGGCGCGAGGCGGCGCTGCAGGTCGAGCTCGCGAACGCGACGCTGGAAAACGTGGAGCTGCGGCGGGAGGTGGCGGCGGGGTGGCAGGCGGCAGAGCCGACGCTCGTCCAGGTCTGGGGTGCTGCGCGTGCTGCGGCTGGCGTGCTGCGGTTGCGTGCTGCGGTTGCGTGCTGCGGTTGCGTGTTTTGCGGTTGCGTGTTTTGCGGTTGCCGTGTTTCGTTTGGCGTGTTTCGTGTGCTGTTTTCGGGGAAGAAGGGCACGAGAGAACGCGGCCGCAGGGCCCGCCCGCGAGGGTGCGGCTGGGCCGCAGCCAAGCCCCACACGCCGCGGCGCCGTTTGCGAAAGGTGCCCGACTGCCCGCACACACGCACCTCGCGCGCATCGCGCGGCGCCCTCCCTCACCCAACGCCCCCTGGCACACCACCAAAACCCAGCCGCCGCGCCCAACCAACCGCCCCTTCGCCTTCCCCCCCTCCCCCCAGGTCCGCCAGCTGGTCATGGACCCCGCGGTGCAGCGGGAGTTTGACCGGCTGCGCTCGGAGCTGCGCGACAGCGGCGTGGCGGCGCAGCAGCTGAGGGAGAAGCTCAACGCGGCAGAGTACACGCAGGCGCGCGCCCCCCCTCGCGCGCGCGCGCGCGCGCCCACGAGCCCGCGCTCCGTTGGCGGTGGAAAGCCGCCGGCCGCCGATCGCACGCGCAGCGCCTCTCGGGCCCGCGTGGCGTGGCTGCCGCGCGCCGGCTGCGGGCTGTCCGGCGGGCTGCTGTGGCCCGCACCGCACCGCTCCTCGCCGCCGCCCCCCGTCCCCCCGCTCCCCGCTGCTTCCCCCCCGCCGGCGGCTGCAAACGCTCGCAAAACCCCCTCCCCCGCAATTGAATTCTAGGAGTCCAAGACGGGCCGCAAGCTCGTGGAAAAGTGCCAGCAGCTGCTGAGGGAGAACCGGGAGCTCGGCCGCGAGCTGGCAGAGGCGCAGTCAGACGCCGCCGCGCGGCAGCTGCTCGTGGCGCGCGGGTTTGCGGCGGATCTGCAGGCGGCGCTGCACGAAATGCGGGACGCGGCGGTGCTGCTGGAAGAGGAGCAGGTGGGGCGGCGGCGCTCGCGGGTCTGGGGGGCGGGGGTTCGGCAGGGGCGGGTGTTCCGGAGGCGGTTTGCCTGGTTGCGCGGCTGGTTTGTGTTTTGGGGGCGGCAGGCGGCAGTGAAAGCGGAAGAAGATGCGAATGAATAAGGGCGCTCACGCGCTCACGCGCGCACAACGCCACACAACGCCACACAATGCCTCACGACGCCACCCAACGCCTCACACCACAAAAAAAACCCAAAACGCTGCCCGCCCCCAGGAGGACCTGGCCATGGCGGTGTTCCTACAAAAGCGGCGCGCGGACGACCTGGCCGCACAGCTGCAGGCGCTCGGCGGGGGAGGCGGGGGCGGCGGCGGCGGCGGCGGCAGGGCTGGCGGCGGCGGCGGCGGCGGCAGCGGCAGCAGGGCTGGCGGCGGCGGCGGGGGCGGCGGCGGCGGTGGCGGCAGGGCTGGTGGGGGCGGAATGGGCGGGCCGCCGCCGCCGCCCCCGCCGCCGCCTGGGCCGCCGCCGCCGGGTTCGATGCCGCCGGGGGGGCTGCCGCCTCACATGGCCATGCCGCCTGGCATGCTGCCGCCGCACGTGGTTGCCTTTGGCGGCCAGGGCCCCCCGCCCAAGCGGCAGCGCTAGCCGGTAACAACGGCATTCAATAACGCAATTGGGCGCTGGGGGCTTGGAAGGCGTCGACGAGGCACGCTTGGGGGGGGGGAAGGGGGCGGGCTGGGCAGGGGGCGGGTGTTTCGGTTGTGCTGCCGCGCGCGGCCGCGCGCAGCGGCTCCGCGACAGCCGACAGACGCCGACTCACGCGGGGCACCGGCGGCGGCACGGTTTGGGCTGGTGCTTAAGCAGCCCGGCGGCGGCGTGCGCGCCTACGCCCTCGACCTGACGCGCGCCGACAGCCGCGAGTGGGCAGGCCACCTGCGCGGCACACTGACGGGGCGCTCCTGGGGCCCCGACTGCCAAGGGGCGGGCAGCGAGGCACAAGGACGCAGAATCGGCCGCGCAGGGCCTCTCTCACCCGTGAACCACCGCTCAAAAGCGCAAAGCCCGCCTCTGTCGCCCCTGCTCCGGCCGTTGCCGCGGCGGCCGACAGCGGTACGCCCCTACTCCCGGACCGGCGATTTATTCCGCATCACCCCAACCCAGGGTGGGCGGGAAAGCGGGTGTCCTGGCCTGCGCGCGCACGGCCCGAGGTAGTGATCCGAATTTTGGATCGGCTTCCGGCCCCGGAGCCCTCCCCAAACCAGCCAAACGCACTGCTCGTCCACCAGAGACTCCTGGAGCCCGCGCTGGGCCGGCCCGCTATGCCGGCGCCCCGTGTCGCTGGCGCCGCCGCCGCCGCCGCCACCGCCGCCGCGCCGCGCTGACAGGCCGGCGATGGCGACGGCAGCGGTGCCCGCGCAGCCGCGCGGGCTGCCTGGCAGCTCCGATGCAGCGGAGCCGGAAGGGGGCCAAGCGGTGAGCGCAGCGTGGCGGCGGGTGCGGCGGGGGGGAGGTGGCGCAGCCGCGTGCGCACCAGGCAGCAGCAGCAGCCCGCAGCCGGCATCCCCGCAACGCGCGCTTCGAAAGCCGCCACCGCCTGGCTCGCCCGAATCCGCAGGTGACGGGTGACCACGCCCGCGGCGCCGCGCTGATGGAGACCCCAGGGGAGGCGTCGCCACTCCTTTCCCCGCCCGGGCAGCCGCAGCACCCGCTGCGAACGCAGCAAACGCAGCAGCGCAGCCCGTCCGCCGAGTCCGCCGGCGACACGCCCCCGCCGCCCGGCGCCGCCGCCGCCGCCCACGCCGACGCGCCAGCGCCCGGCAGCGGCGGCGGGGGCTCCGGCCTGCTCCCGCGCCTCGCGGCCATCCGCCTGCGCCGCGCGCCGCGCGGCTCAGCGCCCGCCTCGGCCGCCTCCACGCCGAGCGTCGCCCACGCGTCCGGGGCGGCGTCCGCGCGCTCCGGCCGGCCCGCCTCGTCGGCGCGCTCCTCCGCCTCGGCCGCCTCGACCGGGCTGCGCCAGATCGCGCTGGATCGGGCGATTATGGCGGCGGAGGGCGTGGGCGGCGCGGGCGATCTGGACGCGGCGGCGGCGGCGGCGTGGCTGTCGCGCTCCGAGCTGGCGCACCTGCTCTTCGCCGTGCCCGCCAGCGAGGCGGGCCTCGTTTGGCAGCGCGGCGCGGCCGGCGCGGACCCCGGCAGCGGCGCCGCCGCGTGCAACGCGGCGCAAGCGGCCGCCGCACTCGTGGCGGACACGCTGGCCGCGGTGGGGCCGCTGCGCCGCGCGGCGGCGCCGGCAGTGGCGGAGGGCAGCAGCAGTCAGGGCCCCGCCCCCGGCGCCAGAGCCGTCGCGGCCAGCACCGGCAGCGCCGCCGCCGCCGATGCCTCCGTGAACGCGCTGCCGCTGCCCACGCTGCGGCTGCGCGTGGCGCCCCGCGGCGCGGCTGCGCCTGCCGCCGCCGCCGCCACCGCCGCTGCTCCCGCCCCCGGCCCCGCGCCGTCGGCGCAGGCCGCCGCCGGCCGCGCCTCGGGCGCCGCGAGCCCCGGCAGCGCCTGCAGCGAGAGCCGGTACTTTCGGGAGCGGGACTCAATAGAGCTCGCCGGCATGTTTGGAATGCACAGGGTCAGCCTTGAAGATAGCTTTGACCAGCCCCACTTCGCCGGCGGCGCGAGCCGCAGCAGCCTCGCCGACGGCGACGGCGGCGACGGCGGCGGTGGAGCCGATGCCGACGGCTGGGTGGACGCGGGCAGCGGCGGGGACGAGGGGGAGGGCCCGCGCGCGCGCGCGGCGCTGCGGAGCGGCGAGGGGGAGGGGCCGCTGGCGGCCCCGGGCATGACCGCGCGGGGTGTGGCCCAGATGCTCCAGTCTCAGGCCTGCCAGGCAGAGCTGCTGGCCGCCGCGCGCAGCGCGTCGCAGCTGCTCGCGCGGGGCTCGGCGGCCGGCCGCGGCGCGCAGCCCGGCGCGTTCGGCGCGGCCGCGCTGGCGGCGCCCGCGACGCCGGCGGAGTCTGCTGCTGCGGCGGCGCGAGAGGCGGCCGATGCGTTCGACGCCCTCGCGCGGCCTGGGCTGCCGCCGCTTCGGCGCGCTCGCAGCCGCGGCGCGCTCGAGCAGCCGGCCGCTGCCACCGCTGCCGTCCCCGCACCGCCGCTGCCACCGCCATCGCCCGCCGTCGCAGCCGCCGCCGCCGTAGCGCCCGCGACGCCGCGAGACCCGCTCGCGTCGCCGCAGCTGCGGCTCAACGTGCCAAAGGTCCCCTCGCTCAGCTCCTCCCTCGACCGCCTCTCCAGCTGCCACGGCACCCCGCTGCGCGCCGCGACGCCGCGGTCCGCGGCGGCGCCCGGCGCGTCGGTCGCGTCCCCGCGGGTTGTCGGCTTCGACTGCGCCGCCTCCGCCGCCGCCTCGCCCGCCGGCGCGCGCTCGCCGGCCGGCGCGCGCTCGCCGACGCCGGCGGCGGGCGCCGGGGCCGCGGCCGAGGCGGGCAGCGGCAGCAGCGGCAGCACGCCGCGCCGGCAGCCGGCGTCGCCGGGGCTGCTGCGGCAGGTGCTGCGGGGTGGCGCGGCGGGGGAGCTGGCGTTCGAGGCGCTGCCCCGCTTGCCGCCGCTGCGCTCGCCGCGGGCGCAGCCTCAGCCGCCGCCTGCCGAAGCCCCGGCAGAGGCGGCGGCGCCGGCGGCGGCGGCGGAGGCGCCCCAGCGGCCGTTGAGCCGGCCGAGCAGCCGGCTGTCGATGGTGGTGCGGCCGAGGGATGCCCCCTCGGGCGCCGATCTGGGGCCCCACCAGCTTGAGCCCGCGGGTGCCATCGCGCAGCAGCCACAGCCCTCGGAGGCCGCCGCTGCTGCTGCCGGCGGCAGCGGCGGCGGCGGCGGCGGCGGCGGCGACGGCGACGGCCGCAGCGCGGACGGCGCTGCCAGCTGTGCGGCCCCGCCTGCTGGCACCGCAGCCGCTGCCGGCGCTCAGGCTGGCCCGGATCCCGCCGGCGGCGCCGGCAGCAGCGGCGCTGAAGCCGATGGCAGCAGCTCCTCAGATGCAGGTGGGGCGCCCACGGCCGCGGCCGCGGCGCCCTTGGCCCCCTTGCCGCGGCGCGCGGACTGCGCCGCGCCGCCGGCGGGGCTGGTGCATGAGCGGTCCCGCGGCTTCGACGGCGGCGGGCCCGCGGCCCGCCACCCCCCCTCTGTGCTGTCGCGCATCGAGGGAGAGCTCCAGGAAGTCCTCACCGCCTGCGGCCGGCGGTCTGCGGTGCCCTACGTGCCAAGCCGCGGCGTCACCCGGTGAGCGGGCGGGGGGAGCGGCGGCGGCCGGCGGCGGCGGGGGTGGGAGGGGCGCGGCGCGGCGCGCAGCTGGGCGGTTGCACCGTGCGTGATGCGGCTGGCAAGCCCCATTTAGTCGAGTAAGCAGCTGGGCTGCGCCGCTGGGGACGTTCTCACGATCTCCCCTCCTCTCCGCGCCGCACCCGCAGGAACGCCGCCGACACGCTGCGCCGCATCCAAGGGGAGCAGCGCCCCCCCTCCCGCGGCCCCCCCGGCGCGGGCGACGCGTCCGCAGCGGGCGGCGGCGCCGGCGGCGCCGCGGGCGCGGGCGAGCAGCAGGCGGCTTGGGAGGTGGACGTAGCTTTTGAGGTCGCGCCGGAAGGCACCCTGCAGCTGGCGATGGCCGCGCTGCGCGCAGACAGCGACGACGACTACCATCCCTCTGCGCTGTGCGCGCCGCCGCCGCCGCGCGCGGCGGGCGCGCCGGACGCCGCCGCCGGCGCCGACGCCGGCGCCGAGGCGGCGGCGCGCGCGGCGGCGGCGCGCGCCGCGGCCGCGGCGCGGCTGGTGTTTGGCCGCCAGGCGGGCGAGGAGGGCGAGGGGAGGGACAGGCCGCGAGCGGCCGTGGGGACCGTCAGCCCCTGGCGGCCGCAGGAGCAGGCGTGCCCTCGCAGCGGCGGCGCCGACGTCCCGCCGAGCGCCGGGCGGGTCGCCGCGGCGGCGGCCGCGTTCTCTCAGGGCGGCGCCGCCGCGCACACGCCGCCACCCCGCGCGCCGCGCTCGCGGGCGCAGGCCGCGCGCCGCCGGCGCGGCGAGGACGCGGCCGCGGCCGCGGGCAGCCCGGCGGCCGCCAGGTCTGCCGGGGCGCGCACGCGCGGCATCGCCGCGTCGTCGCCGCCGCAGATGGCCGGCTCGCCCTTTGACCCGCCCTCGCTCGCGGCGCTGCACCAGCGGCTGCGGCGGCGACAGCTGCGGGAGCTCGCGGCGGCCACCTCGGACAGCCGCGACGAAGCGGGGCAGTCCGCGACCGAGGCGGCGGCCGCCGAGCCCGCCGGCGACGCCGCGCCGGCGGGTGCGACCCCCGGGGGCGCGGCCGCGGGCCGGCGGCGGCGGCGCAAGCCCGCCGGCGCCGGCGGCGACGCCGAAGCGGATGCCGACGCAGGCGCGCCCGGCGGCGAGGACTCTGGTTATGACGACCTGCGGCCGGGGCCTGAGAGCGGGGCCAGGGACCAGCGCAAGGCGGCGCGCGCGGCGGAAATTGCTGCCGCTGCGCCGATTGTGGGCGCAGCCCTGCTGCGCGCGGCGGCATCGCCGCAGCCGCCGCTATACCAGCAGCAGCAGCAGCAGCAGCAGCAGCAGCAGCAGCAGCAGCAGCAGCAGCAGCAGCAGCAGCAGCAGCAGCAGCAGCAGCAGCAGCAGGCCGCCAAGGCCGCCCCGCCGCAGGCCGCCGCCGCTGAGCCCGCTGCAGCCAGCGGGCCGGGCGACGGCGGCGCGGCCGCCGCCGCGTCGCCCACGGCTCAGGAATCAGAGGCAGGCGCCGACGACGCGCCGCCGGCGCGGACCGCTTCGGTCCGCGAGCGGCGCGAGGCGCTGCTGAGGCAGCTAAACGGCCAAACGGCCGCCGCCGCCCCGCCCAAAAGCGGGACCGGCCCGGCCGCGGCGGCGGCGACGCCCCCGCGTCCCCCGCCGTCGCCGGCGCCCGCCGCTGCCGCTGGCGCGCCAGGGCCGGCGCCCGCAGCGGCGGACGAGGAGCCTCCCGCCTCGGACTTCGCCGCGCTCCAGGCGGCCTGGGCCGCCGCCGCCGCCGCCGCCGGCGCCGCGCCGCCGCCGCCGCCGCCGCCGGGCGCGGCCCGCCCATCGCCCGCGCGGCGCGCGCCGCCGGGGTACGCCCAGAGCTACGCGCCCAGCCTCGGGGAGGGCAGCGAGGCTCGCAGCATCAGCGGCTGGAGCGCGGCGACGAGCATCAACCGGCTGGAGCACGGGCTTGACTGGTACGGCAAGGACGGCCATTTCTTCAGCGAGCGCCGCATGCGGCGCTACCAAAAGGAGCAGGCCGCCGCGCGCCGCGCCGCCGAGGCGGCGGCGGCCGCGGCCGGCGCGGGCGTGCGGTGGGCGGCGCGCCGGGGGTGGCTGCCGCGCCTGTTCTCTCAACAGGAGTGAGCCGAGGGCCGCCGGCGGCCCCTGCCTGTGCCGCCGCGGGCGCCGGCTTTTTTGCGGGGCGGGTCGGCCAGCGCTGACTACTGACTTTTGACCAGCTTCTCGCTAGTGCTGCCAGGAATGCACGACCGCGCGCGCGCGCGCAGCTCGAGTGGAGTGCCTCGGAGGCGCCACCTTTTGCGCAAGAATCTTGTGTGTCTTTTTGACTGGGGGATGCACCACCCGCGCGGCCGGCCAGGGTCAACGCCCCCGGCCCCTTTTTTTCGGCGCGCGCCTCGACGCAGCGGTCTCGCATTTTCATACAATGGCGCAAGCCAAAACGGACCGCACCATTTCGATCCCATGTTTCATGAACCCCAGCAAAGACAAGCCGGACCCGACACGTTTGATGACACCCGGCGCGGCGACCCCCTAACGAGGGGCGCACACACCCGACCCCCGCGGCGCGCTGCCCGTGCGCTTGCGTGCGCACGCGTGCCGCAACAACAACACGCGTTGCTTTCATGGGCGCCCCCATTTGACCCGACTTCAAACACCGGAAGCATATCCACGCACTGCAATTCGTCGCTTTTTCTGGGTCTGCTTTTTGGGCCTGCCGGGCATGGGCGCACGCGCGTGCGTCTTTACGGCGCAGCCCCCAAGCGCGGGCCACTGCCGTGCGGGCTTTGAAGGAGGAGCGCTGTGCTGCATACGCGCATGCGGCCTTGCGGCCTTGCGGCAGCTGACGCTTCCCCCCCGCGATGTAAACCATACGCCCCATACGCTGCCCCGCCTGCTACGCTTTGGCAGCACCAGCGGCTGAGGGGGAAGAAGCCAGCCGCCCTCAGCGCTCGCAACTGCACAGGGCCTGAAAGCTCGAGGAGCGCCAGCCCCACCAGCCCTGGGCCAGAGCAGCAGCCAGTAGCAGCCAGCCCCACTGCTAGGTTGCAACGACGCGCACACGGACCCGCGTCCCCTTTTACACAGAGCGTGCGCGCGCACGAAAAAGCGCATGCGGCCACGAGAAAGCGCACGAAGAGCGCCGCCGGCCGGCCGCCAGCCTGCAGGCCCGGCCCGGCCCGGCCCATCCCGGCCCGGCCCCGCTCATTCCACATCCGGCTGAAATCGCTCCCGCGTCGCGAGCGCGGCCGCGATCAGCGCGTACGTCGGGCTCTGGCTGCGCTGCGCGCGCTCCGCCGCCTCGAGCTTGCGCCCGAGGCCGCCGTCGCGGAGCAGCGCCGTCCGGATCGACTTTTTGCGGGGGGAGCCGTCGCGGTTGACCTCCAGAGGGTTTGCCGCGATGAAGGCGTCGACCGCGGGCACGACCTCGTCAATGGCTACCTCCCCACCTGTCGCAAACTGCTCCACCTCGTGCCGCAGCTTGGCCCAGTCGAGGGGGTACCCCCCGCGCTCCGCGTCGAGCAGGCGCGATATAACATTGGTGGGCAGCTCCCCGGCTTCCGCGGCGAGCGCGACGAAGCTGCCGCCGGGCTGGTTGAAGCGCGCCAGCAGCTCGCGCGCGGGCGGCAGCGCCTGAGACGTCCGCTGCCCCGCGGCGGCGCGGCGGCGGGGTCGAACGCGGCGAGCGCCGCGGGCTCCGGCGGCGCGGCCGCAGCGGTGGGCGGCACCGTAGCGGCGTCGACCAGCCACACCTCGGTGACGCTGACCCTCAGCCGGGGGGGCCCGTAGTAATGCGGGGCGCCGCCGCCATACACTAAGGCGTCCGCCGCCGCCAGCTGGCCGTTGACCGAAACGGGCGCGCCCACGGCCAGCGCGGCGAGCTGCGCGCCGGCGGGCCCCGCCGCGAAGAGCTCGACCGCCACCGACGCCGCCGCGCCGGCGGGCGGCGCCGCCGCGGCGTCGGCGTACGTTGAGAGCAGCAGCGAGGTGGCCGCGCCGCCGCCGGGCAGCGGGCGCGCGGAAGGCGGGGACGCGACGACGCCGGTAAGCGAGATGGTGTTGAGCAGTGTGGCGTCATAATACACAAGCTCCGACTCCTCCCCCCCCGGCGCGGCCGCCGCCGACGGGTCGGCGCCGGCCGAGGCCGCGGGCGCGGCCCCGGGCGGCGGCGCGCCGTGCTGCTCCTGCTGCTGCTGAGGGGCCGGCGGCCAGCCGGGCTGCTGCTGCGGCTGCTGCTGCTGCGGTGGCGGCAGGGCGTAAGGCTGAGGCTGGGGCTGGTAGCCGGCCGGGGGCTGGCCGTAGGCCGGGGGCTGCCCGTAGCCCGGCTGCTGCTGCCACGCCTGCTGTGGCCACGCCTGCTGCGGGGGCGGTGGGGCCTGCTGCCAGTTGCCCTGGGGCTGCTGCTGCTGGGGGGGTTGCGGCGGGAAGCCTGCGGAAGCGGGGCGGCGCGGGGGCAGCGGTTGTGGCAAAAAGGGGTGGGGCGGACTGCCGCCCAGCAGCACCCGCGGCACGGCGCACCCTCCGCCGCCGCTGCCGCTCTGGCTGCAGCGCGCGGTTGTGCGTCGCGATCACAACCCCCTTTCCCCCCGGGCGCGCACCTTGCGGGAAGGATTGGGTGGCGGCGTGCGGCGGCGGCGTGGCGCGCGCCGCCAGCGCGCGCCGCCACCCCGCCGCCCGGTGCGCCGCCGCCCAGGCCGCGGGCGCCGCCGCCAGGCCCACGGGGCCCCCGCGGGCGGCGGCCGCGGCGGCCGGGGCGTGCCGGCGCAGCATGGAGAGCGCCTGCAGCAGGCGCGCGGCGGCGGGGGCGCGCGGCGCGGCGGCCAGCGTGCTCGAGCGGCGAGCGTCCAGCGGGCGCGGTCAAGAGCGCGGCGCGGCGGGGAGGTGCTCCTGAAAGCGTTGGGTGTTGCAGAAGACGCGGCGGGCTCCGCGGATTTGGCGTTCCAGTCTCTGCAGCATGACTAGCGACCGCCCCGCTCTCGACGTCGCCCACCCTCGCCTCCTCTTTCCCGAGCTGCAAGCGCACGGATTGCCCACCTTTTTTTGCGACCTCCACAGCCGCACTCCGTCGAACTCCGCCAAAAATGCCTGCCATCATCGGCAAGCCCGCCCCGGCCTTCAAGGGCCAGGCCGTCCTTCCCGGCGGCGAGATCTCCGAGATCAGCCTGTCCGATTACAAGGGGTGCGTGTTGGGGACGCGGGCGCTGGGGCTTGTGATCGGCGCTGGTGCTGCTTTGCGCCCCGGGCCCGCTCGCGCGGCGCTGCCGCCTCCCGGACGTGGCCCGCAATGCCCGGATTCGATCGCGCCCGGCTGGCAGGGGCGGGGGGGCCGTCTCGCAGCGGGGGGTGGGGTGCGCGCGCTTTGTGGCGGTGGGGACCCGGCTTCCCGGGGGCCCGCCCAAGCGCCCCTCGACCGCCCGCGCCGGGCCATTGGACGTCTCACGGCGCAGCCCAGCCGCTGGGCGGCCCGCGCCGCCCCTGCGCCGGCGCCCCGCGGCGGCGCGCGCGCTGCCGCCCCCCTCGCGCGCTCGTGCTGCCCGCGCCGGGGGAAGGCCCCGGACCCGGCGGCGCTGCGAGCGGGCGGCCGGCCGCAGGGGCAATGCCCAACCGCTTGGGGCCTCGGGGCCTCGCGTCCTAAATGGCAGAAGGAGCAGCAGCGCGCACAGCCGCAGCCGCCGCAACCGCCAGCCCTGGGCACGAAACGTCACCCACGCCCCCCCCGCGCGCCGCCTGACACCGCCCCCCCCCCCCCCCCCCCCCCCCCCCCCCCCCCCCCCCCGCAGCAAGTACGTGGTGTTCTTCTTCTACCCCCTGGACTTCACCTTCGTCTGGTGAGGGCGCCTGCCGGCTGACGCTCGTCATTTTAAAAGGCCCCCGAGTGTTCGCACCCCTGCGCCGCCCTCGCGCCCCTGCTCTCACTTGGGCGCACCTCTGCCGCCCCGCCCCCGAACCGCCCCGCCCCCGCCTTTGCCCCCTTCCCCACCCAGCCCCACCGAGATCACCGCGTTCAGCGACCGCATCAAGGAGTTCAAGGACATCAACTGCGAGGTGGGGGGTGTTTCTGAGAGGGTGTTTTTGGGGGGCGTTTGTTGGGGGGAGGCGGCCGCGGCGGCCGCGGCGGCGGTGGTTGCCGCTGCAAGGCGCCAGCCTTCTCTGCGCCGCGGCCCACCCCCTCTGCTTGCGGGCGGCCGCGCCGGCGTTGTTCAAACCGGAGTCGGGCGCAGGCGGGCGCTGCGCAGCCGAGGTCTTCCCAGCCGGCAGCCTTGGCGCGCCCTCGGCCTGCGACCGGGGTGGCTTGGCCACCAACCTATCGCCCCCCAAACCTCAATCCCAACCCCCAACCCCCCCCCACCCCCCTTCAAAGGTGATCGGCTGCAGCGTGGACAGCCACTTCAGCCACCTGGCGTGGGTCAACACCCCCCGCAACAAGGGCGGCCTGGGCGGCACCGCATACCCCCTGCTGGCGGACCTGACCAAGCAGGTGGGTGCCTTTTGGGGGGCGGGGAGGGTGCCTTTTGGGGGGCCGTGGGGGAGGCATTTTTGGGGGGCCCGAGAGGGTATCTTTGGCGGCCGGGAGGGTGCTTTGGGGGTGCGTTTGATGTTCGCGTTTGCTGCGGACGGCGGCCATGCGGCCGTGGTTGCTGCACCAACCGACCAACCACCCCCCCCCCCCAAAAAAAACAAAGGTGTCCCGTGACTACGAGGTGCTGATCGAGGACGGCCCCGACGCAGGCATCTCGCTGCGGTGAGCGCGGCCGGAGCGGGGCCCCACTGGGGGGGCCCGGGGTGTTGGCGGGCGCCGCGGCCCCGGCCTTGGCTTGCCGTCCCGTTGCCTGAGGGCGCCCTTCCAGAGTCCCAGTCTGGCATGCCCACCCTCTCCCTGCCTGCCCACCGACGCCGGCCCCACGCACCTGCCTCCGCGCCGCAGCAGCCCCCCGCCGGCGCACCCACGCCTGCGCCCCCCCCCCCCCCCCCCCCCCCCCCCCCCCCAGCGGCCTCTTCATCATCTCCCCCGACGGCACCCTGCGCCAGAAGACGGTCAACGACCTGCCCGTTGGCCGCTCCGTGGACGAGACCCTGCGCCTGGTCAAGGCCTTCCAGGTTGGTTTTTTTTTTGTTGTGGTGTGCGTTTCGAGGGTCGCGCCTGCGCGCGTGTGTGTATGTGTGTTTGCGTGGGGCGGGGAGGGAACTCCCGGCGGCACCTCCAGAAACCCCCCCCCCCCCCCCCCCCCCCCCGAGGCGCCGTCGACACATTTGACTCACGTCGGCTCTGATTTTGACACATTGACCCGCCTCCCCCCCCAGTTCACCGACGAGCACGGCGAGGTGTGCCCCGCCAACTGGACCCCGGGCGCCGCGACCATGAAGCCAGACCCCAAGGGATCCCTGGAGTACTTCAGCAAGGTGGAGTGAGGGGGGGCGAATCTTCTTTCGGCCCAAATTCGAGCCGCCGCAGCCGCAGCCGCCGCAGCCGCAGCCCAGCCGCAGCCGGCGCCGGCGCCTTGCCGCCGCAGCCGCAGCCGCAGCCGGCGCCGGGGGCGCCCCGCCGCCGCGGGCTGCGCGGTTCGATTGCCCGCAGCCCCCGCCGGCGCGGCGGCGCGCCGCGCGGTTTGATTCCGCAATCGGTCAGAAGAAGAAGCCTGTAACTGCGACTGCCTGCTTTTGGGACCCGGGGGATGCCGTGGAGGGCTTCCGGGTGCGGGTGTGTCGCAAGGGCTGGAGGGGCGGGGATGGGTCGTGGCGGGAAGCAGCGGCGCGCGCGCAGCGGCGTTCGGGCGGGCGCAGCGGGGCGCAGCTCGGAGCGGCGTCTGGGCGGGCGCGGCGCCGCGCGGCCCTTTTCCAGTCCTTGCACGGCGGCTTGCGGTTCAAAAAGGATTGTCCTGTTGTGTTTTAGAGCAGCAGAGTTTCCACAGAGGCAGCCAGGAAGCAGGGGAGCGCGCACAACGCCTCACAGACCTGCCCAGGGCCCCTCCCTGATCTGCCCCCACCTCTGGCCGCGCCAGCGGACGCTCTCATATCTAGAAGGCCCATTGGTGGTTCCGCCAGGGATCCCCGGAGCCCAGCGGCCCCGGGCGAGCCTGCGGACGCGGACCCCGGCGTCCTGTGCGCCCGCAGGGCGCGTCCTTCCAGCCCTCCGGGCGTGTAGAGGTGATTGGACGCCGCGACAGCCGCGCTCTCTCCGCCGTAGGCCGCGGGACGGAGCCGGTGGCGGGCGCGCGCGCGAGAGCAGCGCGCGCGCCGCCGCCGCCGCTGCTGCTGCGCGCGCCCGTGCCGCTGCGCCCGCCCGCGCACCTCACCCCCGCGCGCGCCGCCGACGCCGCCGCCGCCCCCCTCTGCAGTCCAGCAGCGGCAGCCATGAAGACCAAGGGCGGGCACTCTATGAACCCCGCGGACGCGTTCCGCAAGGCGGAGCGCAAGAAGGAGATCGCGCGCAACAAGGCGGAGCGGCAGTTCATCCGGTCAGCGTTTGGCCGCAGGGACAAGCCCCAGGAGCTTAGGGAGGAGCTCAAGGAGCTGATCGAGCTGGAGCAGGAGGGCCCGCTGAGCAAGCTGCAGAAGATCCGGAAGAAGGTGCTGCAGGAGGCCTACGACACCGCGCTCAAGCGGCAAAAGGTGCGATCGGGGGCCGGGGTGGGGGGTGGGGGCAGGCGCGTTTTGAGGGCGGCAGGCGTTTTGAGGGCGTTTTGAGGGCGGCGTTTTGAGGGCGGGGGAGCCAGTCCGGTACCAGGGGGGCGGCGGCGCTCTTTTCGGACGGGCGGCGTCCACAGGGGTCCTCGCGGCGGCCGGGGCACAGGGCAGGAGGGCGTGTTCGCCGTGCGGCGCCGCCGGTCGCGCGCCTGCCGGCCTGCCGCAGGCGGCGCGGCGGCGCGCCGCCTCGATCCCAAGCATGCACACACACCCGCAAACGCGCCCCCCCCCCCCCGCCCAATCGAAAACCAACCAACAGGAGGAGGAGTTCAAAAAGAAGCACGAGCAGGAGCTCCAGCAGCAGCTGGCAGAGGGGACGGTCATGCCCGAGGAGGTCCACCCCCCGCCAAAGGGCGTCGTCGGCCCCGCCGGCGGCATGCCCGCCGTGCCGCTGCCCAAGCTGCCGCCGCTGCCCGCGGGCCCGCTGCCGCCGTCAGAGGCGGCGCTGTCTGCGGCCGCCGCCGCCGCGCCGCTGCCGCCGCCGCCGTACCCGCCGCCGGGCCGGGCGCCGCTGATGCCGCCGCCGCCCTACCCGCCCCCCGGTGCGTTTTGTGCGCGCATTGCGCGGCTTTGCGTGCGCCAGGGGGGCGCCGCACCTGCCATGCCAGGCCGCAGTATTCGCTCTCTTTGATACCGCGCGCAGCAAACTTCGTCCCCGGCACGAAGCCTGCCGGCCCACGGCTCCGCCCGCCCCCTTATCGCGCCGCAGGTTTCGGCGGCATGGCCGCAGCAGCTGCAGGGGGCCGCCTGGCGCCGCCCCCCGGACCGCCGCCCGTGTACATGCCGCCGCCCGGAGGTGGGTTTTCAGACAAAGGGGCTCGAGGCGCCGCTGCTGCGGGCTGCGGCTTTGGCGCCTGCGGCTTAGGCGCCTGCGGCTTAGGCGCCTGCTTCGCCCGCTGCTGGCCGGCGGTTGGTTCGTGCTGTGCCGGCCCCACGCGCCTGCCTCCGCGCCGCAGCAGCCCCTCGCCGGCGCACCCACGCCTGCGCTCCCCCACCCTCCCCCTCGCCCCCCACCCCAGGCGCGCCGCCGCGGCTGCCCCCGCCCTCGGCGCCGCCGCCCGGCGGCGCCGGCGCCGGCGCCGTCAAGTCGGCGGCCGCGGCGACCATCAGCGGCGCGAGCACCGTTGCCAAGCGGCCGCTGGCGCACAAAGACAAGACGCTCACCTCGATGGTGCCCGCCTCGGTCCGCGTCCGCCGGGAGGAGGCGCCAAAGCCCAAGCCCGACGCGCTGCGGCCCGCCATCGGTTTTGGGCTCGCGCCCGTGCAGCGGCCCGCCGCCGCCGCGCCGCGGCCCCTGGGGCTTGCGACCCCCGGCGGCGGCGCGGCGCGGCCGCCGAGCCAGGCGGGCGCGGGGACGGGCGGCATGGATTCGAAGCTGGCGGATTTCATGGCCTCTCTGGAGGAGGAGGCGCTCCTGTAGCTGCCGCGCAGCTTCCGCGGCGGACTCCCTGCAGCCACATGCAGCCGGCCGATTGCCGTGCGCGCGCTGCCTGGCGCGCTCTGCGCCGCGCCCCTGCCCCGCCGTGGCGCACCCCCTGTAACCCCCCCCACGCGCCCCTGCGTCGCTGCGTGCGCGAGGGCTCGAGTAACAAAACAAACTCTTTACACTCTGCAGAACTCCTGCCGCAGCTGGCCAGCGGCGCGGCTCGGCAAAGCAGCCTCAGCCGGCCGCAGCAGCCGCGCATGCACATGCACACGGCGCGCCGGGACTCGGGACGCGCCCAGCCGGCGGCGCGCCTGGCCCCCTGGATTCGGCCCAAAGGCAACAGGCAGCCCCTCAGCCGCAGCCCCTCAGTCGAAATCCGAGTCCTCGTCGTCCGAGGCGCGCTGGTAAATCCCCGACCGCACGCTGCGCTGCTGCTGCTGCTGCCGCGCCGCGGCGATGGGCGCGTCGGAGAGCTTGAGCGCGTCGGCGGCGGCGAGGCGCTCCTCCAGCGCCTCGGTGGCGAAGTCGTCCTTGCCGCCCAGGTCGTCAAAGCCCACGACGTAGTCAACCACCTGCGTTTGGGGGTTGGGGGTTGGGGGTTGGGTGTTTGGGGTTGGTGTGCGGTGTGCGGTGTTTGGTGTGCGGTGTGCGGTGTGCGGTGTTTGGTGTTTGGTGTTTGGACTCGCCTCCCGCGGCGCAAGGCGCTCCTCAATCCCAGAACAGCGCGCCTTGTGGGGTGCAGCAGCGGCGCAGGCACCCGGCTGCGCCCCACAGTGCGGCCCCACCCCACAGGCCCCTGCCGCAGCCCACCTTTTCGTTTTTGATGAGCGCCAGCGTGGGCAGCATCCACACCTTGAGCTTTTCGGTGAGGTAGGGGCTCTTCTCCGCGTTGACCTGCGAGTTGGAAGTTTTTGGAGGGCAGGGGTGGTTAGTGAGACCACTCTGCAACTGCCAGGCCGCCGGGTGCTTGGCTTGGACAGAGGATGGGGGAGAGCGTTGCGTCTTGCAAGCAACTAGCAAACAACTTGACGGAAGCGGTGCGGAGGCAACACATGCCAACGCGCCAACGCCCCAGCGCCCCCACCCCAGCCCACCTTGAAGAACTTGGTCTCCAGGTGCTTGCGGCACAGCAGCTCCAGGTGCTTGTCCACCACCTTGCACGGCCAGCTGGACTCGCGGTAAAAGTGCGCGACCACGCGCTCCTCGCCCTTGACCTCCTTGAAAAACTGGGTGATTGTTTGGGGGGCGAGCAGGGGGGTTTGGGGGACAGCGCAGCCGATGGGGGCCGGAGCCGGCGCCGGCGCCGGCGGCGGCATCGGCGCTGGGGCGCGCGTTTTCAATAGACGGCGGGTGCCGTGCGCGGCCGCGCGCAGCCGGCGCGGTTGGCAAGCGGTGCAGGCACGGCGGCTCGGCGCGCGTGCGGACCGACCTGCTTCTCGTCGGAGAGCTCGGTGTAGGCGCCGTGCCCGCGCGCGACCCACTCCCGCGACATCTCCTGCTGCCGCCGCATGTCGTCGATGCGCTTCTGGCGGATGCGCTCCAGGTCGTCGTCCTTCAGGTTCTCGAGCCTGTGCAGCTGATCGTCGAGCTGGTCCTCCAGGCGCTTGGCCACGGACAGCACGGCCTGCTCCATCGCGTGCTGCGCGAGCGCGCCGGGCGCCGCCATCGCTGCGGCTGCGCGGCCTGTGCTGCTGTGCTGCCGCTGCGCTGGCGCACCCGGCGGATGCCCCGAAAACCTGTGCTGTCTCTACGCAGGTGCCCGCGGGCTGCGGGGCTCCGCGGGTCTGGGCGGCAGCGGAGGGCGGGAAACGCGCAAAGCGGGCGCTGGCGGGGTGGGCTGGGCGACTGCGACCCGGAGTATAGGTCCCCGGTTTGCTTAAAGGAGTTCTAGCCGCGCCGGGGCGCCAAAGATCCCGCGCGCGCAGATCGCGGACGTCTATCAGCAGCGTGGACTCGCTCAGAAGGGCAGAACGAGATTGGCGCCCGTGTGTAATGTCCGCATTCGAACCTCCAGGCCGATGCAAGTGCGCCTGGCCGCAGCGCGGGGTGCCGCCGGGTGCCGTCGAGCCCAGGTCGAGCCGCCCGGACGGTCCGCGCCACGCCGCGCAAGCGGTCGCCACCCACATGCCCAATCCCCCCCAATTCAGCTGCCAGAGGAGCCACTCAGTTACATTGTCAGTGTGAGCACACAGGAAAACTCGCTCGCAAGCTGCAGCGGGCGCGCAAAGCCCATCACGCGCCGCCCCCGCCGCCGCCCGGCCCGCCCGCCGCCCCCTTGCCGCGCTTCCGCGGCACCAGGATCCACCGCGCCAGCGGGTTGTGCCGCCGCGTGCGGTAGCCCTTGCAGGGGATGCCCCAAGGCGTGACGCTCGGCCGGCCGCCGGCCGTGCCGCCGCCGTGCGGGTGGTCCACGGGGTTCATCGCCACCCCCCGCACGACGGGCCGCCGCCCCATGTGCCGCGCGTAGCCGGCCTTGCCGATCACGATGTTTTGGTGCTGCGGGTTGGACACGGCGCCGATGGTGGCGCGGCACTCCATCGGGAACAGCCGCTGCTCGCCAGACGGCAGCCGCACGATGGCGTGGGTCTCCTGCTTGTTCACAATGCTCGCCGCGCAGCCGGCAGACCTGGCGCAGGGGGGGGGGAGGGGCGCGGAGCGGGGTTTGGGAGGGCTGCGTGGGCGCCGCGCCGCGTCTTGAGGAAGGCAAAGGCCAGTCATTGCAGCTCGCTGCGGCTGCCCCTCTTGTCTTCAGCTGCCCTTGGCCTGCCTCGGCCGGCTCTCGGCCTCCCTTAGCACCCCCCCCCCCCCGACACGCCCCCCCCACACAACACACAACACACAAAACATCGCAGCGCCGGCGCCCACCTGCACAGCGCGGCGCCCTGCCCCGGCCGCAGCTCCAGGTTGTGCATGGGCATGCCGATGGGGATGTCCCGCAGCCGCATCGTGTTGCCCGGCCGGATGGGCGCGCCCTCGCCCGACGCGACCGCGTCGCCGGGGCGCAGCTCCTGGGGCGCGAGGATGTAGGAAAACTGCTTGCGCGGCGGCGCGGCGCGCTCCCTTTTCAGCGCGTCAAGCAGCTCCTGCACGGCGGAGAGGTACTCCCCATCGCCGCCGCCGCCGCCGCCGCTGCTGGCGTCCGCGCCCGCGCCCGCATCTGCGCCGCCGCCGCCGCCGGCCGGCGCGCGCGCGCGCAGCGCGGCCGCGCGCTCCTCGAGCGCCTCGAGCCCCCGCCGCGGCGCCGCCGTGTCGTGGCGCACCAGCGCGATGTAGCCGCTGCGCCCCGGGTCGTACTCGAGGCGCTCCACGACGCCGCCCGCGGCCTGGGGGCGCCTCTGGAAGTCGACCAGCCGCGTCACCTTGCGCGCGCCGCCGCCGCGGTGCCGCACCGTGGTGCGGCCGCGGTGGTTGCGGCCGCCCGACTTGGAGGCGCCGAGGGCGAGGCAGCGCTTGGGGCCGCCGCGCCAGATGCCGGTGCGGCGCACCGTCACGCGGCCGCGCTGGCCCGGCGTGGTGGGCTTCCAGTACTTGAGCCCCGGGTTGGCGGCCGCCTTGCGCTGCGTCTGCGTCGCAAAGCCGCGCGCGGCCGCGGGGAGCGCGGCCTGCCAGCCGGAGCCGCTGCAGCGGCAGGACGCCGAGGCCCATAGCGGGGCGTGGGCGTGCAGCAGCGCCGCTGCCGCTGCCACCTGCTGCGCTGCTGCTGCCGCGGCGGGGGTGGCGGCGCCGCGACGCGCCGCCGCTGCTGCTGCTGCTTCGCCGGGGCCGCCGCACGCGGCCGCGGCCGCCCGCTGCAGCTGCGGCCCCGCCGCCCGCTGCAGCAGGCGTCTAATCATGGCCGCGTCCCGCCCGCCCGCCCCGGCCGCTGGATGGCGAGCGCTCCTGCCGGGGGAGATCTGAGCCGGCTTGCACGGCTAGCGGCGATCGCGCGCTCGAAACGGTATCCTGTTCGCGGGTTAAAACATCTGCGCCTAGGTGCGCCGGGGTCCCAGGCCAAACCCTGCTGCGGCGCCCGACTCACGCCTCTCACTCTGCGGCGGCGAAGCAGGCGCGGCGCACGGCGGTCGGCGCACCGCGCACGCGCCCAGCAGGGGACGCTTGCCAGGACCTGCTCTGCCCCTCTAAGAGCGTTTTCAGAAGGCTGCAGTGGCAACGTGGCCGAAGGCCTCCAAGTTGGCGTGGGGTTGGCTGCTCGGCGCGAGTCAAGTCAAAACGCCCGGGTCGTGTGACTCGTGTCACGCCGCGTCCCAGCTGAGCTCCAGGCTGCCGAAGCTCAGCGCAGCTGGCGTCGCCCGGGGCGGGGCCGCCGGTGATGCGACGCGCAGCCCCGGCAGCCGCAGCGGCGGCGCGGCCAGGTGGCGGCAGTCATCGCGGGAGGCGCGAGACGGCGCGCGCGGTCGAGGCGCGCGCGGCGCGGCGCCAGGCGATCGCAGCGCGGGGCCGCTACCAGGAAGTCGTGCGAGTCACCCAGGCGCGTGCGCTGAACCCCATCTCCCCCGACAGCCGCGCCTCCCGGACTCCGGCGAAGTTTTGACAGCCCCTTATCTGCGGCGCGGCCCGTTCCGTCCGCTACATTTTTCAAACCACGATCGTTTTGTTTCCCTTAAACGAGCTCAACCAGGCCTGCCATCGCTTCAAACGACTCCAAAGGGCTCCGAGACCCCCCCGATTGCGAATCGACCGTCCCCGGAGCGCCCCCGATTAACAGAGGAGCCGCGCCTTTAGCCGTACGAGACCCGCCCGCGCCAGCGCACGCCCGCTCGAGGTGGGTTGGGGTCGGTCGCGGTCCACCCCGCGCGCGCCGGGGACTCGGGCGGCGCTAGCGGCCGCGTTTGCGCGTCTGAAGATGTCGGTGCCGCATAGGGCCGGCGCGGGGGCCTGCGCTGGCCTCCCAGGGCCGGAGTTTTCGGGGGCTCGGCCTTCCACGCAAGCTCCTCACTTCCCCCCTCCCGCCTCCAACCCTACGCGCGCCCAGGACCCGCACCGCCCGCGATCGGCCACTCTCGCGACCTCCTTGGTCGTGCCGCTTCAGCAGCAGCTGCAGCAGCACCCGCGAGCGATGGCTGCAGCGTCGCCCGCCCGGGCGCCAGCGGAGCGCGTCGCCCTCGCGCTCGCGCTGGTCCTGGCCGCCGCGCGGCTCGCGGCCGGCGCCGTCAGCTACGATGACGCGCTGTGGAACGCGTACACCAAGTACGAGGCCGGCCGCGTGCACGCCGATCTGCTGTTCCGCTCGCCCAACGGCGCGCTCGGGCCGCCGCTGTTCCCGCTCGAGGGCGGGTGGGACGCCGAGGTGCGCCTGCGCATGGGGGGGCCCGGCGGGGCCGTGCAGCGCGCCGGCGGCAGCGGCGTGCATGGCCATGCGCTGCCATGCATGCATGCATGCCGCGCCGCGCCGCAACAGCATGCGCGCGCGGCTGTTGGTGAGCTCATCGCCCCGCAATCGGCTCACGTCGCACCCGCCCGCCCTTCCCCGCGACTGCAGGCCCAGTGCAACGGCCCCAGCCGCCCCTTCCCGTCGGCCGCGGCCAAGAACGCCCCCGGCGCATGCGAGTACACGCCCACAGGTAGGCCGCGCATGCGCATGCGGCCCAGGCATGCAGAGCCCGACATGGCCAGCCGCCCCTCCTCGCGCGCTGCAGCCGGCGGCCGGGCCAGCAGCGCGCAGCTTGCCTTGAAAAAACCCCACTGGAATGCAAAGCAACCCTTCCCCCTCCCAACGCTTCCTGCAGGCGGCGACATGTACTCGTTCTGGCAGAAGGTCCCCGGCGACCGCCTCCGGCGCTCCAACTGCTACTGCTACGCGGTCGACCACCGCGACGGCGACGGCTGGTGCTTCCCCGGCATGGGCGGCGGCATGGGCGACCTCTCGCCCGCCACCCTCTCGTGCGAGGACCTGACGGCGCGCGTCGTGGCCGACGGCGCGGTCAAGGTCGACCGCGCCGCCGCGGTCGGCGGCGCGGTGCCGGCGGAGGGCCACTACATCGCGATGTTCTACCGCCCCCAGAGCAGCTGCGACTTTTCCCACTGCGGCCCCGACTTCCACTTTGCCCGCCGCGACTCCAACGGCCGCTGGTCGCACAAGACCGGCGACTCGCCGGTGTCCGACAAGGACGCCGACGGCAAGGCCATCACAGACCCGCAGGTGGGGCTGGGCCCGCCTCGCGCGCCGGCGGCTGCGGCCGCGCCGGCCCCCGCGTTCAGCCGCAGACCGGCGCCGGCCTGTCCTGCCTGGCGAGCACCGGTGCTCTCGGAGAGTGTCCGCAACGCAAGCCCGAAGAACCCCCCCCCCTGACGCCTCCCCCTCCCCCTCTCCAAACAAACCCCCAGGCCGCCAAGTTCAACGGCGGCTACTCCTCCTTCTGCGGCTACTTCCTGGTCAAGCCCCAGTCCGCGCGCATCGGCGTGCAGGCCGCGCCGGACCGCGTGTCCATGGGCGTGCAGCGCTGGCGCGACGCGGGGCTGGAGGTGCGCGCCAAGACGCTGCCCTACGACCCCGCCACGGACTTCGTGGACGAGGCGGCGCGCGCGCAGCAGCGCGTGCAGCTGCAGCGCCTGCAGGGCCCGCCGCAGGGCACCGTGCAGCTGCTGCGGCAGGCGGCGCCTGCGCCGACCAACGGGGGCCGCAAGCTGCTGCGCGGCGCTTGACGCGGGCGGCGCTTCCACCGCCCCAGCCACGTGCCCCCCTGCAAACCTTCAACAACTTGGCCGCGCGAGGCCCGGGCGGGGCGCGCCGCGGCGCCCTGAGACACGGGTGCCGCGCGGCAGGCGCGCCCCCGGCCCCCACGCAGCAGCCCCCCTTGACCTCGCTTTTGATCGACCGCCGCCGCTGCTCTCCAAAGCTCTCCCCGGCCTTTTGTCGCTCCCCGCCGTCACCTGTTGCCATCGAGTGCATGCGCGGGAGCCGTCCTAGCTGTGCCTGCTACTAATCAAGCATGCCGACTCGAAGCGCATGCACGCCCCTTGTTGATGCACGCACGCCCCTTTTTGACCGGCGCCCAGCCGCCCCTCCAATGCCAGGCGCTCCCCGGAATCCGGACCTTTTGCTTCCTGCGAGGGCGGGCGCGCGCGCCCGACGCGCCACGTGCGCCGGGCGCGGGCCCCGCCCTCCGCCGCCGCCGCCGCAGCGGCCGGCCCCCCGCCCGCCCCCCTCACCGTCGATCCGCCTTGCGCGAGCGGCCTGCGCAGCGCAGCCCCCGCCGCGACCCCACGCGCCGCCCTAGTACCCCCACCCCCTTTACACCGCGCCCGCATGCAGCAACCAGCGGGGCGGCGGCCGGCCGCGCCTCGAGCGGCCCGCGGCCGCCGCCCCGTCGCATGCGGCGCGGCCGCCCCTAGCTTTGGCGGCCCCTTTGTGTCGTTTTGCAGTCGACCCCCCCCCCCCTGTACACGTGCTGTGTCTGATGCCAGGCGTGCGTGTTTTGTCTTGCCATACCCCTCGCCCACCAAACAACCAAAAGCCGGACTACGACCGCAAATGCCACGCCGAACATCGAGCATCGCCGCGGATTTGCAACTTGCTGTCTTTTCTCCTTTGTGTCTTTCGTGCTCTCGCGTTGAAAAGGCTGAGGCAGGCCCAAACCCAGTCCCCGGCCAGACCACACACACCCCAAAAAAACACATCGGCCGAAATCGCCAGCGCCCCGCAACCTCGACACTCACCTGGGTTTGCGGGGCGCGGCAGGCCGCAGGCCGGGGACGGGCCGCCTCCCCCCACCCCACCGATGCCATCTTGTGTCGCCGTTTTTGCTGCCAACGTCGCCGCCGCCCAGTGGGGCCCTCCCAAGCCGTGTCTTTGGGGTCGCCCCCCAAAACCCTCTTCCTGAAAGGGCGCCACGCGCCGCGCACGCCGCATGGCGCTGCCCCTTTGCGTGCTCGCAACAACCTTGACATGCCTTTTGCCCCGGACGCGCCCTCCCCCGCGCACCCCCTTACTGTCGGGTCCCCTGTCCCCCACTTCCCTGCCTCGAAGCCAACCCACGCCACCACTCGCCGCGCGCGCCGCCTCCCCCCCTCCGCCTCCCCCTCGCAATGTCTCGCCCGCCCCGCCCGCCGCACCCATTCAAAGGGGCGCGCGCCGCGCCGCTGGCACCCCCTCTGGTGCCGCCGCTGCCGCGCGCGCGCCCTGCTGTTGAATCCCCTCCATTTTTAGCGGCGGGCGGGGCGCGCGGCCACCACAACCGGCCGCGCGGCCCCCCTGACACAAACGAACGCGCCCAAAGTGCATCACCGGCGGGCTGTGTAAGCTTCTTAGAGCCAGGCCGATACGAGTAAAGGAGAGCCCATGGAACCCAAACAGGGACGCGGAACCAGTTGGGGCGGTTACACTAGATTGTAGGGGTGGGTGGGCTGAAGCGCAGACTGCGCGCAAACGCAAATGGACGAGGGGTAACGATCCACCCATGGGCAAGGGGCAAGGGGATGCTGGGTGTTGGGTGGGGGCAAAGCAAGGCGCCAGGGATGCGAAGGCGTATTGTTTTGATTGCGGCGCGCAGCAGCGAGTGTGCAGCTGCGGCCAAGGGCATGCGGCGGCGGGCAGGGCCGGCTGTACAGGGGCAGAGGGGGAAGGGAGGGAGCCACAAGCAGCCGCACAGCGGTGCCACGCATTTTCCAGGGGCGGCCCGCCCGGCCCCTCACTTAGTCGTTCTCCTCCAGGTGTGCCAGGACGTGGGGCCAGACCTCCTCCCTGGCCCTCTTGCCAACGACCACGTCAAAGTGGCTGGAGGGTTGGGTTTTTTGGGGTGGGGGGGGCAAGCGGCGGCGCGGGGGCGGCTTCAGTTTGGGGCTGCGGAGCACACAGAAGTGCTGATACAGGGGTAACTGCGGTCTGTGGCCGCAGGAAGCCAAGCGCGCGCAAACGGGGCCGGGCTCACCCGTAGTGGCTGCTGTGGCCGTGCTTGGTGCCGATGCAGAGCGCCTTTTTGGGCCCGCCAAACAGGTCTGCCGTCTTCTTGCCGCCTGCGGTTTGGGGTTGGGGACGCGCGTGCGTGCGCGGCATTCCATGCGGCGTCGAGGCGTGCTCCGCGGCATGCGCGCGAAGCAGCCGCCGGCGCGGTCAGCAGCGCAAGCCGCCAACCCGCCCCGCCGCCTCAAACCGGCGGACGCGCCAGGTGGGGCGGAAAACACCCGAGGCGCGCGCCAAGCCCGGCGCCGCGCCGCGCCCGAGGCCGCGCCGCGGGCGCCGCGCACCGGGGGCGGGGCAGAAGAGGTCCCAGTCGCCGTTGATGGCCAGCACCGGCACGGCGGTGTCCGCGAGCACCTCGGGGTCGGCGTATTTGAAGGTGTGGCGCACGTTGGTGAGGCCGTCGGGGCCGTCGTGGGAGTCCAGGAACTGGCCGGTCAGCGTGGTGGCTGGAGGGGGCGGTTGTTTGGGACGGGGGGTTTAGGACTGAAGGGGGGGGTGGTGGGAGTCGCGGAACTGGCCGGTCAAAGTGGTGGCTGGGGGGCGGTTTGTTGGGTGTTGGGGGTGGGGAGGGAGTTGCGCTGGAAGCGGACGGCGCACATGCGGGGCGAATCAAGGGCACGCGGGCGACCGGGCGGCCAGCCCCCAGCAGCCGCTTCGCCCCGCATGCGACCAGCGCGCCCCAACCTCGGCGGCCCGCTCACGTATGTAGTTGAAGCAGCTCTGCAGCAGCCGCTTGCGGACCGGCTTGTCAACGTTCGGGAACCAGTAGAACAGCGTCTCAAACACAGACAGCGCCGCGGGCTTGTCGGTCAGAAGGGACAGCCCCTGGCACGCCAGGTCGGCGGGGAAGCCCAGCGCCGTCACCGGCAGCACGATCCGCTTCAACAGCGAGTGCCAGCTGCCGTCGCCGAAGCAGCCGGAGCCGTACATGACAAGTGACCGGAGTGACTCTGAGTAGCGGGATGAGTCGCCCTGGGACAGCAGGCCGCAGCCCAGCATGCCGCCCATGGAGTGGCCTTTGGGGGGTTTGAGTTGGGGGGGAGGCGGGGCGGTTTTTGTGGCGGCCTGTGTTGCAGTGGGCGCCGCGCCGCGGGCTGGACGCGCCGCCCGGCGGGCGTGGTGCCGGCGGCGGCGAGGGCGGCCGCAGCGCCCCGCGGCACGGCGCGGCAGCAGGCGCGCGCCGGCGGGGCAGAGCAGCAGGGGGGCGCGCCGTCGAGGCGCGCGCGCGCACGCGCGCAGCTCGCGCAGGGCTCGACGCCGGCCGCGCCGCAGCAACCGGCGGCCCCCCCCCACCTATCCAGTGCACTTGGGTGCCGCCCGTGCGCTCCAGAATGTGTGCCAGCACGGCTGGCACGTCCTGGAACATGTGGTCGTCTGGGGGGTGGGGGGTTTGGGGAGGTTTGTGGGGTTGGGTTTGGGGGTTTGGGGAGGTTTGTGGGGTTTTGGGGTTTGGAACTCTGGCTTTTGAAGGGTTTAGGGTTTGGCGAGTCTTCGGAGTTTGGTCCAGCCTCCAGGGTTTGTTCGGCGGCTGGGGTCAAGCCCGGTCGGGGGCCGCTGGCAGACAGGCCCACACACCGTGCTGCCCCTTTCACAACCCTAAACTCCTCCCTCCTCCCCCCCAAGGGCCCCACCTATCGTCCAGCTGTCGAGGTCGATGGCCGACCGTTTGTCGCTCGCGCCGTTGCCGCGCAGGCAGACGCACCACACGTCCCAACCCTCGCTGGCCAGGAAGTCGACGATTGAGACCTGAGGCGGAGGGGGTTAGGCCAGGTCGGTTGGGTGGTTGGATGCTTGGTTTGGGTCGGTTGGGCTGGGTTGGATGTTTGGGTTGGCTGGGGTTTGAGCCCAATGTTTGCGTCCGCTTTGGGCTGGAAACAAGAGCAGACCTTTGGCGCAGCGCAGGCAAGGCCTTGGCAGCTGCCTAGCTTTGGGGGGAGGGTCCGATGAAACGGGTGCCTCGGGGGGGTTCCAAATGGGGGGGTTCCGAGTCAGTTGGGGGCCGCGCGCCGGGGCCCCACCTGAGGCATCAAGTCAAAGGTGCCGACCCCGCTGGACGCCAGCCCCGGGCACAGAAGCACCGGGTGCCGCCGCCGCTTGCCCTCCGGCGCGCCCTCATCAACTGTGTGCACCACGTGGAGGGTCCAGCCGTCACTAGTGACTACCCTGTGCTCCGTCTTGCAGATGCGGGCGCCGAAAACGGGGGGCTCCCAGCCCACGGCGGGGCCGCCGCGGAGGTTTGAGAGGTTGAGCGCGCCGCGGGGCAGCCCCGCCGGCCGCGCCGCCGGCGACGGCGCGCGCGGCGGCGCGGCCGCCGTCGCGGACGGCGCGGCCGTCGCCGCCGCCGCGGGAAAGCGCTGCGCGGCGGCCGCGGCCGCGAGCGAGCCGAGAGCGGCGGCCGCGCCGGGCCCCGATCCCGCGAGCCGCGCGGTCGCGCCCCTGCTGCTGCCGCCGCCGCCGCCGCCGCCGCTGCTGCCAGGCGCCGCCGCCGCCGCCGCCGCCGCCCTTGCTTCCTCGGCCGAGGCCGCCGCCGCCGCCTCGGACTCGCTGATCAGCTCCTCTGCCGTGAGCGCGTCGCCGTTTCGCGGGTCTGCGGGAGCGGGGGCGTTGCCGCGCGGGCCGGCTTGAGGCCGACCGCCGCGCTGCCGACGGCGGGGCGGGCGCCGCGCGCGCGGATGCTGCAGAGGTCGCGCTCGCGGGGAGCAAGCAAGCACGCGAGCGCACGACGCAGGGCGCGGGGTTCGCGGCGCCGCGCGCCCCCCCCAAAAAAGCATCCCGTCCGCGCCGCACCCGTGACGTGTGCCCACTCTGCGTCGTGCTCCGCCAGCCGCAGCGTGCCGTAGCGCCGCAGCGGCGCCGAGGGCGCGCGCGCGACCGGCGGGCCGCCCCCCTCGCCCTCGCCCTCGCCGCCGCTGCCGCTGCCGTCTTCGAGCCCGTCTTGGCTGCCGCCGCCGCCGCCGCTGGAGCCGTCCTCGTCGTCCTCGTCGTCGCCGTCGTCCTCCTCCCCAAATAGGCGCGCCGAGTCGGCGTCGTCCCCGCCGAGGCGCAGGGCCGAGGCCTGCCGCTGCGGCCCCGGCACGAGCGCGAAGCCCAGCAGCGCGCGCGCGAGGGCGCGCTTGGCGCCGGCCATGCCCCACGACAGCGAGGCGCCGATGCCGCTGCCGCCGCCGCTGGAGCCGCGGTCCGGCGCGGGCGCGGGCGCGGGCGGGGCAGCGGCAGCGGCAGCGCCCGCGCTGCCGCGCGCCGCGCCGCCCCCGTCGCCGCGCCCGCCGCTGCTGCCGCCTGGGGGCGCAGTGCCATTGGATGGCGCGCCCCCTCCTCCTGCGATCGGTCGCGGGCGGTCGCGGTTGCCAAACGCAGTCGGGAGGGGCGATGCGTTCGCCGAAACGCCCCCGCCCCGCGGCCCAGGGCCCTGCCGTGGCTCGTATTCAACACACCGTCACACCTGTATTCCGCTCCTTCATCCGGCCCCCGCTTCAGGCCCCGGCAAGCGGGTTTCGCGCGCGACCGATGATCTGGCGCCGATTTGAGCGCCTTTGAGCGGGGTTTTAACAAGGGATTTTGAGGGATGGGCTTGCACCGTGGGTTCCCTGCTGAATTCAGTTTGGCAGGGGTGTGGCATTGCCCCACCACCTTCTCACACTCCCCAGCTCATCACCCCTTGGCCCATTCCGCGGCCACATTTTGCGGCTACCGCTCAATACTGACTGCGTCCCCAGCGCCACAAGCGCGCAGCTAGCTGCATTGTGGGCGAGCTCCGCTCCGCGCGGCCCCAGGGCCTCCCCTCGGGAGCTAAGGAGGTCCAGGGCATCCGTCTCGCCCTCGGGGCGCGCCGCGGCCGCCGGCAGAGGCCAGGTGAGGCGCCACGGGAGGGATACCGCAGCTGCGGGCCCGCGCCCGCTGGCTCCGGCCCGCCCCCGCCCAGTGGGGCCCGGCCGCGGGCAGCAGGGGGGCATGCGAGCGCCCGGGGGCAGCGCTGGGGGCCCACAGCGGGGCTGCGCACCGCCGCCGGCCGGTGCGCCTCTCCGGCCCCATCCAACAACGCACGCGCGCGCGCGCGCGCCCCCCGCGCCGCAGGCCGATGGCGCCCCGAACAGCCGCCGACACGGGCCAGGGCCTGCTGCGCGATATCCAGGGGGTCTGCGATCTCTGCGGCGACGACTGCTACCCCAATGAGGAGGTGGGAGCCCGGGCATCGCTGCGGCGCGGCGGGCGCAGCGGCCGCTACGGCCGCAGCGGCGGTTCGCGCGCACGCACGCAGCGGTGTGCCGCCGCCCCCGGCGCCCCCTCACCCCCCTCACCCCCTCCTCAACTCCGCCCCCCCGCAGATCTGCACCGCCCTGGCCTGCACATACAACAAATGCGATTGCGAGGTCTACCACCAAGCCTGCCTCGAAAAGTACCTAAAGTCCCACCGCCTTGCATCGTGAGCGCGGCGGCCTTTTTGGGGGGGAGGGGCGGGGCGGATGCCCGGGCCGCATGCGCACGGCGGCGTGCGCGGCGCGTAAGTGCGCTGCGCAACGCGCAGACCGGGCTGCGGCCGCCTGCAGCGGCGGCTATGGCATCTAGCCCGCCCCCGCCTGACCGCCCCTCCTCCCCCCTTTCTTGCCTTGCGCAGGGACCGTAAGACCGGGTTTGCCTGCCCGCGAGGTTTCAGCAAGGACTCCAAGTCGTCGGAGCGCTGCAGGGGAAAGGTGCGCCGGCCGCGCCGCCGCGTCGGGGGCGGGGCCCCGGCCGTGCGGCATCCCCGCGTGCAGCATGCGTGGGGCGGCGCGATGCGTCTGGCCGTGCTGTCTGTGCCGTGGCGCAGGGCTGCCAGCATGGGACCCACGCGGCCCGACAGCCCTCGCATGACCAACGCTTTTTGGCGGCCCTCAACCTGAAACTCCCAACCCGAAACCAGCCTGAACTGCAACCGAAAAACCCCAAACCCAAACCCCCCGCAGATCGAAAAGTCCCACCCGATCGTTCCCAAAAACGAGAAAAAAGCAAAGGCCAAGGCCGTCGCGCCCCAGGTGCTGCTCGCGCAGCAGGCCGAGGTGACGCGCGCCGAGGCGGTCAAGCTCAAGCAGGCGCAGCAGGCCGCGGCGGCGGTGAAGAAGAAACAGCAGCTGCCGGGGCTGGTGCCGCGCAAGGCGCCGCCCGCGAGTCGCATCACGCCCGCGGTGGTGCGGGCGACGCCAATGTGAGCCGGCGGCGCGGGGCTTTGGGGGGCGCGCGCGGCCGCGCGGCGCCTGCGTTGCGTGCCGCGCCGGGGCGCACGCCTGCCCTGCATGCGCCCTGTTTCGTGCCGCCGCGCACCTCGCCAGCCCTCAAAAGCGGCAGCCCTCCGGCCCCCAATTGCCAGCAGCCCAACCGCGAACCGACCCCCCCTCCCCCCCCTCCCCACCAAAACCGACCCAGCCGCCCTGAGCCCGAGCCCGAGGCTGAGGAGCGGGGCCCCAAGGAGCTGCCCCCCGGCATGACCCTGGAGATGGCCCTCTCCAAGGCCCAGCGCAAGAACCTGCGCAAAAAGACAAAGGCCAAGGCCGCGGAGGGCGCCAGCGAGGCGGGCACCGCGATCACGGAGGACTCCGCCGGCGAGGCCGCCGATTTTGGGCCGGGCGCGGGCGCGGGCGGGGGCGCCGACGACGCCGCGAGCGGCGGCGGCGCGAGCGGCTCGGGCGGCGGCGGCTGCATCGCGGCGACGATCATGGGCACCAACGCGTTTGTGCGCGACCTGGACAGCTACAACCGCCTGCTGGGCCTTTACATGGGGGACTCGGACGAGGAGGAGGAGGAGCAGGGGGAGGAGGAGGCCGCAGGCAGCGACGCCGGCGGCGGCGGCTCGGCGGCCGGCACCGGCCCCGCGCCCAGCGAGAGCGGCTCAGCCGCGTGGGGCGCGCCGCCGCTCGCGCCGGCCGAGGGCGGCGAGGCCGCGCTCGCGCACGCCGTTGAGGAGTCTGCCCGCGCCGCGCAGCTTGGCCTGGCGCGCGAGCTCGACGCCGAGCGCGCGGCGCTCGAGGCGTTTGCCGCGCAGCGCGCCGCCTCGCCGGCGCCACCCTCGCCCGTGGCGGCCCCTGCTTTTTCCATCCCCATCCCCGTTCCCATCCCCGTGCCTGCCCCCGCCCCTGCGCCGGCGCCGGTCCCCATTCCCATGCCCGTCCCCGTCCCCGTGCCCACGCCCGCGTACGCATATGCGCCGGCGCCGCTCCCGCCGCCGCCGCAGCAGCAGGCCGGCGCGCTCCCGCCCGGCCTGACCCGCCACGAGGCCGCGCAGCGCCTGGTGGGCCGCATGTTCGACGCGCCCGCCCTGACAGACCTGGCCATGCGGTTCCTGGAGGAGGCCGAGTGCGCGCGGCTGGCCGCCGCCGCCGAGTCGGCGTACCCAGATCTCGTCGCCGCGATTTCGCGCGGCGACGCGGCAGAGCTCTCTCGCATCGTAGACGCCGGCGGCGTCCCGGCGCCCGCGCCAGCCGCCGCCGCCGCCGCGCCCGCGGCGCCGGCGTATGTGGCGCCGCACTACGTGTCCGTGCCGCCCGCGGCCCCGCATGCGTATGCGGCGCCGGCGGCGGCGCTGGCGGTTGAGGCGGGCGGGGAGGAGGACCTGGACGACCTGCTGGCGCTGTGCGGCGTGGAGGCGTGACGGCCGCAGCCCAATGGTGCCTACCCCCGCGGCCGGCGCGGCGCGGCGTGGAGGCGTGAGGCACGCAGAGCCCGGCTTCTCCCTGGTGGCCAGCGCTGGCCTGTCTGCGGTCGGCGCTGCCTGCCTGGCGGCTTTGGCGGGGCTTTTGGGCCGGCCTTGAAGACTGCTTTCTCTCTCTCTTTTGTGTGCGCTCTGGCGGGGACAGCGCGGCCGGCGGCGGCGGGCGCCGCGGCGGCGTGTTGGCAGCGGCATAGTGTGCGCGCGCGCCGATGCACCGGCGGCCGCACGGGCGCGCTGTGCCCCTTCGCGATGGTGGAGCCTCACCGGCCACCCCCCAACACGATTGTAAACTTGTAAATGTGTGCAGAAAGTTGGTGTTCTGCGAGCAAGCGCCAGCGAGCAGCGGCCCGGGGTCAGCTGAGCGGCTCTCGCTGCCGCGCCGACGAGCGTCCCCCTCAGCGGCAGCGGATGACACGGGCGGAGGGGCCCGCTCTTGGCCGGCTGGTCATCACGAACTCCAGGTGCGGGGAGGCTGCAGAGGTCGAGAGCCGACGCAAAATGAGGGTTCCGAGCTGAACATCGCAGCCGACCCCCTTCGTGCGCCAGGCCCGCCCAATTCGCTGGCACGGGCGGCCGTGAAGAGGATGCTCCGTCTCAAACGTCTGCATGCCAGCGGGAACGCTTCAGAGCGGCCGCGCTGCGGCGCAGCTGCAGCGGCTCCGTCGTGTTGCGCGAGAGCGCGGCCACCGGGTTTGACCAGGCGCGCCGGCTGCTGGCCGCGTCTCTCGACGGCCGGCTGCACCCTGCTGTGGCGGCTCACAGCGCGGCGCAGCGCTGCGCGACGATGGGGCGCCCGGCCACCGCAGCTGCAGGCAGCGGGGCGCGGCCCCGCCCCTTGGTCACGCGCCCGCACAAGCCAGGCACAGTGCCGGTGGGTGCTGCCGTGCATTGCGGCGCCGCGCCGCTGGCGTGCCGGCCCGCCACGGCAGCTGCAGCGGGCGGCGCCCCGCCGCCGATATCCGCGCGGTCAGGGGCAGCACCCCTGCCGGCGCCGCGCAGCAAGCCACTACCCGCACCACCGCCCCGGCCCGGGTCGGCTGCTGCGGCGCGTCTTCTGCGGGGCATCGTGCCGCAGCAGGCAACGCCCCCAGCAGCCGCGGCGGTTTTGCGTACCATCTGGGGTGGAGCGGCCGCCTGCCCATCGCGCGCCAGCAGCGGCAACCGTGAAAGCTGCTGCGGCGGCAGCGCCGCCGCCGACGGCACATATCTGCCTCCGGAGGCGCCGGTAGCGGCCGTTGACTGCCCCCACCACAATGGGTTTGACTGCGGCCGCAGCGGCGGCAACGGTGGCGGCGGCGGCGGCGGCGTCAGCAGCGCCGGCGGCGTCAGCAGCGACGACGACGGCGTCGAGGCCCGGCTGGCAGAGATCCGGAGCCGCAACTGCGAGGACGACGGCCGCCCTGACGGCATTGACCTGCTCAGCCGCGGCTGCTGCGCGCCGGCTACGGCGGGGGCCGTTGGCGGTGGGGATAGCGGACAGAGCAGCTGCCTGCTGGGCGCCGACGGCGGGGCGCCCTTCACTGCTGCAGGAGAGGAGGGCGGCGGATTTGCAGATGGCAGCAACACCCCCGCATTGCGCCGGCAGGAGGGCGCGCCGCTGGATTTGAGCGGCTCGAGCGCCAATGGCAGCTGTGCCTCAGCGCGGCGGCGGCAGCAGCGGCAGGAGCAGGCTGGCGCGCGCTGCCGGCCGCGGGCGCCGCCGATGGTATTGAGCCTGGAGGATCCCGCCGAAAGCAGCCTCGAGGTGTTGAGTTGGGAGCTGGAGCGGTTGGGGTTGGGGGCGCTTCAGGCGCTGCGGGACGCGCTGCGGGAGGAGGGATTGATGTCAGATGAACGAGATGATCAACGCACATAAAGCGAGTGGCTTCTGACCGAGCCAGAGAACAAATGTTTAAGTAAAGCGTTGGGCGCAACCATAACGCTTAGGGGACTCATTATGGGTGCACGGATGGCAGGGCGTTTGCCAGGGCGCAAGGGAAGCGTCGTCAGCAGGGCGTTTCCGAATGCGCCCAATGACAGCGTGGGCGTGCGCCGCGCCCGCAGGGGCGCCCCGCTCGCGCGCCGCGGAGTAATGCGACGCGATTGCTAATTTCGTGTTGATCCGAGGCGAGCGGGGGGCGAGGGAGCCCGCCCGAGCAAGGCCGAAGACGTGCCCGCCTGGGTGGTAATATCTCGGCGAGATAGATAGCGTGTGCCTCCCACCGCCTACACCAACCCAAGGCGTTACGGGTTTCGAAGGACATCCAGGAGCTCAGGGACACGTTCTTACGGCGCCTCCAGGTCCGGTGGCAGCAGCGGCCGTGGTCGCGGGCAGCGCGGGCCCAAGCCTTGGGGCCTGGGCGCCCCCCGCCAGCTTCATTCACACGCGCCGGTAGTGACAGAGTGATCGTGCGACCCCGCGTCTGCGCCCGATACGCGCGCTTGAAGACCTTCCCGCCCTTCGTTTGCACCGGGACAGGCTCCGTCACCTCTTCCGCGGCCCGCGCGACCCACTGGGACGGGCTATAAATGTGTTACGCGACCGCTGGGCCCGCGGCCGTGGCGGTCGCGCGCCCGGGGGACGCGGCGCTCAGCCGCGACACCGCCGCCTGCGACGAGGACCATGCCACGGCGGCGACGGCGGCGGCGGCGGCGGCGGCCCACCCCAGGGCCGGCCCTCCCTTTGACGCTCTAGGTGCGCGCGATCGCGGCGATCCGGGGCGGCCGCGCGGCACGGCGCGGCCGCCGTGCCGGGGTTGACGCCGGCCGTGCCAGCAACTCGGCCCACCGGGAAGACGCGCAGCCGACCCCGCCGACAACCCGACCTGCCGATCAGCATCAATGGCCCGCCTGCCCACCCAGCCGCGGGCAGTGCCACCATGCGGCCGGGCACACCACTAGATAACGCGCCCCCCCCGCCCCGCCCCGCCCCGCCCCTCCCAACCGCGCGCGCAGGCGGCGCCCCTGCCGGCGCCTGCTGCGGCGGCGGCGAGCTGCTGGGCGCGCTCGACGCGCTGCTGGCCGGCCACGCCCCCGACGCGGCCACCCTGCTGGAGCTTCGCCAGGCGCTCGTCGCCGGCGGCGCGGCGCGCGCGGCGCTCAGCTCGCTGCGGCTCTTTGCCGACGGCGCCTCCGCCGGCGGCGCGGCGGCGGGCGGCCGCTCGGCGGCGCCTCGCCGGCCGGCGCTGCACCCCGCGGCCACGGCGCTGGCGGCGGAGGAGAAGGTGTCGCCCCCGGGCACGCCGTCGCGCGGCGCCTCGTCCGACGGCGGCTGCGCACGCCCCGCCGGCGCCGCTGCCGCCGCCGGCGGCGCGCCCGCGAGCCCGCCGCAGCCGCGCGCCGGCGGCGGCGCGCCCCGCCGCCCCGCGCCCCGGCGCTCGGCGACGTTCTCCGCGCCGCGCGGCGCCTCCGCGCCCGGCCGCGCCGCGTGCGCGCCCTCGCCGCTCTCCCCATCCCTGCGCGCCCCCGCGCGCGGCGCGGCGAGCGACGAGGACGGCAGCGGCGGCGGCAGCGGCGAGGGCAGCGACGGCGGCTCCGATTCGGGCGCCCCCAGCGGCGCCGCGTGGCGCGCGCAGGGGCCGCCGGCCCGCGCCGCCGCCGCCGGCGGCGACGACTCAGACCTCTGGACCGCGCCCACCCAGGTGCGCCTGCGGCCGCCGCCGGCGCCCCGCCGCCGATCTCTGAACCCCTCCCAACGCCCCAGCCGCAAGCCCCGCTTGCAAGCCGGCCGCAAGCCCCGCCGCAAGCTGCGGCCCGCCGGCCCCCCAAACCCGCCCCTCACCCCACATGCACCCCCCCCCCCCTTCACCACTCCCTCCCGCCCCCGCCCCCCTCCCGCGCGCAGCCCCGCGTCGCGGCCGCCCTCGAGGCCGCGGGCTCCTGGCAGTGGGACGCCTTTGAGCTCGACGCCGCCACCCGCGGCCGCCCGCTGTCGACGCTGGCGGCCCACCTCATCCGCTCTTCGGGTCTGGTGCCCGCCCTGGGCCTCGACCCGGCCGCGCTCGCGCGGTGGCTATTGGCGGTTGAGGGCGGTTACGGCGACAACCCTTTCCACAACCGAGTGCACGCGGCAGACGCGCTGCACGTGAGTGCCTGTGCGGTTGCTTTTCCGCGTGCTCTTGTGCTACTTGCCGTGTCTGAGTGCTGTGCGTGTTGGCAGGTGGTGTTGCGTACGGCGCGCGGCGTTGCCGGGTGGCGAGGTTGTGCGCCGCACTCGGGAAGGGCATCCCCGCGCACCGGCGCTCCCCAACCGTTAACCCACCTGCACCCAACCCTCCACCCACACCCCCACCACCCACACCCGCGCCCGCGCCGGGAACGCACCCCCCCCCCCAGACGATGCACGTCCTGCTGACGCGCGGCGGCCTGCTTGAGCTGCTGCAGCACGACCCCCTGACCCACCTGGCCGCGCTGCTGGCGGCGGTGATACACGACTACAAGCACAGGTGGACAGATGGAGGGGGGGAATGAGGGGCGGCAAAGCAGTGGGGCAAAAGCGGGGCCCGAAACCCGCGCTGGGTTGTCGGCGGCGACCCCGCCACGCGCAGGCACGGACTCCCCCCCCCCACGGACCCCCTATAAAACGCTCCCCACCCCCCACCCTCCTCTCCAAACACTCCCCCCCCACCCCCAACCCCAACCCCTCCCCACCCAAAACCCCCCACCAACCAACCAACCAACCAACCAACCAACCAACCAACCAACCACGCAGATCCAAGCAACCGACCCCCCCAACCAACCGACCCACCACCCAACCCCCCCAAACCCCCCGCAGCCCTACGCCTTCGCCCGCGCCCTGCCGCCCCCCGCCGCCCGCCGCCTCCGCCGCCTGATGGTCAAAGCGGTCCTCGCGACCGACCTGAAGCAGCACTATGCCGTCTCCTCGGCGTTCCAGAACCTGCTGTCGGACCTCGCGCGCCGCGGGCCCGGCCCGCTGGCGCGCAGCCACGAGCTGCTGCTGCAGGTGGCGCTGAAGGCGGCGGACGTCGGGCACGCAACGGCGGGGTGGAGGGTGCACCGGCGGTGGGTGAGGCGGCTGGAGGAGGAGATGTTCCGCCAGGTGGGAGGGGGGGCTGGGTTTGGGGTTTTGGGTTTGGGGTTTGAAACAAAAAGCGGGGTCGGAAGGGGTTTTGAAGGCCTGATCCACCCTGCACGCAAAGCCGCCTCACACGTCCCGCAACCCCCAAGCCAACCACCTCCCCAACCGAACACCAGCCACCCCATGAAACACCCACCCAACCACCTCCCCACACAAACACACCCGCCCGCAGGGCGACCTCGAGCGCGCCATCGGGCTGCCCGTGTCCCCGCTGATGGACCGCGCCGCCCCCGGCGCCGCCGCCTCCCAGGCCGGCTTCCTGACTCTCGTGGTCCTCCCGCTCCTCCACTCCTGGACCGCCCTCCTGCCGGCCGCGGGGCCGCTGCTATACGCGGCGATGTCGAACAGGGCGCAGTGGGAGGGCGAGGCGGTGGCCGCGCGCGCGCGCGCCAAGGCCGAGGCGGCCGAGGCGGCGGCGGGCGGCGCGGCGGGCGGCGCGGCGGCGGGGGCGGGGGCGGGGGCGGCGGGCAGCGCCGCCCCGATGGTCCGGGCGAGCTCCCTGCATTGAGGGGGCGCGCACCCCCAACCCCCAGCCCGCCCCGTCCTCTAGGGGCGGGGTCCTTGTTTGGTCTCGAGTCGACCCGGCGCTTTGCTATTCCCCCCTCTTCCACGGCGCGTTTGACCAAGGCGGCAGCCGAGGCCGACAGCGCTGGCCCAACCCTCCCGCCGCTGCGCCCGCCGTCGGCCGCCGCCCGTCGCCGCGCGCCGCATCGTTTGCCCCCGGGGCGCGCCCCCCCAAGCGCCGCGCGGTGTTTTTGTTCCACCCGAGGTCCCCACATTGCGCACGCCTGATTGGGCCGTGCGGCTGGCTTGACACACCCCACTCACATACGCACACATGCACCCGCTCACCCATCCCACCATGACTCGGCCCATCCAAACAAAACCACCCAAGCGCGCGCGCGCGCACGCCCTCTTTTTCCCCACGCCGCGCGCGCCATAAAAGCACCAACAGCGCCGGTGCCACGCCGGCGCTGCGCAGCGCGGCGCGACGGTGCGTTTTTTCCCCGTCGCCGGCGCAGCTGCGCGCCCCCCCCCGTTGAACCCCGCCCTACCCCACCCCTCATCAGACCCCGCCCAAACCAGCCCACCGCCCCGCCCAGCCCCCAGCTTCTGTGTTCCCCAACCGCCCGCGTGCGCCGCAGTTGCGCGCCCGGCTTGTTTGGCCCGTGTTTGCGCCCCCCAACGTACCTTCCCAGATCCCAGATCACCCCCAGCCTCGGACGCACGCGCGCCCCCACCCCCGGTTGCCAGGAGAAAGGCGGCGCCTCAGCACCGCCCAGCCCCCCCAAAACGTGTACAACCCCCCCCTTGCGCGCCCCCTGCCCCTCCCGACGTTCGCCGCCTCCGATCGGCGGGGTGGCCCCAGCCCCCGCCCCCTCTTTTCGCCGCGCCAATCCCCATTCGCCCAAATTTGTTGCCCCACCCCCCTCGGGGTGGTCAAAGCGGGTGGTCAAAGCGGGCGCCGCCGTTTGTTGGCGCGCCGCGCGCGCGCCCGCCCCCGCATTCCCCTCTGGCGCGCGCGCCGCGCTCCAAGCGCGCGCGCGCGCACCGGCCCCACCCACGGGTTTCATCCAAAGGCGGCCCCCCGCCTGCCCAGCACCAAAAAGGACGGGGCCCCGCCGCCTCAATCGAACCCTCAACCCCACGGCCTCATCCCTCGGCACAGCTGTGCCCGCGCGCGCTCGCGGCGGCCCTGACCGCCCCGTTTCCCAAAAAAAGCGGCCCGCCGCTCTATCACACAACAACAGCAACAGGCCCTTGCGGCGCGCGCGCGCAAGGGGCCCCGGGCGCCCGCGCCTCGCGTCGGCGCCGGCCCGGCCGCCGCAAAAGACTGCGCTGCCGTGGCGCCCTCCCATCTGCCTGCACTGACGCCCCCCCCCCAAAAGAGCACTGACAGGCCCCCTCCAAAAGGCAACACCCCACCGCACGGCCTGCTGCACCCGGAGCACTGCCCTCCCCCCACCAAAAAAGCGCCGCGGCGCGCCGCACACCTTCCTCGCTCCCCCCTTGCACTCGCGCGCCGCGACACCCAGCCGTCGCCGCGCATTGACTCGCCCCCGCCCCTCGGCCCCTTTGCCCGGGCCTTTCCCGCCGCCGGCGCCCCGCCTCGGCTGTTGCTGTAGCCCCCGTTGGCCCCCCCCCTCCCCCAATCGCGCCCCGGCGCGGCCCCGTTTGGTTGCGCCACCCCTCCCCGGCCGGCGCGCGCGCCGCCCTTTGTGTTGCGCCCGCGCCGGCCGGCGGCCCCCATATCTGTGAGACAGACAGAGCCCATGCAGGACAGAAGGACACGCACACACACAGACGCACTCGAAATCACACAAAACCGGCGGTTGGGGCCAGCACCCCCTGCGGGCTGCTGGCCCGCACACCGGCGAGCGACAGACACCCTCCCCCCCCACCGCGCGACCCTCCGGCGAATCGCGCCCAGCCGGCTGAAACCGCCCGCCCCACATCCCAAAATCAGCACGCGGCGCGGCGCGCCGCCGCCGCGCCCGCCCCCTGACGCCTGGCTGCCGCGGTGCAGCACCATTTGCGCTTGACTCATCACCCCCACAACAAAATTTGCGTGCGGCGGGCCGGCTGCCGGCGCTCGCGCCCGACAGGCGGGGGCCCCGCCGCCGCGCCCCGTGGGGAGCATCGAGGGGCCGCGGTGCGCCTGCTCACAGCCAGGCCGCTCCCGCTGCTCTGCTGGCGGGCCCCCCGCCCCTCCTCCCGCCAATCGCCGTGCCCCCTCCATCACATCTGTTGGACGCCTGCTCGTGCGCACGAGCGCGCATGCGCCTTGCCAGAACCCTTCCCGGCGCTGCCCTCAATGGCACGCACACCCTGCAAAACCGACGAACCCCCGCGCGCCGCGCCGGCTGCGTACTTTGGGCGCCGCCGGCCGGCTGGCGGAAGGGCTGGCGCTGTAAAACTTGGTATCCCTCCAACAGCGGGGCTGCTGCCGGCCTTGTCAGCATGAGAGATTGCGTCACCCGGTGCGCGGTCGGTTACACACCGCGCGCCGCCGCCGGCGCGCGCGCGCGCTCAGCGCTTGCCGCGGCCGATGTTCTTCGCCGCCGGCGCCGCCTGCTTGGCCGGCGCCGCCTTGGCGGTGGTCTTGGCGCGCTCCGCCTTGGCCTTCTTGGCGCGCTCCTTGATCTCGCGGATCGCCTGCTCCCGGCTGGCCTGGCGCACCTCGGGCTTCTCGCTGCGGCGCTTGTTGATGACCTCGAGCGAGGTGCCCACGATGGCGCGCGCGGTGGCCTTGGACGCGGTGCGGCGCTTCTTGCGGGCGGCCTCAGACACCTGGTCCTTCTTGTGCTGCTTCCTGGGGGGTGGGGGGGGTGGGGGGGTGCAAAGCGCCAGGGCGCGTGAGGCCGCGTCGCGGGGGGCTGCTGCTGCTGCTGCTGGCGCGCCGCCTGCTCCTGCGCGCCATTGCAGCTGCTGCTGCTGCTGCCCGCCATGGCGGCTGCGCCGTGCAGCAGCCTGATGCACGCACGCCTTTCACGCTTTGCTAGCAGAGTGCTTGCGCTGCGCCGCGCGGCACCCGGCCCCTGCCGGCGGACCGCCTGGCGGCTGCTGCTGCGGCTGCTGCTGCTGTGGCCACGGCCACCGCAACGCGCCCTTCGCCGGCGCTGCGCCCCCTTCCACGCCGCTGCTGCGACCCGCGCCTCGACCACAGCAGCCAAGACGGACAGCGCCCCGCCCCCGCGCGCGCGCCCGCGCGCACCTGTAGGTGGTCGTCCACGCGAGCTTCGCCGGGCGCATGCGGTTGTGGAACATGCGCTTGCATTTCTTGTTCAGGAAAAGGTACTGCTGGTTGTCCACGCGGATGAACAGGATGCCGCGGCCGGGGTAGATGCGCAGGCCGCTGAAGCGGCAGAGCGTGGTCTTGAGCACCATTGTGATGCGCTGCGCCCCGCGCCGCCTGCGAGGGGTGGGGGCGGTGCGCGGTGAGCGCACGCTGCGGGCGGGCTTGCTGCTCCATCGACAGCGGGCCTGCTGCTGCTCCATCGACGGCGGCGGCTGCCTTGTGCGCCAGCTGCACGGCTCGCTAGCCGCCTCGCAGCAGCGTGGCGCGCCGCCGCCGCCGCTGCTGCGCGCCCGGCACGCCGCGCCGCGCCGCGCCGCCTGGCCTGGGCCGCGGACCAGGGGCCTGCCCGCCCGCCCGCCGCCTCCGCGCTCCCCGCTGCCGTTGCACCGCCGCCTGGCCCCCGGGAGCGATCACATCGACGCTGCCGCGGGGCCGGCCGCAAGGCGGCAGCTTGACGCGCCCAGCCAGGCGGCCTGCAGCGCCCGCAGAGGCCGGGAAACGACCGCTGCTGCAAGTTCTGACGCTTCTCAAGCACGCCACACGCCCCTAGCGCCCGCGGGCCCTCCAAGCGCAGGCGCCGTGCGGCCCGACGGCCTCTCTGCCGTCTGGGATTGACAAGACGCACCTGGGATGGACAGACCCGAAGAAAGAGGGCGTGCACGGCGCTGGGCCGCGGGCAAGAGGCCGACCGGTGTGCCTCCTCGCCTTCACCTCAAAAACGCAGCATATGCGGGCCTCGGTTGCCCGCCGCTCGCCCTTTTCCGCGGAGCTTTGTCAGGCTTACACCAGCCTGCTTATCACCCCGCCTCGCGGAGCCCGTCGCGGAGCAAGGTGCGCAGGGGCGCGCGCCCTGGAGGAAGCACGGCGATTTTGCAGCGCCCGCGCTGGCGCGTGTACCTCGACGGGGTGGCCGGCTGGCTCCTCGCCCCGCCCCCAGCGGATCAGGGGCGCCGCGTGGCGCAGGGGAGGGCGGCAGCAGGGAGGAGGCCGCCAGCGCGCGCGGCGGGCAGTTTTCAGCGATTCTCGGCTTTCGGCGGCTGCAGCTGGCCCAAAGGCGGCGTAACCCGTCCGCATGGACGGCGTTGGCCGCGGGGGACGCTCGTTTCGCGGGCCTCCCCAGCCAGATCGCCAACGGGCTGGCCGGCCGGGCAGCAGCAGCAGACGGCCGCGCCTGGATGGCCTGAACCTCGGGCAGCGTCCCGGCAGCTCGTAGACCCGGGCGGCGGGGCGAGGCGCGGTGTCGGGCGCCCGCCCCGCGTACCGCGACCCGCTCAACCCACCCCCCGTCTCCTGTGCACCGTGCGCGCTGCCGCTGCTGCCGCCGACCCGCCGCCGCCGACCCCGCCCCTGCCCCCCTCGCCCGCAGCCACCATGGCCGAGGGCAAGCCCCACCTTTCCATCGTGATCTGCGGCCACGTCGACTCCGGCAAGTCGACCACCACCGGCCGCCTGCTCTTCGAGCTCGGCGGCATCCCCGAGCGCGAGCTGGAGAAGCTCAAGGAGGAGGCCGCCGCCCTGGGCAAGCAGTCCTTCGCCTTTGCGTTCTACATGGACCGCCAGAAGGAGGAGCGCGAGCGCGGCGTGACCATCGCGTGCACCACCAAGGAGTTCTTCACTGACAAGTGGCACTACACCATCATCGACGCGCCCGGTGGGTGGGGGCAAGCCCGCGGCTGGCAGCCGCTTTTGGGGGGTTGTGGAGCTGAGGGGAGGCCGCGCAGAGGGGCGCCTTGGTGCTCGCGCGTTGGCGGGCCGGGCTTGCGACGCGAGAGGCTCGGAGAGCCAGCGGTCGCGAGCGCCTGCAAAGTGAAAGCGCAGTCTGAAACGCCAGCCAGCCTGCAGGCAAGCCCCTCGTCTAAACCGTCCTCCCCCCCCCCAACCAAAATCCCTCCCCACCCCCCCCCCCCCGCAGGCCACCGCGACTTCATCAAGAACATGATCTCCGGCGCCGCCCAGGCCGACGTGTGCCTGCTCATGGTGCCCGCCGATGGCAACTTCACCACCGCCATCCAGAAGGTGCGGCGGCGCAAAGGGGCTGCCGGGCGCTCTGGTTTTGAGGGCAGGGGCAGGGAGAGCCCCCCCCCTTTAACACCATTTCCCCCTTCAACACCCTTTCCCANCGTGATGATCCTGAAGAGCGACCAGACGCTCAAGCCCTGCAAGGACTTCACCGCCCAGATCCAGACGCTGGACATCCCCGGCGAGGTCAAGGCGGGCTACTCCCCCATCGGCTTTGTGCGCTGCGGCCGCTCCGCCTGCAAGATCTCCAAGATCAACTGGAAGGTGGGCAAGGAGACCGGCGGCAAGAAGCTGGACGCGCCCCACGCGCTCAAGGCCAACGAGATGGCCGAGGTCGTGTTCGAGCCCTGCCAGCCGCTGGTCGTGGACCACTTCAAGGCGTGCGAGGGCCTGAGCCGCATCGCTTTTCTGGACGGGAACACCGCGGTCATGCTCGGCAAGGTCACGGCCGTGAGCCACAAGTAGGCGGGTAAACTGACCCCGTTTTGGGCCATGGCTCGCTTTCAAGGTTGTAAAACCTCATCCATCACCAGGATCAGATGCAGAAACTGAGAGTGGGGGCGGGGGGCGCGCCTGGCAGTGATCTGCAGCGCGGCGCGCGCGCGGCCGCGCGGCGCGCGCAGCCGACCCGCTCCGCGCCACTGGCACGCGCGCGATCTTTCTAATTCACCCGCAAAAAGAATTTCCGCCGCTGCCAGCGCGCGCTGATCGGGCCAGCGTTTTGCGGCTTTCGTGGCGGACCTGCGCGGACGGCCGGCGCAAGAGAAGAAGGCCTCCTGCCGCCCCCGCTGATTCATATAAAGCCGGGAACCAGGATAAGATAACAGGGTGCTCTTGTAGCGGCGCTGTTGGGTTGGCGAGAGCAGCAAAGGGCGCAGCAGCAGCAGCCACGCGCCAGCAGCCTGGCCGCCGAGTCCTGCTGAGCCTGCTGCCGCTGCAGCTCAGCCCTCTGCTGCGGCAGGCGGCGGCGGCGGCATGAACGCGTCCCGCAGCCGCACGCACTGCCGCACGCACGCCGCGCGCAGCGCGGGGCCCCCCTCGCCGACGCACAGCCCCGGCGCCGCGGCCACGTGCTGCAGCGCGGCGGCGAGCGCGCCGGCCGCGTCGCAGAGGCCCGCGGCGAGCAGCGGGAACGCGTCCGCGAGCTCCGGCAGCCGCGCGTGCGCCGCGAGCAGCTCGTCTGCCGCGCCGGCGAGCGAGGCCTGCAGCAGGCCGCCCCCGGGCTGCTGGGGTGCGGGGAACGACAGGGCGGGCGCCCAGGCCGGGAGGTGCTCGGTGCAGAGCACCTGTTTTGGGGGGGGAGGGCGAGAGGGGGGGCCAGCCGTTGGGCTGGGGTTGTTGTTTGCGTGCCACGCATGGAGCAACCCGGCAGGAAACAGCCCCGCCAGCAGCAGGGGCTGCGGCGCTGCGGACGCGCCGCAAGCTGACCGCGAGGCGTGGTGGGACTGCAGCGCGCCCCACTCACCCGCCACAGCTCCAGTGGCTCGTGCGATGACTCAAACAGCACAGCCGGCCGCGCCAGCAGCTCCTCCAGCGCGGCCGCCTCCCGTGAGCCGCTGCCGCCGCCGCTGTCGGCGCCGATGCCGGCGCAGCTGCTCGCAGCCCACCAGCTGTCAGCCAGCGCCGACTGCGCAACCGCCAGCGCGTCGCACAGCCGCCGCAGGTGCGCCGCGCAGCCGGCGAGCAGGACTGCGCCGGTCTGCGGGAGCGCGGCCAGGGTGGCGAGCGCGCAGCGCGCCTGTGGGGCTGACGCAAGCGTCGGGTCGGCGGCGGCGGGGGCGGCAGGAGCCGGCAGCTCCGCGGCCTGCGGCGGTTGCGGCGCCAGCGTCGGCACGGCGGCCTCGAGCAGAACCGCCACCAGCTGGTGCGCAGCCGGCACCGCGCCGTTGGCCCCAGCCTCGATGACCGAGCCCCCGCCCGCCGCGCCGCCGCCCGCGAGGCAGGCGGCCAGCGCCACCGCGCTCTCCCTGAAGTATGCGCGGCTCAGGGACGTGAGCGGCGTGCGCAGCAGCGTGCCCGCCACGAACTCTGCCACCTCGGCGGCCGGGCCGAGTGCCGCATGGCCGGCTGACAGCGGCAGTCCGCCGCCCACCTCGCTGCCCAGCATGCCGCTGCTGCCGCCGATACCGCCGGGCTTGCCGCCTGGGCGCAGCAGCCTGATCAGCCGCACGTTGGCAAGCAGCATGCCCGACAGCGTGCTCGCCTTGCTGGCCAGCACCGCGCGCGCCTCTGGTGCCAGCCCGCCGCCGTGCGCAGCAGCTGCAGCGGCCAGCTGCGCCGCGAGCGGCGCGGCGTCAATGCCGGCATCGTTCGGCGCGTCGTCGCTCACGTCAGCTCCCCTCAATGCTGGCAGCCAGCTGCGAGAGTCGCCGTAGTGCGCGCCGGGCTGCGGGCGCCCCTGCTGCTGCTGAGCGAGCCGAGACGCCGCGCCGCGCAGCTCCGCAGACGTGCGCTGCTCCTCCTGCAGCGCCGCCTCGACCCTCGCGATTTTGGCGCGCATTCCTTGCAGCTCGTGGCTCTGCCTGCGCTTCTGCGACACGATCGCCAGCGCGAGCGCATTGCGGAGATCGCCGTCCGGCCGCGCGCGGGAAGCGGATCCCATGCTCGCGGGTTTGCGATGCAGGGGCTGGTGCGCGAGGGTAATCGTTTCAATGCCAATACGGGTCCCGGCTGTCGGCAGCCAACCTCAACGCTGCCGCTCAGCACCACTGCCGCCCACGCGTTTGACCGGCAGCTGACTGGCCGACAACGCACAGCGCAAACTCAGTTTACAGGTGCGGGCGGGAGCTCATGCGCTCACCACCGCCCGGGCCGCGGGCCGAGCAGCACGACCATCGCGGCGCCTCCCAGAGCGCCCCCGAGGTGCGACCTGGAAGCGGTTTTGCGGAGCGGGGGGGGGGGTGCGTTTCTGAGCGCGCATGGGGTTGAATTCGTGCCCAAGACCTTGCCGCATGGCCATGCAGCAGCCCATGCAACAGCAGCCCATGCACCAGCAGCCCATGCACACTGCATGCTGGGCAGCTGGCGCCCCATGCAGACGCCCACAGCAGCGGGCTCGAAGCCATGCAACCCCCCGGGCTCCCACGGGAGAGCACCGCAGCATTCCATCAGCACCCACCATCCGTCGATGCTGTGGGAACCCAGCTGCAGCAGCACGTTGAGGCCCACCACCTGCGCCAGCCAGCTCAGGTCGCCGCCGCTGATGCCGTAGCGGCCGCGGTTAAGGAAGCGGAACGCAACTGCAAGGCGCGGCGGCAGTGGCGGTGGCAGCGGATTGACGGGGAGGGGCCACGGTTTCAATAAGCGGGGCGGTTTCAATAAGCGGGGGATGGCATGTGCCCCCGGGCCGTTGCACAGCCACAAGACCGCACGTGGCAGGCGGGCCGCGACGCCCCGGCGAAACGGCTGCTGCCAAAGCGGCTGCCGCGGTGCCGCCACGCCAGCCGCGTGCATGTCCCACATGCACGCGTGCGCGACTCACCGTAGGCCCCGAAGATGCCGCTGATCGAGGAGGAGGCGCCAACTGACAAGCTGAAACCCGTTGACTGCACCGCCCATGCGAGGGCGTTGCCGGTCACTGCAGACGCCGCGTAAACCGCCGCAAAGCGCCTCGACCCCAACGCGGCCTCCACGGCGGGGCCTATTAGGTAAAGGGACACCGAGTTCATCGCCAGGTGGAAGAAGCTGCCGTGCAGCAGGGCCGGCGTGATGAGGCGCCACAGCTCTCCCTGGCTGATAAGCTGGTTGATCTGCGGGCGCCGCGCGGCGGGGGGTTGATCGAGGCTTTGGCTGCTTTGCGAGGGGGATGCCATGCGCATGCCATGCGCATGCCATGCGCATGCCATGCGCATGCCATGCGCAGGCCGCCACTCGCCAACGCACGCGTTTGAGAGCGCCGCATGCGCGCGGGACATCACACGCGGCGCTGCACCGCAAGCATCCAAGCACGCGGCCACGCACCCGCGCCAGCTTGAACACCAGCCCGGGGTAGGCCTGCTGCAGGCCGTACATGGCCACGTTGAGCCCCAGCAGAATTTCGGTGACCCGCCGCCCGCTGCCGAAAAAGTCCCAGCGCCGGCCCCCGCGCCACCGGCGGTCGAGGCCGTCCCAGTTTGGCGTCAAGTTGGCGAGCGCGACGCCCGCCGGCGCGGCGGCGGCGGCCGCGAGGCCGGTGCCCAGGGCGGCGGCGAGGGCGGCCAGCCGGGCTGCCGGGGCCGGGGCCGGGGCGGCGCCTGCGCTGCCGGCGGTCGCCGGCGCTGCGGTGCCCGAGGCCCCGCCGCCGGTGGCGGAGGCCAGCAGCGACCGCAGGCCTGCGGTCAGCGCCAGGCCGCAGCAGCCCGCGGCCGCGAGGGACTCTGAGCTGGGCGGCGCGAGCCGGAAGCCGCGCAGGCCGCTGCCCGGCGCTCGGCCGCCACTGGCAGTGCAGTAGGCAGGTCCCGCTGCCCACAGCAGCTGCTTTTTTTGGTGGGGGGGGAGGCGGAGACGAGTGGCGCGCTGGTTGGGTCGGCGGCTTGGCTTGCCGCGCGCACGGTGCTGGTCTGCCGCTGCCGCTGCCGCTGCCGCTGTGCCGTCGTCCACGCCAACGCCCACGCCATCGGCCCGCGCCTCACCTGATCGGCCGCATTCCGCGGCGGCTGAGCCAGCAGCACGACCGCAGCACGCTGGAAGCCCCGCCTCATCGTGCCGGCGGAGAGCGGGGCGCACGCAGCGGTGCGCGCGGCGCGTAGGCGGTGCGCGCGACTCGCAGCCGGCGGTGGAGCCCCGCAAGCGGCAGTGTCGCAGCTATCGATGCGCTGTTGTTCTAGGCCGAGAAAAGGGGTCGTTGCGGAGTGCGATCTCGCGCACTAGTGCGACTGGTGCCCCAGGCGTTCTCAAACGCTGCCCGCGAGCACCCGTCTGCTTATCAAAAGCTCGTGCGCATACGCTTCAGGCGCTTCCACCACCTACCGCCGCAGCCGCAGCCGCCGCCGCCGCCGCCGCCGCCGCCGCCGCGGCCGCCGCCGCACCAGCCGCCGCAGCCGCTGCACGCAATGAAGGTCGGCTTTGGCAGCAAGGGCAAGAAGAAGAAGGGCGGCGGCAAAAAGGGCGGCAAGCCGCAGGGCGGCGACGCCGACATGACAGACGCGGCAGAGGCGCAGCAGAAGCAGCAGCAGAAGCAGCAGACGCAGCAAAAGCAGCAGAAGCAACAGAAGCAGCAGCAGCAGCAGCAGCAAGCCAGCGGAGCGGGCGACGCGCCGGCGACGGCCAAGGAGAAGCACCGGCGGCGCATGGAGCTGAAGCGCTCGCTGAAGGTGAAGGTCGCCGGACTCAAGGCCCACAGGTGGGGGCTGCGCGCGACGCGAGGGCTCCCTGGGGGGCGGGAGCGGCTTTGCCGGTTCTTGGGGCGGCGCTCGCTGCTGTGCGGCGCCCGGCGCCCGGTGCAGGCAGCAGCGGCGCTCGCTGGCAGCAGCTCCGGCGCGGTGCGCGGCACAAGGGTCGGCGTAGCGTGGCTACCTGCCGCACATCTGCTTCGGCTGGCGCGAGGCGCAACCGCGCCGACACCCCGACCCCTCCGCCGACTCCCCACCTCCTCCCCAATCCCCCCCCCTCGCAGGGCCAAGCTGACGAAGCTCGCCCACGGGACCAAGGAGGCCCGCCGCTCCCTCAACCACGAGATGCGCGCGGCGCTGGCGGAGCAGCTGGGCGTTACAAACAAGGCGCCGCCCGGGGCGGCGGCGGCGGCGGGGGAGGCCGGCGCCGCGGCAGAGGCCGGCGCCGCCGCCGGCGGCGGCGCGGCCGCCGCCGGCGGCGCGGCGATGGCAGAGTGAAACGCGAGTGTAAACACAGGGGGCGCCCTGGCCGAACCTCCACTGCTGCAGGATTGGCTGCACGGGGCTTGGGCAATGCGATCGATCAATCGAGACGGCGGGGCTGTGCACAGGCGTTGCGGCTGGCTGCCGGACGCGGCGGCGCGAGTACGGCCGGCTGCCAGTACACACCACACACCTGGCCGCGGCTGGCCGCCCTGGCCCGCCCGCCCCCTGCCCCCGCCGCGCCGCCTCCAATTTGCGACAGCACCGCTCCACAGCGCCAAGGTAAAGTCGGGCTTGGGGGCGCGGGATGACGCGTACCTTCGGGCGTAGTAGCGTCTTCATGTCATGGCGCGCGCATGGGTTCGTGGCGGCGGCATGTCGCCGGGCGTCACAGCGGCGGCAGCCCGGATTGCAGGGGCTTTGGTTTTAGGGGCGCTTCAACAACAGGGATTAGGCCCCCGGCGAGCGAGCGACGGGCCAGCGCTTGACCGCTGCGTGCCTTGACGTCGCGCGATCTCGCCCTGGCGGCGCGGACCACGACTGGGGCAGGCCCTGGGCGCGGTCTTTGACTTTTTGACCCTCGAGGCCGGTCGTGACGCGCCGAGCGGGATGCAGGGCGGCCGGAAGCGCGGCGCCGCCGCCGAGCCGGACGCCGGGTGCCACCCGCAGGCCGGGGCGGACGCGCAGCAGGGGCAGCAGATAAGCGTTCACGAGGCCAAGCTGAGGCGGCAGCAGGAGCTGAACAAGGCAGCGCAGCAGCGCTACAGGTGCGCGCCTCGCGCCGCGGCCGGCTGCTGGAGCCGCCCCCACCACCCGGGGCAGCTGATCTATCAGCGGCCGGCGGCTGGCGGCTGCCGGCGGGCTGGGGACGCCCCCAACCCCCAAAGCAGCCTGCTTGCCCGCCTGCCGGGGGTGCCGGGCGGCTAACTGGGCCGCCGTGCTGCCTGCCTTGGCGCCCCCCGGTCTGCCCCGCCCCTCCATTTGGGGTTCAATGGGCAGCAGGGCAGCCAACCGCACGCAACCGCCGTCCCCCCCGCACGCAGGCAGCGCCGCAAGGAGCGCCAGTCCAACATACAGGCAACCCTCGACGACATGCAGGCCCGCAACTCGGCCCTGGCGGCGCAGCTGACGGCGCTGCAGTCCGCGCTGACGGGCTGCCCTGTGGCGGTCGCCGCGGGCGCGCCCGCCCCGCTGCAGGTGCCGGGCCTGCCGCTGCTCGCGCCTGCGCCGCCGGCGCCGGCGCTGCCCGGGCCGGCGCTGGCCGCGCCGGTGCTGGCCGCGCCGGTGGTGGCCGGCGGGGCCGGCTGTGCGGCGTGGGCGCTTGCGCCCGGCGCGGGGTCGGCGCAGCTGCACCCGCAGTGCTGGCAGCTGGCGCCCGCCAGCGCCGCCAGCCCCGAGGCCACCGCCAGCCACGGCAGCGAGACCAGCGGCCCAAGCCCTGCCATGGACGCGGCGCCGCCCAGCCCTCGCCAGCCCTCGCCTGCCACGCCCGAGGCGCCGTGGGCTGCGCCGCTGGCTGCGCTGCGGGCCTTTGAGAGCGAGCACGGCGTGGCGCGGTGCCTTCTGGCAGGTGCGTCAGCGCTCGCTGCGGCGACGGCGGCCTTGGCGAGTGCCTGCAACCCACGCTGCAGCTGCCTCCATCGCGCCAGAGCCAGCGGGCACATGCCCTGACTGCGGAATCTCCCCCCGACTCGACCTCTGCCACCCGCACCCTCAAAACAAACCCCTGCAGGCGACGCCCTGCCCCCGGCAGTCGCGGCCGAGCTCGCCGCCTTGGTCAGCGCGGCGGTCAACGCGCTGTGCGCGCTCGACGAGCCGCCCGGCGCCGGCGCCACGCCCGCGCCGATCGCCAAGGAGCAGTGGCTGTCGGTGCTGGCCGGGCTGGCGCTGTCGGACGGCCAGATGCGCGCCGTCCTCGAGGCCCGCGACGAGCTGCTGGCCGCGCTGGCCGCGCGCGCGGACGAGCGCCGCTCGCTGGCGCAGCGCCTGCTGGCGGCGTGCGACGCCGCCGGCCCCGGCGCCGCGCCGCTGCCGCTGCCGCTGGCGCTGCAGACGCTGGGCTACGAGCAGGGTGCCGTCCGGGCCAGCCTCGCGGCGCGCGACGTCGTGTCGCAGCTGCGCGCCGGGCTGGCGGCCGACGCTGACCGGCTCCGCGCCTTTGCGTCGCGCCTGCTGACGGCGGTGCTGTCGCCGGAGCAGGCGGCGCTCGTGCTGGCGCGCGCGCCGGCGCTGGAAGGTGGGAGGGCCGCCCGGGTGCCGCGGGCCCTGCTGCGGTCGTTGGCAAGCTGCGCCTGCGCGGTGCTTGCTCCGCTCGCACTCTTCGGCATCCCTCCCTCGAAGCCATGCCTGCCCCCAGCTCGCCGTTTCCCACGTCCCAACATGTGCTGATCAAAATACACAACCCTCCAATACAACCGCAGATATCCCCGCCTTTGCCAGCACCCTGGCCGAGCTTTTCGAGATGGCGTCCCGCCTCGGCCTCGGCACGGGCCCCTCCGCCGCCGCCGTCGCCGCGGCCGCCGCGGCCGCGGGAGCGTCTATGAAGCGCGGCAGCGGCCGCGGCGCGCCCGCCGCGCCGCCGCGCGCGCCCGCACCCACGCCTCTGGGGGGCCCCATCCTTTTCCAGCCCCCCCTGCCTTCGACGGCAGCTGCCATGCCCTCAGCCCAGGGCCTGTTCGGCCTCTGGCCCGCCGCAGCCGACCCCGGCAGCGCCAGCGGCGGCGGCGCGGCAGGCAGCGGCAGCGAGACGACGGCGGCGGAGGCAGACGCGGCCCTGGCCGACGCGTTTGGTCTGGACGCCACCCTCATACACGACATGCTCGATGGCGAGGAGCCGTACGCGGGCCCGCTGTCCGTGCCGTCGCCGCTGCTGTAGCCGGCCACCTGCCTGCGGCTTCACCGGCGCCGGCGCCGGCCGCGCACGGGCCCGCTTTGCTTCCAGGCCCCGCGTTTGCGCCGCGGGCACACGGCCCCCCCCTGATCGGTTCCCCCATTTGCAGCGCCCTGCGCCCACCGTGCGCACGCCGCTCCCGCCTCCACCCACCACGCTCCCATGACCGCATGGGGTGTGCCAGCCATCGCACAACCCCATGCGCACCCATTCGCATCGCGCGCGCTGCGCGCTGCACGCTGCGCGCTGCACGCTGCACGCTGCACGCTGCACGCTGCGCGCGCCGCGCACGAAAGACAAGCCTCCGAAAAGCACCACACTTTCATTTTCAGCATGCACGGCCCAAGAAGGCCTTTGGTTTTTTTTCAAATCGGCTGCACACGCGACTTGTTCACATTTTGGGAGGTGCTTGAGCCGCGCCAGCGGCGGCAGCGCCACAGCAAACTCGGGCACCGCGCCACACACGAGGCACTCGCACCGCACACCCACGCACGCACTGCCCACCCCCGTGCATGCAAGGGCCCTCGCCCCCTATCACGGGCCCCGCCAGCGCCCTTCACTTGCAGGCGCCCAAGCCCGGCTGTGCTCACGAGTGGCGCGCCGCTCGCGGTCGGACCCACCCCACGCCCGGGCCTGGCCTTCCCTGAGCCGCATTCGCTGGCCCCTTGCTTTCCAGGGCCCCTGCGGCAGTTCTCTTTCCAGGGGCCCCTCACACCCGCTGCGCTGAGCTCTCTCCAATCAAACGTGGGGGCCGCCAACCCCGTTGGGCCAGACTTTCCGTTCCGAGCCCCGCATTGACCAGTTCGGTCCTGCGCCAGCGCGAGCGCGTCCGCCTCAAGCCGGGGCGCGCCGCGCACCGCGCAGTCTGCCGCGCCCGCCCCGGCGGCTTCAAGCCGGCGGGCTGGCCAGGAGCGCGCGCCCTCCCACGACGGGCGGCGATGCGCGTTTCGCGCGGCGGCCGTGCCAGCTATTTCAGCGCGATCCATGCTGTACCATGAATTGCGCATCCTCGATGCGCAGCGGCCCGTGTTGGGCCCGCCCCCATATGAACAGAGCCCGCTCCGCGTGTGACGGCGCCCCTGCCTGGGGCGCTCCAGTCTGCCTTCCACCCACCCCGCCAGCACCGCACCGACACAGAGCCCCGCACCGCAGCTCTGACATTGCCCTGTGCGCTACGGCGCACCGAAACGTTCAAACTTAATACGCGTGCGCACGTCCGACACAAACACACTCCCAAACCCAAACCCAAACACAAACACACACACACGAAGCAGCAAGCACTGCCTCCTTCAGGGATTGCCACAAGCCACCATGCAGGGGCACACGCGCACGCGGTCGTGCCCTGCAGTCCAATTGGCGCCAGCACAGCAGGGCGCGGCCAGGCGCCACCTATATTGATCCCACACCCCGCGGCGCCGCGCAAGCCCGTGCGCTGGGCGGTTGATGATCGCTTCAAAAGGCGTGGCGGCGGCTGTGGTGTGCAACAGGAACCCAACCCCCGAACCCAAGCCCCGTTTCTGCTCAAACAGTGCGGGCCGCCGTTTCCCTGCCCAAGCAAACCGGTGTGCAAGTCTGTATCAGTAAAGTATCAGAAGAAGGCCCGCCAAGCGCCCGCCTTTGCAATCGGGTGCTCCGCGGTTTGGGGGCGCGTTCGACAGCTGCTGCGCCAACAGGACCCCCTGCAATCCGGGCTGCCGCCGCTGTGCGACGCCTGCCAGCGTGCCGCCGGCATGAAGCCATGCGCGCGCCATGACATGAAGCCGCTACTACGCCCGAAGGTACGCGTCATCCCGCGCCCCCAAGCCCGACTTTACACGCGCTTGGCGCTGTGGAGCGGTGCAGTCGCAAATTGGAGGGGGCGCGGCGGGGGAGGCGCGGGGGGGGGGCAGGGGGCGGGCGGGCCAGGGCGGCCAGCCGCGGCCAGGTGTGTACTGGCAGCCGGCCGTACTCGCGCCGCCGCGTCCGGCAGCCAGCCGCGGCCGCTCTGGCGGGAATTCGAGGCAGCGCCCGCGCGCCCGCACGCCCCGGCCAGCCAGCGGCGCAATTCCGTTCGGCGCAGGCGCTCTCAGGGCGGAGGTCCGCCTGGCCACGCGCGGCCGTTGGCGAACCTGCGAGTCGCCAAACGGCGGCGGGACGGCCACCGCAATGGCACCAGGCGGTGAGAGGCCGGCCGCCGCTGAAACGGATGGCACGGCCCCGCCGTCCCAATTGATCAATCGCATTGCCCAAGCGTCCTTGCGACCAGCCGCCGATCCTGTGCGCGTTCAGCAACGGCCAGGGTGCCCCTTGGGGGCGCACGATCCGTCCGGCGCGGCCCCAATCCGTGCCCCGCCGCGTGCCCGTGCCCTGTTCTAATCGCGGCCGATCTTGTATGCCTCCGCGCGCCCGCCATTGAGCGCGCGTCCCGTTGACCGCTCCCGCCCGGGACCACCCGCCACCCCCAGGCAGCGGCGGGTCTCCGGACACACAGCCGGTGGGTAGGCATTGGTCTCAAATTTTGCGGCGTGTTTTGCCGCGGCGCCCTCCCGCCTCGGTACTGCCCCTTCGGGCTTCGGCACTGCCGGCGCCTTTGCCCCAGGACGCTTGAGCTTCGGAAACTCGCAGCATTTCCCGGTGCTTCGGTACGCGCGCCGAACCCGCCGCCCGCCCCCGCCGCTCTCTGCTGACGCGTCGGCGCGACTTTTCGCGCGCGCGCGGCGCGCTCCAGGTGGCGGCTCCGGTTTGCCTCCCGGCCCGCGCGATGGACGCGTCCTCGTCATCCACAGAGCCAGAGCTCGGCGCCCACCCGCTGGAGCCCCCCTGCACCGCCGCCGCGGACCCCGCAGACCCCGCCGCCGCCGCGCCGCCCGCGGGCGCGCCGCGCCCGCCGGGGCCTGGCGGCGCGGCGCTGCGCGAGGTGCGCGGCCGCAACCGCGAGCTGCGCGCGCAGGTGGCCGCGCTGCAGGCCGCGCTCGCACGCGCGTCCGCGCCGCCGCCGCTGCCAAGCTGCGCCGGCGGCGGCGGCGGCGGCGGCCGGCGGCAGCGCGCGGACCGGCCGGAGGGCGCGGAATGTGGCAGCAGCGACGAGCCCGACAGCAGCAGGGCGCCCTGCTTCGTCGGCCCGCCGGGCCCGCCCGCGGCGGCGGCGGCGGCGCCTGCGAGCCCCGCCGCCGCGGAGCCGGCGTGGGCGGCGCAGTGGGCCGAGCTGCGGGCCTTTGACGAGGAGCACGGGCTGCGGCGGCGCCTCATGACGGGTGCGGCGCGCCCCTGCGTTTTGGGGCTCCCCTGCCTGCGGGCTGTGCGGCGGCGGTTGGGCCGCTGCTGAGCTGGGCTGCTGCTGGAGCTGGAATGCGGCCGGGGGCCGATCGGGGCTTTCCGATGCCTGCGGCGCCGAGCCCCCCTCGCGACTCCCCTCCCGCCAACCCCCTCGCGCGCCGCGCAGGCGAGGACCTCCCCGCATCGGAGCGGGACCGGCTGGCCGCCTTGGTGCGCGCCGCCGCCGACGCGCTCTGCGCGCACGACGCGGCGCCGCGCCCGGCGCCGGGGGGCAAGGAGCAGTGGCTGTCGGTGCTGGCCGGGCTGGCGCTGTCGGACGGCCAGATGCGCGCCGTCCTCGAGGCCCGCGACGAGCTGCTGGCCGCGCTGGCCGCGCGCGCGGACGAGCGCCGCTCGCTGGCGCAGCGCCTGCTGGCGGCGTGCGCCGGCCCCGGCGCCGCGCCGCCGCCGCAGCAGGGGGGTTCTGTCTACGTGTCGGCGTGCCTCAATGCGCGGGACTCCGTGTCCCAGCTGCGCGCCGGGCTGGCGGCCGACTCTGACCGGCTCCGCGCCTTTGCGTTGCGCCTGCTGACGGCAGTGCTGTCGCCGGAGCAGGCGGCGCTCGTGCTGGGGCGCGCGCCGGCGGCCGCGGGTGAGCGCGCCGCGCGCCGCGTGCGGACCGCCGTGCCTCCGCACCCCTCAGGCCGCCCCCAGCCCCTCGCCGTGCTGAGCTGGCCCGCCCAACCCCTCAACCCGCCCAACCCCTCAACCCGCCCAACCCCACCCGCCCCTACGAATTCCGGATCCAGATCTCCTGGCGCTGGCGGATGTGCTGAAGGAGCTATCAGATTCGGTGCCCCTCCTCGGCGCCATCTCCCACAGCTCCCTCCCTTTCGCGGCCGTCGTGTCCGCAGCCGCCGCCGCCGCCGCCGCCGCCGCCGCGGCCGCCGCCGCCGCCGCCGCCGCCGCCGCGTCGTCGCCGCCGGCCATTGCCGCGGCGACGCCGGCGGCGGCGGCGCACCGCCCCGCGCCGGCCGCCAGCCCGGCTGGCTCGAGCCGCAGCGGCAGCGGCGGGGACGCGGGAGGCGCACGCAAGCGCCGCGCCGCCGCCGCCGCCGCCGTCGCCGCCGCCGCCGCCGCCGCCGCTGCTGCGGCCGCGGCCGGAGGGGACTGCGGCGACGAGCGGCCCGCAAAGGTGGCGCGCTGACAGGGCTAGCGCCGCGTCCCACAAAACACTCAACATTGCTTGCCAAGCCTGCCATTCCTGCCAGCTGTCGGCGCGCAGCGCTCGCCGCCGCTCGCCTTTCCCGCTGGCCTGCTCCCTTCCGCAGTTCCGCCCCCCCCCCCCCCCGCCGGCTGGCGCTGGCTTACCACTGCTGCAAGAAATTTCCAATGCCGCAGAGGGCACCCAAAACTGAAACGCCGACATCCCCACTGCTTTTTTGGCGCCGGCTGGCTTGCCCAAAAACTGGCAGGATTTGCCAGTCAGCATCGGCCGGCCCCGGGCCCACTGCACGCCCAAAGAACGAAGGTGCCGCCAGCGGTTTTTGAGACGGCGCTGAACTCGGGCACGCACAACCCCCAATTAACGATGATACGATTCGGTGCGGACAAACCACAAACCGCCGTGGGTTGAATCGTCGTGTTCCCTTCCCCTCTCCCCCTCTGGCCCTGGACCAACGTTTCCCGCAATAGGGGAATCACTGCCGGTTTTCCTTTCCGGTTTTCCTCGTGCACGGCGCATGCTGGCGCATGCATGCCTGGGGGACGCGGTCGTGGGGAGGCGACCGTGGGGACGCGCGACACAGTCCTGTTTTTTGTGGGCAGCTGCGCAGCTGTGATGTGATGTGGGCAATGTGAGTTTTCCAAATACGAGGCTCTGCATGCGTTACTGTAACGAGACCTGGCTGCGTGCCGCGGCGGGGGTGGGAGCGCAGCGCAGCGAGGCCGTGTGCCCGCCAGCCCGAGCGGCAATCAATGCCTGCCCTGCCTGCCAGCCTGGATCCAGGGCGCGCGGCGGCGCCGCAGGCAGCGTCGGTGTCCACGCACGACGCTCTCGATCCCTTAAAACCACCTTTTCATCGGGATTCCGCCGCAGCGATTGCCCAAAGGCGAGGGCAGGGGCCCGCGGCGCCAGCGAGGGTAGCTGCTCATCAAGCCGTCGCCGCTCATCAACCAGGCCGCCCCGCAGAACGAGTCGCATTCAAACGCGTATAAGACAACAGATATAGAACTTGATAAAACGGGGCCGGGGCAGCGGAGAAACGTCGCGGACCTGCTGGTTTGCAGCGAGCTCGGTTGAGCGAGGAGGAAGGCGCGACCTTTGTGGTGCGATGGGAGCGGTTGCCGGACTGCGGGGTGGTGGGGACCGCGCAGCTGGAGCCTGTGCTGCAGCAGCTGGCCCGCTGGCGCGCTCCACGCGCGGCTGCAGCTCAAAGAGGCCCACGGGCATGCCCGAGTTTCCTCCTCAGCATGCGGTGCTGCCAGCTGCTGGCACGCGGCGCGGAGCGGCCGCCGTCGGCGGGTGGCGTGTGCAGGCGGCTCGCGTGCGGCGTGCCTGGCGTTTAGCGAGCAAACCCCGCCTTTCCGCTCCGCGCACGCGCGCGCAGGATGGGGAGCCCACGCGGTTGAGACGGGCCAGTGCGATGGGGGCCCATCGCAGCAGCAGCGGCGGTGGCGGTGCCGGCGGCAGCGGCAGCGAGGGCCGCGTGCCGCCGCGCCGCGCGGCGCGTGGCCCCGCGCCGCGACTGCAACTGCTGCTGGCGCTGTCGGCGCTGCTGGTCTGCGGCCCTCTCGGCGGCCGGGCGCAGGTGGGCACCGCCTTTGGCTGCGGGCTCCAGCGGTCGCCTGTCCTCGCAGCGCCGCCCGCATGCGAGCTGAATCCATCACGCCGCTCGCTCCCCCCCCACGCCACGGGGCTCTAATGCGGCGCAACGCCCGCGCCTTACCCCCTCCCCAGGATGCCTGCCTGCTGGCGCCGTGGCAGGCCGGCGGCGCCGCGCCTGCTTACGCGACGCGCACCGTCGACGCCGCCAGCGTGGCGGACCTGCAGCGCGCCGTCGATGCGGCAGAGGGGCCGACGGTGCTGCTGGTGCGGGCGCCCAAGCCGCTGCTGGGCGGCTCGACGCTGACGGTGTCAAAGCCTGACATCGTGATAACAACGGCCGCCAGCTTCGACCCGGCGAAGCGGCCGGAGGGGCCGCAGGTGCAGGTGGTGTGCGGCGGCGCGACGCCGCTGGTCGCGATCAAGTGAGCGGGAGGGGCCTGCCGGCGGGAGCGCGCGCCCCGGCTGCTTGGTTGCGTGTGAGGCGCTGTGAGCCTGCAGCCGCGGGGTCGTCACGGCTGCGGCGGCAGCAGCAGCAGCAGGAGCTTCTGCACGACAGGAGCGGGCTGCCAGTGCTGGGCACAACCCGCAGTGCTCCGCCGCCCACCGCGCTGGCCCCACCCCTCCCCACCCCACCACCGCCCGCTTCCCGCAGGGCGTCCGGCGTGCAGCTGCAGGGCTTCAACATTTCGGGCTGCAGCGGCAGCGCGGTCGCGGTGCACGCGCCCGACGGCGGCCGGCCGGTGGTGCTGTCGGACTCGACGCTGCAGCGCAACGCCGGCGCGCGCGGCGGCGGCGTCGTCATCACGCGCGGCGCGGTCGTGCTGCGGCGCGTCAGCATGGCCGGCAACTCGGCGCGGGACGCGGGCGGCGCGGTGCACGCGGCGGATTCGTCGGTGTGGCTGCACGACTGCCGGCTCGAGGGCAACAGCGCGGCCTCCGGCGGCGCCGTCGCGACGCAGTCCAGCCGCCTTTTGATCAGCGGCTGCGCGCTGCAGGGCAACACCGCGACCGGCGCCGGCGGCGCCGTGCTCGTGCGCGGCGCGCCGGCGGGCGCGCCGCCCGGCTGCTGGGGCGCGGCGCCGCTCGCGGCGCACGTCGCGGCGTCCAACATCAGCTCCAACGAGGCCGCCAACGGCGGCGGGCTCGCGCTGTCTGCGGCGGCGCTGACGGCCCGCCAGGTCGACATGTGGAGCAACGCCGCGGGCAACCAGGGCGGCGCGGTCGCGGCGGCCGAGGGGTCGGCGCTGGACCTGGGCGGCGTCGTGCTCGACAGCAACCGCGCCCGCAACGGCGGCGGCGTCCACCTCAGCGACGGCGGCCGCCTGCTCGTGGAGGCCGGCCGGATGCACAACAACACCGCGTCGGCCGCGGGCGGCGTGGTTTACGTAAACGGCACCGGCTCCGCCGTCACCTTCCGGCGCAGCGAGTTTGACTACAACTGGGCCAAGCTCCTCGGCGGCGTGGCCACGGTCAAGGACGGCAACCGCGTCGCCATTGCGGGGTGCAACTTCACCCGCAACGAGGCGGAGATGGCGGCGGGCGTGCTGTACGGGCGGTACATCAACGTCACAGTCGAGGCCTCGCGCTTCGCGCTCAACTGGGCGGGGCGGGACGGGGGCGCGCTGTACTGCGCGGGGTTTTGCGACTGGCAGGTGCACGGGCGGGGGGAGGCGCCGCTTGCCGTGGGGCCTGGGGGGCTTTGCTTGGTGTGCCACGCGCCTGTGAAGCAAAGTCCAGTCAAGTAGCCGCGGCCGCAGGCGCGTGCTGGCGGGGCTGTTCTGCTCAACTATTCAGGGTTCAGCAGGTCCCTCTTGCCCCCCTCAACTGCCCAAGCCCCCTCCCCCTCAAAACCCCCCACCCCCCAAACCATAAACCCCAAACCGCTCAAACCCCCCTCCAACCCCAACCCCTGAACCCCCCCAAAACCCAACACCCCCCCGCCAGGTCAAAACCTCCACGTTCTTCAACAACACGTGCGCCCAGAACGGCGGCGCCCTGTTCGGCTGGAACATGCAGGCCAACGTGTCGGCGTCGACGTTCGAGATCAACGCCGCCAACGCGCTGGGCGGCGCCATATCAATGGCAAACAGCACCATCCGCCTCGACGGCTCCAAGCTGCTCGGCAACCAGGCCGCCGGCAGCGACGCGGCCGGCGGCGCGGTGTACAGCCAGTCCAGCGTGTGGTCCGTCTCGGGGTCTGACTTCCAGCAGAACCTGGCGTACTGGGGGGGCGGCCTCTACCTGGTCAACTCCACGCTGAGCGTGCTGGGCACGAAGATCGCCAACAACAGCGCGCTGTCCGCGGGCGCGGGCGTGCACGTGCTCAACAGCGACGCCGTGCTGACCACGACCACGATGCACGACAACCTGGCGCGCCTCCACGCGGGCAGCCTCTACTGCCAGGCCAGCGACTGCACCGTGGAGGAGGGCTCTTTTTACAACGAGTCCAGCGACGGCGGCGCCGGCAGCATCTTTGCCACCTCGGGGAACCTCACGCTGATGTTCACCAACATCAGCAACGCGTTCGCCGCGCACGACGAGGGCGGCGGCGCGCTGCTGCTGCGCGCCGCGCGGCTGCGCATGCGCGGCTGCCGGCTGACGGGGAACAGCGCGCCCGACGGGCCGGGCGGGGCGGTGCTGCTGGACGGCTGCCGCGACGCCCTGGTCGACGGCAGCGTGTTTGACGGCAACAAGGCCAGCCAGGGCGGCGCGCTCGCCGTCATCGCCAGCTCCCTCGCGCTGCGCCGCTCCGGCGTGCGCGACAACGAGGCGTCCGTGGGCGGCGGCCTCGCGTCGCTGGGCGGCAGCCGCCTCGCGCTCAACTCGACGACGCTGGAGGCGAACCGCGCGGCCGTCGGCGCGGGCGCCGCCTCGGACAACTCCACCCTCGTCGTCGCCGACGGCGCGGTGCTGCGGAACGAGGCGCGCGCCGAGCCCGACGGGCCCCAGGCGCTCACGTTTGCGGGGCAGCCGACGCTCGCCGGCCTCGGCGGCGGCCTGTTTGTGCGCGGCGGCGGGCTGGACATCAGCGGCGCCGAGATCAGCGGCAACGTGGCCGACGCGCACGGCGGCGGCGCCTATGCGGACAACGCGGCCCTCTCCTCCCGCGGCGCGCGCTTCGTGAACAACACGGCCGGCGGCGAGGGCGGCGGCGCCAAGGTCGCCAACGCGCGGCCGGGCGGGCGCGTGGAGGGGGGGCAGTTCCTCAACAACACGGCCGCGTCGGGCGGGGGGCTGTCGGCGGTGACCGTTTCCGTCGGCTCCGACCTCGAGCTGTCCGGCTGCCGCTTCTCGAACAACACCGCCGCGCAGCTCGGCGGCGGCGCGCTGCGCGCCGCGGGCCCGATCGTGCTCTCGCTGTCCGGCGGCGAGCTGTCAGACAACGCCGCGCGCGGCGCGGGCGGCGCGCTGCTGGCCGAGGGCGCCGAGGCGCTGCGGGTCAAGGGCGTGCGGCTTTCGGGCAACCGCGCGCGCGGGCCCGGCGGCGGCGTGGCCGCGCTGGGCTGCGGGGAGGTGTCGCTTGTTGACGCCGCTCTCGAGCGCAACTCGGGGCTCTCCGGCGGCGGCGCCGCGCTCGTCGACGCGCACGGCAGCGTGCTGCTGCGCAACTGCACGGTGCGCGGCAACGCTGCGACGGGCGGCTCCTCTGGCCCCCTCGTGGACTGCAGCGTCGGCGGCACCGGCGGCGGGCTGTGCGTCGACGCGGACTGCCCCGTTCTGCTCAACGCCTCGACGATCACCAACAACACCGCGGAGAACGGAGGTGCGCGGGGGGGGGGGGGTGCAAGGGGGTAGGAGGGGGCGCGGCGTGGCGCGACGCGGCCTGGAAGCAGGCGCTGCAGGATTGCGTTTGCATGCGGCGGGGTGGGCCGGCATGGGCCGCTGCGCGCCCTTGAGAGCTTGGCTTCCTGCCAGCCGACGAAAAACACAAACCGCCGAAACCCCCAACCCCAGGCGCGCTGGCCCTCACGACCTGCGACGACCGCCGCCGCTGCACGCTGTCGATGTGGCGGATGTCCTTCAAAAACAACACCGCGCTGCGCGGCGGCGGCGGCGCCGTGTTCCTCGGCTCGCCGATCGCGCCGCAGCAGCTCGTCTGCAACGCCAGCGCCGCGGACGTGTTCAGCGCGGCCTCTGCGGCCGGCGGCGGCGCCGCGGGGGGCGGCGTCGCGATGCGGCTCGAGTCGGCCGACCCCACCGGCCGCGCCGCCGCGACGGCGGCGGCGGCGGCGATCGCGGCGCGGCACGGGCGGTCCGGCGGCGCGGCGGACGAGGGGGAGGACGCCGCGGCCGGCGGCGGCGGCGGCGGCGGCGGCGGCGGCGGCGGCGGCGGCGGCGGCACGCCAGAGGTGGACGAGGTGACCACCGCCACCGGCTCATTCGACCCGACTGCCACCAGCGGCGGCGCCGGCGGTGGCGCCGCCGCCTCGGACCAGGGCGCCCCCGACCCCGGCTCGGCGACGACGGTGACCTTCGGCGACGCCGGCGGCGCGGCGGGCGGCGGGTTTGGCGAGCCCAACCTGCTGGTGGACGGCGTGTCGGCCGCCACGGCGGCCACGGCCGGCCTGGGGGCGCAGTCCGGATCGATAGCCACCCCAGAGTCTGGCCAGGTCAGCAACGGCAGCGCCGTCGCCTCGGATGAGTCATCCGAGCCATCCGAGTCGTCCGTGACTATCGCCGCGGATGACTACGACGCCGCGCCCGAGGCGGCCGCGCCGCCGGGCGGCACGACCACCTTCGTGCCCGGCGGCTGGGGCGGCGCCGACGGGGGCGGGGACGGCGGCTTCGGCGCGGCGACGGTGACTTTCGAGTCGGCGGCCGTGCCCGGGAGCTATTTCGAGCCAGGCACGCTGCCGGCCTTCGAAGCCGCCGGCGGCGTGGCGCTCAACGCAGCGGGGGCGTCCCCGATCGGGTTTGCCGCGGTGACGACGGACGCGTACGTGCCGCCCGGCCTCGCCGGCGGCCGGCGCCGCGCGCTGCTGGCCGCGCGGCCCGGGGCGCTCCACGCCGCCGCCGCGGCCGCTGCGGCCTCGGCTGGCGCGCCGCTGGTGCCGCTCGACGCCGCCGCGATCGGCGCGCTGCGGGCCGCGGGGGTGGGGGAGGCGGAGGTGCGGGCGCTGCGCGCCGGCGGCGCCGCGGGCATGGAGCCTGCACTGTTTGCGGCGCTGCTGGCACCCAAGGCGCGGAAGCAGCAGCAGCAGCGGCATCAGCAGCAGCAGCAGCAGCAGCAGAAGCAGCAGCAGGTGCACGCGCAGCCCGGCGCGATGGCCGCGGCGGCGGCGACGCACCCCCAGCACCGCGGCCCGCCGCCGCTGCCGGCCCTGCTGCTGCCCGCGCCCGTGCCGCTCCGCGCGCACGGCCCCCGCGGCGCCGCGCGCAGCCGCCGCCGGCGCGCGCTCCTCGCCGAGGTCTCGCCGGCGCCCGCTGCGGGCGGCCAGCCCAACGGCACGCTCGCGTTCGGCGAGTGCGGCGCGTTTGACGGCAACGCCGCGCGCGGCGACGGGTCTTACGGCGCCTCGCTCGCCAGCGTGCCCGCGGCCGTGCGCATTCAGTATGCGTCAATGGAGGCTGCCCCCGGCGAGCCCATGCGTGTGCGCGCGTTTGTGGTGGACGCGTTTGGCCACGTCGTCGCGTCGGGGCCGTCGGCGCACCTGCTGATGCGCGCCAGCCTGGAGCGGCCGGCGGGCGCGGCGGCGGCAAAGGCGGCGGCGGCGGGGCGGAGGCTGTTGCAGGCGGCGCCGGCGCCGTCGCCGGCGGCCTCCCCAAAGCCCGCTTCGCCGGCGCCAAGCGCAGCCGCCAGCAGCAGCAACAGCAGCACCAACAGCAGCAGCACCAGCAGCAGCAGCGGCAGCAAAAACGCAACCGCCGCCTCCCCTGCGCCCAAGGCCAACGCCACCGCAGCCGCGCCCAAGGCCAATGCGACCGCCGCGCCAGCGGCGGCCCCCGCTGCGCGGCTGGAGGGCACGACTGAGGCGGCCTTTGTCGGCGGCGTCGCGACGCTGCAGGGCCTGCGCGTGGTGGCGCCGGTCAACGACAGCGTGACCATCTGGCTGTCAACGGAAGGGGCGTACGCGCGCACCGCGGCCGCGCCGCTGGTGGTGCGCCTGCGCACGTGCGCCGCGGGCTCTGTGCTCAGCGCCGGCGACGGCTGCGTCACCTGCGGGCCCGGAACGTTTGCATTTGACACCCGCGCCGCCGAGTGCGCGCCCTGCCCCGCCGGCGCGTGGTGCAACGGCACCGTCGCCGCGCCGCTCGCCGGCGCGTGGGCGAGCAGCCCGCGCAGCGCGCAGCTGCACTGGTGCCCCAACCCGGGCGCGTGCTCGCGGGCGCCGGCGGCGCAGCAGCAGCTGATAGAGGAGCAGAAGGAGGGCTTTGCCACCGTCGCCAGCCTGGCGGCTGACCCCGATGCGGTCGAGTCTTACCAGCAGCTTCAGTGCGCGGCCGGCTACCGGGGGCGGCTTTGCAACGAGTGCACAGAGGGCGGCGGCAAGGTGGGCGCCGAAACGCTCGCGCGCGTTTGCTTTTGGGGGGAGGGCTGTCGGGAAGCGTTTGAATTCAGGGACCATGTGCACTGGCACCAACCGTGTTTGCCGCTTTCACTAGGGCTTTCACTAGGGCTTTCACGTTCAGGGCTCTGGGTTTTGCCTGCCCCTATCCAACCTCAAACGCCACCCCGCGCCCGCCCGCAGGTCGGTCCCGCGCGCTGCGAGCGCTGCGGCAGCCGGGCGGCCACCATCGCGCTGTGGCTCCTCGCGCGCGCGTTTGACCTGGCGCAACTCGCCCTCCTGATCTGGCTGGCGCTCCGCGCCGCGCGCGCGTGGGGCCGCTTCACGCCCGCCGACGCGGACGCGGCGGCCGCCGCCGCGCGGCACGCGGCGGGCGCGTCGCCGGCGGCGGCGGCGGCGAAGCTCCCGGGCAGCTTCCGGTCGGCGGCGGCGCCGGCGGCGGGCGCGCGCGTGCTCGAGTCGGCGATCGGCCCCGAGCCGCCGCTGTTTGCGCACGCCGGCGCGCTGCTGGAGCTGTTCCACCTGCTCTCCATCCTGGGCGCGAGCGGCCTGGTCTACGCGTGGCCGCGCCCGCTGCAGCGCTTTGCCGCGGCGCTGTCGCTGACGCCGCTGGGCACCGCCCGCTGGGTCGCCCTCGACTGCGCGCTGCCCGCGCTGGCGGGCTTCCCCAGGTCGATGCAGGCGCTGCTCGCGACGGCGCTGCCGCCGGTGGGCTACGTCGCGGCCGCGGCGGCGTTTTGGGTGGCCAGCATGCGCCTGGAGATGCCGGGCGTCGGCGCCGAGCCGCTGGTCGCGCTCCTGGTGACGGCGGGCCTTTTCCACCCGCTGCTGGCGTGGAGCGCGACGGCCGCGCTGTCGTGCGCGCCGCTCGACGGGCCGGCGCCGGCGGGGCAGACCGCGCTCGCGCGGGGGTCGTTCTGGGCGCTCGACACCGGCGTGCGCTGCTGGCAGGGACCGCACCTCGGCCTGGCCCTCGGCTTCGGCGCGCCCCTGCTGCTGGCCCTCGCCGCCGGCTGGCTCGCGCTGCTGTGGGCCGTGCTGCGCCACTGCCGCGAGCGCCTCAAGCGGCGCGCCGACACGGCCGCGCCGCGGTGGCGGCTGCGGCGGCGGCGGGGGCTGCTGCACTGCCAGCAGGTCCTGGGCGTGGCGGCCGGCTACCTGCGGCCCGGCCGCTACGCCTGGCCGGTCTTTGTCGAGGCCAGGCGCCTCGCGCTGGCGGCGCTCGTCGCGGGCACCGCCTCGGCGCGCCCCCTCGCGCAGGCCTACGCCCTCTGGGGCGTCCTCGCGGCGCTGCTGCTCGCCGAGTGGCTCGCGCGCCCCCAGGCGCCGCGCGCGCTGCGCGCGCTGCACCGCGGCGCGCTCGGCGCGGCGCTGGGCACCGTCTACCTGGGCAGCGCCTTCGCACAGCAGCCCGGCGCCGCGTTTGCCTCGGCGGGCGCGCCGCTGTCCGCGTTGGTCATGCTGATCAACCTCCTCGTCGTCGCCGCGGCGCTGCTCTGCCTCGCGCCGGCGGTGCGGCACGGCGGCGCGGCGGCGGCTCTGGACAAGGACGGGGACGGCAAGGTCGGGCCCCGCGACCTGGCCGCGGCAGCTGCCGAGTTCCTCCGCGGAGGCCGCGGCGGCGGGGACGGCGGCGGCGGCGCCGGCGACGGCGGCGGCGGCCTGCGCGGCGCGGTCGCGCGCGCGCTGGAGAAGGTCGCGGGCGGCAGCGGCAGCGGCGGCTCGCGGCGCGACGGGTCGCGGGGCGACGTCGACCAGGACGCCGCCGCGCGCGACGCGCTCGCCGCGAGCCTGCCGCCCTCGCCAGGCGCCGCGCCCGCGGCCGCCGCCGCCGCGGGCGGGCCGTTTGCCGCGGCCGCGGCGCGGCGGGCGGGCGGGGGGCTGCGCGGCGGCGGGGGCTCGGAGCACGTCGGCCTCGACGTGCGCACGCTGGCCGCGGCGACGAGCATCCAGTCGCTGCCCGCCGGCGTGGGCCGCCGCCAGGGCAGCGTCGGCGGCAGCGGCGCGCTCGCCGTCGCGCCCAACGGCATGCCGCTAAACTCCTACATGTCCGTCAACCGCTGGCTCGAGGAGGCGGGCGGGCCCGACTCGCCGCGCGCCGGCGCGGGCGCCGGCTCCGGCGCCCCGCCGCGCGCGCCGCTGCCGAGCGGCCGCGGCCGCGGCGCCGGCGCCGGCGGCGGGCTGCGGCACGCCGCGTCGACGCCGAGCGGGCAGCTGCTGGCGCACGGCTCGGGGCAGCAGCGGGTGACGCTGCAGCAGCTGGGCGACTGGGAAGAGGAGCTCGAGCGCGGGGGCGGGGCCGGCGGCGGCGCCGGCGGCGGCCGCGGCGGCCGCGGGCCCGGCAGCGACGCCGCCGCCTCGGAGCCGCGCGGCTACCCGGACAGCGACGACGAGCTGCGCCGCGAGCGTCCGAGGCGGCGGCGCGCGGTCGCGCCCGCCGGCGACGATGGCGACTCGGCCGCGGGCGCGGCGGCGTCGGGGCAGACCGGCAGCCTCGCGGCGCTGCGCGCGGCGGAGGCGGCCGGCGGGGGCGGCGGGGAGTCGCCGGGGCGGCACCAGGCTTACTACACGCTCTGGCAGCGCGCCGCCGACCCGGCCGCGGCCTCGCAGCCGCCGCCGCGGCTGCGGCGGATGGACAGCGGCGACTCTGGCCGCGGGCCCGGCGCCGGCGAGACGGAGGGTGGTGAACCGATGTCTGTGGTTGTGGCCGAGGCGGCGCAGCAGGCCGCGGCGGCCGCCGCCGCGCGGCCGAGGCAGCGGCCCAACCCCTTTGCGGCGGCGGGCGCAACTGCGGCGGCGGCGGTGTCGCCGGCGGCGCCGGACGCGGCGGCCGCGCCGGCGGGGGAGCCCCCTGTGCCGGCGCCTGCTGATGAGGGGCCCTCGGCAGCGGTGATGGCCGAGGCGGCGCAGCAAGCCGCGGCCGCAGCAGCGGCACGCCCTCGCCAGCGGCCCAACCCCTTTGCGGCGTCGGGTGTGCTGGCGGCGGCGGCCGCGGCGCCGCCGCCGCCCGCGCCGACGCCGGCCCCGGCCCCGGCCCCGGCCCCGGCCTCGCCCGAGCCTGCAGCCCCGGCGCCGCAGGCGGAGGGCGCTGAGCTGTCGGTTGCGATCGCCGAGGCGGCTCAGCAGGCCGCGGCCGCGGCCGCGGCGCGCCCCAAGCAGCGGCCCAACCCGTTCGCGGCCGCCGGCGCGCTCGCCGCCGCCGCGGCCGCGCCGCCCGCGCCGGCGCTGCCCTTTGCCGCGCCGCCGCCGCCGCGCGCCATCGAGCGCAGCAGCAGCGGCGGCGGCGCGTCGCCGAGCGTGGTGGCGGACGTGCAGCCCTTTAACAGCGTCAGCAGCGGCGGCAGCGGCAAGGCCGGCCGGCGGCTGCGGGCGCTGAGGCGGCCCGCCCGCAGCGGCGGCCAGCAGGCCGAGTGATGCCGCAACAAGGTTTTATTTGGCCCTCCATGCCTTTTCCTGAAGCAAGATTTTCCTCCTCAAGCATTGCCCGCCCTGGTTAACTTTCGTATCATGCTTTCTGCTCAACTTGCAGCTTTTGCAGCGAGCGCGCACGTGCGCGTGCGTGCCGCGCGCCCCTCCGATCGTGCACGCGCACTGCGACAGACCGCGCCGTGCAGCATAGGCCTGGCCAGGCTCGCCCTCTGTGAGCCGCCGGGTGTGCGCGTGTGTAAGCCCACCCTTTTCCAGACAGAGCGCGGGGTTTCCAGCCGGGTGCTGCATCGAGCCGTGGCTGCGGCTGCCCTGCCGCCGCACTATCAGCAGCTGACTCTTGGACTTGGATCTGGCTTGGGATCTGGGCTTGGGATCTGGGCCTTGCTGACTGGGGATCTGGCTTGCTGCCCTCGCACCCCTCGCCCCAGCTGCAGACAAGTACGGAATGTGGGGGATCGGAAGCGTTTACACAGTTTGATTGCTGCAAGGAAAGCGAAATAGGACCTAGCAAGTGAAGGCATTGCGGATTTGTTCTCGCGGCACAAGGCGCGCCGGGGGCACTGCAGGGCGCGGCGGCTGCCTCGGTTCGCCTGCCGCCGCTGGCCGCTGCTGGCCCCCTGAGCAGGCTCGCCAGTCCAACCCCCCCTCAGCGCCCTCCGCCGGTGCGCGATGGTGGGCCGCTGCTCCTGCCGGAGTCGCCGCCGCCGCCGCCGCCGCCGGCACCAGCGCCAGCGCCAGCGCCGCCGCTGCCGCCGCGCCCGCTCGGCGGCCCGCGGCCCCGGCCCCCAAGCTGCAACATGCGCTCCTGCGGCCCACCGGGCGGCCCGCCGCGGCCGGCGGCCGGGGGCGCAGGGGCGCTGGCGGCGGGCGGCGCGCCCCGGCCGGCGGCGGGCGGCGCGCCTCGGCCGGCTGCGGGCGGCGCGCCATGGCCGGCGGCGGGCGGCGCGCCGCGGCCGGCGCTGTACGCGCTTCCGCCGTGCGCGCTGCTGGCTGCGCTGCTCGCACCGCTGCCCGGCGCGGCGCCGCTGCCGGTGCGCGCGAGGTCGCCCTGCGACGGCCGCTGCGCCGCGCCGCCGCCGCCGCCGCTGCCGCCGCCGCTGCCGCCGCCGACCGCGCCCGTGCTGCGCGCGAGCTCGCTCTGCGCGAGCCGCTGCGCCGCGCTGGCGCCGCTGCGCGCAGCCCAGACCGAGCCGCCCGCCGCCGGCGCCGCCGCCGCGGCCTCCAGCGCGGCCGCGGCCGCCGCCGCCCCCGCCGCCTCGTCGGCCGCCGCGGCAGCGGCGGCGGCGGCGGCGTCGTCGGCGGCGGAGGCCGGGTCGAACGCCGTGAAGAAAACGACAGAGGGCTGGATGCGCCCCGCGGCGCACTTTTTGATGACGGCGTCCCATCCGCCCACCACGCTGGCCGAGGCGTCGTCGTGCAGCACCCACTGGCCGAGGCGGCGGTCGCGCACCAGGGCCATGTAGTGCTATGGGGGGGGGAGGGGGTTGGGGTTGGGGTGGGGGGGGGGTTTGGGGTGGGGCGGTGCCGTGGGGTGGGGCAGCGGTCGCAGGGGGTTTGAAGACCGCCCCTAGGGCGGCTGCTGCCGCTGCCGCGCAAAGTGGGGACCGACGCGGCCCGATGCCCCTCGCCAGTTGGCTCTTCAAAGCCACTTTTTGGGACTTCCCAGGAACCCCCTCAAAAGCCTCGTTGCGCGCCCATCTAGGGCTACTAAAAGCTTGTAAATTCAAACGCCCCGCAAGCCAGCCCACCTGGCCGTAGTAGCAGACCATTGAGGAGAGCCGGAAGGTGGTCGGCCCCCCTGCGCCCCCCGCCGCCGCCCGCGCCGCCGCCGCCGCCGCCGGCGCCGCCGCGGCAGCCTCCGCGGCGGCGCCGGCGGCGGCGGCGGCCTCCTCGCCCTCCGGGGCGGCGTGGAAGAGCTCGGAAAGGTCCAGATGCTCCCCCAGCAGCGCGAGCGCCTCGGAGATGTCCGCGGCGCCCTCATCCATGCCCCAGGCCAGCTGCGCGGCGAAGACGCTGGGGCGGCGCAGCAGCGTGCGGTGGATGATCTGGGGGTTTGGGGGTTTGGGTTTGTTTGGTTGTATTTGTCAGGTGAGTTTGTGTGTTGTGAGTTTGTCAGGTTGCGTTTGCGTTCGTGCCTGTGTTTGCGGTTGCAGTTGTACTTGTGCACGCACGCAAAACACATACCCCTACCCCCACCCCCCCAACCCCGCACCTGCCACTCCCCGCAGCCGCCCTTGTCCTTGTCGCACTTTTTGCGGTCCTGGCCCACCACCTCCCGCAGCAGGCGCCCCAGGCTGCCGCCGCCCATCATCGCGCCGACCTGCGGCGTTCCGTCGGTTCCGTTGTTGCTCCGTTTTTGCGGCGCTCCAGGGCGGGGGTGCGTTCAATTTGATCTGCGCAGATCGGGGCTGCTCCCCTGCTGCGGTGTGCCGGCTCCCCTCCCCAGCCAAAGCCCCCGCGCGCCGCAGCGAATCAAGCAAACTGCCGCCCCGCCCCCGCGCGCCCCGCCGCCCCGCCCAAACCCCCACCGCCCCACCCAAAGCCCCACCCACCACGCGCAGCGCGGCCACCGAAAACGTGTGGGTGTGCTCCATGTGCGGCGCCACCGCGTGAGTCACCGCACCGCAGCTGCCGCAGCGCACCGCCTCGGAGACCAGCGCGCCGAAGACGCCGTCCACCAGCGCCCCGCTCGTGCCGGGCACGCGGGACGCGGAGCGGCCGCGCACGCGGTTCTCGGCCTCGCCGACCTGCGGGGTGGGGGCGGGTTGTTTGGGCGGGGGCGTTTTTGTTTGCGCCGTTTCGGTTTTTTTGGGGGTGGTGGTGGTGGTGGTGGTTGTGTGGATGGGCGGTGACTGAGGGGTAAGCAGCTGACTGAGGGGTAAACACAAATATGCCGGACTCCCCTCTCCAAATGCGCCCCTCGCAACCCAAACTGTCCGATTGAGCACCCTCCCCCACCTCCTCGTAAAGCGCCTCCATGAGCTCTGCCGCGTCGTTCATCTCGCGCACCCGGAACTTCCTGCTGCTCAAAACCCCCCAAAACAGCCCCCAGCCACCCACCTCCTCGTAAAGCGCCTCCATGAGCTCTGCCGCGTCGTTCATCTCGCGCACCCGGAACTTCCTGCTGGCCAGCGCGTCGAGGGCCTCGCGCAGGGGGGTGGGGTTGACCACGTGCCTGGGGGTGTGCGTGGCGGTCGCAGGGGTTTAGGCGGGGCTTTTGGGTACAGGGTTTGAGGTTTCAGCGGGCCCAAGCAAACCCCAACACAGCACCCCCAACAGCAATCCAGCCAGCCGCATTCCCAAGCCTGCGCCCACGCAGCAGCCGGCAATGCCCCCTCTGCCAAACACAGCCAGCCAGCCAACCAAACCCAAACGCGCAAGCCGAACGCCGCTGCGCGCCGCACGGCGCCGCTGCTCACCGCTGCCGCCCCGGCGCCCACTCCGTCTCGGCCTCCTCCAGGTCCCTGAAGAGGTCCTGCAGCGCGCCCACCACGGGGAAGGCGTCCCCGATGCCCGGCGGCAGCCCCCGCCGCAGGCGCGAACGGAAGTCGCCGCAGCTCCAGAGGCACTGGATCACCACGTTGAGGAAGCAGTTGTACTCCCCCACCGCGTTGGCCAGCCCCGCCGTCGCGACGGCGGGGCCGCCGCCGGCGGCCGCGCCGCCCGCGGCCGAAGCCGGGGCGGCCGCGGCGGCCGCGGCCGAGGCCGCCACCGCCGCGGCGGGCGGCGGGCCCTTGGCCGTGACGAGGCTCTCCTGCAGCGCGCGCTCCAGCTGCGCCTGCTCCTCGAGCTCGCTCGCGGACGCGCCGGCCGCGGCGGCGCCGAGGCTGGGGAACTCGGACGCGTCCTCGACACGCACCACCGGCGGCGGCGGCGCCGGCGCAGCCGCCGCCGCCGCCGCCGCCCCGGGCCAGGGCGCGTCCATTGAGGCCGCGGCGGACGCGGAGGCCGACGCGGAAGCTTCCTCGTCCGCGTCGCCGTGCATCAGCAGGCTGAACATGTCATCCTGGTCGGACTCGGGCTCCTCGCTGCCTGGAAGCTGCCCCGGCAGCTGCTGCTGGGCGGGCAGCTGCTGCGGGCCGCCCTGGGGCGCCAGCGGCGGCGCGCCGAGCAGCGGCGGCGCGGCCAGCGGCGGTGCGCCCGCCGCGGGCGACACCAGCAGCGGCGCGGGCGCCGCGTACGGCGGCGCGTGCGGGTGCGGCGGGTGCAAGAGGTGCGGCGGCTGCGGCGGCGGCACGCCAAACAGCTGCTGGCGCACCTCCGGCGCCATCCGCAGGAGCAGATCATGCGCTTTGTCCTCCACCATCTGATCCAAAAGGCCCAGCGGCTGCCCCATGATCTGCATCGCAGCGATCAGCTGCTCCCGCACCGACAGCCGCGGCGCCGCGGCGGCAAAGTGCGCGCGCAGCGCCTCGGAGCGCTCGGGGCCCATGAGCGCCATTTGCTCGCTCAGCACCGCTTCCACGACTTGATCCCACGCCTGGGGCGTGAGCTGCGGCGGCCCCATCTGCGGCGGCTGCGGCGGCCCCAGCTGCGGCGGCGGGTGCGGCGGCAGGTGCGGCGGGAGGTGCGGCGGCTGCTGCTGCGGCGGCCCTGGCTGCGGCGGCAGGTGCGGCGGCGGCGGGCCGGCGTGCGGCGGCGGCGGGCCGGCGTGCGGCGGCGGCGCCAGCGGCGGCGGCGGGCCGGCGTGCGGCGGCGGCGCCAGCAGCGGCGGCGGCGCCAATTCGGGCGCGGGCGACTCCGGGGGGCTCCCGCCGTTGGCCGGCTCCTGCTGCTGCTGCAGCGGCGGCGGCTGCCGATCCGGCGACGCCAGCGCCGCGGCGAAGCTGACGTGCGGCGTCGAGGCGCGCGCGCCGCGCTGCTCCTGCTCCTGCTTCTTCTCCGAGCCCCGCGCCCGCGGCTCCCCTCCATCCTTCCGCACCCCCGGCCACAGCTGCTCGTCGCCGGCCTGCTGCGGCTGCTCCTGCGCGCCGGCGTCCCGCGGCGGCCGCGGCTGCGGCCGCGGCGGCGGCTCCTCACGCGGCGTCGCGTCGCGGGGCGCGGCCTTGCGCGGCGCGGCGCGGTCCAGGACGCCCCTGAAAAGGCTCACGCTGCCGTTGCTGACAGCGGCAAACAGGTCCCGCTGCGCAGCCGGCAACTCGGCCGCCGCGAGGAGGCGCGCGCGTTCGGGGCCGTCCAGGAACTGCGCCGCCAGGTCGGCAAACGCTGGGGACTCGAACATTTGGGAAATGAGCCGAGCGACGGCGTCGTCTGCCGACGGCGCCCCGCGGCCGCGGCCGCGGCCGCCGTCGCCGCGGCCGCCGTCGCCGCGGCCGCCGCCGACGCCGCGGCCGCCGCCGTGCTGCTGTCGCTGCTGCCCCTGCTGCTGCTGCCGCGCGCGCCACTGCTGCTGCTGCTGCTGCTCCAGCCCCGCGCGCAGGCCGGGCGAGCACTCGTCGGCAAAGTGGCCGACGGCGCCGCACTCGGCGCAGCGCGGGAAGGGGCAGTCCTTTGGAGAGTCGTGGCGCGAGTGCGGGCGCTGAGGGTCCCAGAACCCGGAGCGGCGGCATGCGGTCGGGCAGAAGACCGTGTTGTGCCCGAACCTGCCGCACTCGGAGCACTGCAGCACCCGGCACACGCTCGTGCTGTGGCCGCGGAAGCCGCAGCGGCCGCACGCGGCGCGGCGCTCGCGGCGCGGCGCGGGGGCGAGCTGTTCGTGCAGGAAGCTGGGCCGAATGAAGCCGACGTCTGTAATGACCGTGTCGTTGGGGCGCACCTCTACAACCGACTCCTCCCCCCGTTCCTGCTGCTCCTGCCGCTGGTGGTCCTGCGGCTGCCGCCGCTGCGCCGCTGGCTGCTGCTGCTGCTGCTGCTGGTGGTGGTCCTGCCGCCGCTGCGCTGTTGGCTGCTGCGGCTGCGGCTGCCGCCGTTGGGAGGCATCACGCTGCTCCTGCTGCGCCGGCTGCTGCTGGCCCTCCTCCTCTTCCTGCTTCCCCTCCTCCTGTCCCTGCTCTACCCCATCCACCTCCATCTCCACCTCCTCCTCCTGCTGCTGCTGCTGCTGCTGTTGCTGCTGCCGGCCTGATTGGGGCTGAGAGCCGGCCGAGACCTGGCCCGCTGCGCCGCGGGACCTGGGCTGCTCGTCGCCCTCGCCGCCCCTCCGCCGCACCACCCCCGCCGCCCTCAGCAGCGCGGCGGCGCCCGCGCCGCCGTCGCGGGGAGCGCCGCGCGCCCCGCGCGCCTGCTGCTGGGCCGCGGGCTGCGGGGCAGGGGGCGCCGCCCGCTCGGCTTCCCAGCTGCCCTCCTCGGGCGCGCCCTCGTCCAAGCTGCCCAAGCTGAGCTTGGACATGTCCAGATACGCAGCAGCATCCATCCCGCCGCCGCCGCTGCCGCCGCCATCGCCGTCGCCGGCTTGCCGCGCGCCGCTCGTCGCGCCCGCGGCCTCCGCCTCGGCCGCCGCTTCGGCCGCCGCGGCCGCCTCGGCCGCCTCGGCCGCCGCCCGCGCCTCGGCCTCCGCCGCGGCCTTTGCCTCCGCCTCGGCGGCGGCGGCCGCCCTCTTCCGCTCCGCGGCGGCGGCGCGCTTTTTCTGCTCGGCGTCGCGCTTTTGCTGCTGCTGCTTCTGCTCCTCCGCCTTTTTGGCCTCGTCCTCCTCCAGCAGGTCGTCCACTGGGGGGTTTCGGCGGTTTTTGATGCGTTCAGCAGGGTTGAAATCGATGCAGCCAGCCTTTCCTTGCTGGGGACAGCCTGGGCCAGCCTCAACCCTCTGCGCTCGGATACTCAGGGGTGCGGCCTGGTCAACCCCGCCCAACCCCCGGCCTGCCCCCCCTTTCCCGCGCAGCCCCGCCGCTCACCCACGGCCTGGCTCGCCGCCGTCGACAGCTGCTGCTGGAGCACCAGCCGCGCCGCTGCGACGCCGATGCTCGCCACCGCGCCGCCCCTCATCGCCTCGGCGACCGCGCGCCGCGCCGCCGCGCCCGCCGCCTCGACGTCGACCGCCGCCTCGAACGCGGCGAGCAGGAAGAGCTCCAGCGCGTCGCCGAGCTGAGTCAGCTGCTCCGTCAGCGGCTCGGGGCGGGTGGGGTCCGAGGCAAGGAGGTCTCCCAGCATGTCGAGCACCCTGTCATAGGCCCCGCTCTTCCCGCCGGCCCCGTCGTTGAGGGCGGCGTAGAAGGACGAGGCAACGCGCGCGTTGGGCGCCTCGGCGGCGTCCGCGAGGGTGCGGGCCTGGTCGAGGGCGTGGGCATGGGCGGTCTGGCAGGCGGCGAGCTGGGAGCGGGCCTGCGCGGCGGGGGGAGGGGGGGTTGGGGCGTTAGGTGGGTGCCCAGCCTCAGACGGCCGCACGGGGAGGGCTGCCCCCTGCCAACAACAGCCAGGCGACGTCGTGCAAGGTCCAACCGAGCAGTCCGCTTGGGACTCGGCAGCGCAAGCCGCCGGCAGGACGCCTCCCCCCAGCAAACGCCCCCTGCGCGCGGGCGCCTTCACCTCGTCGAGCCTCGCCTGCGCCGCCTCCAGCCGCTGCCTGCGCCTTGCCGCCGCCTCCGCGTTCCCGAGCCGCGGCGCCGCGCGCTTCTCGCGCCCTCCGGCCTTCTCGCCCGCGCCGCCCTGCCCGGCGATTACGGCGGACAGCTCGGAGTCCAGCTCCGCCTCGGCGATGTCGTCGGCCGCGCGTGCCGCCTCGGACGTGAGGCGGCGCGCCTCGATCTCCAGGGCCGAGGCGAGGCGGCGCGCGTGCGCGAGGCGCGCTCGCAGGCGGGTGGCCAGCAGGTCTGCGGGTGGCCAGCAGGGTTTGGGGTTTGGGGCCGGGAATGGGGGCTGTTCAGGCGGGCGAGCACGCGTGCTTGGCGAGGGCATGCGCCTTCGCGCTCATGCGCAGCCACCGCATGGCAGCAAGCGCATCGGCAGGCGCATGCCACGCCCCATTGCGTGGCGGCAAGCTAAAGCCGCTGCCCTGCGCAGTGCGCACGCACCCCGCAGCAGCTGCCCCAGCTCCCGCCGCGCCGCGGCGCCATTCCCCGCCTCTGCCGCCGCGCGCGCCGCCTCTGCCGCGCCCCTCGCGCGCGCCAGCAGCCGCGCCGCCTCGAGCTGCTCGCCCGCCAGCGCGGCGGCGGACGCCAGCAGCAGGCGCAGGCGGTCGACGAGCGCCGCGCGGGAGGGCAGCTCCGCGGCCGCGGCGGCGTGGGAGACGGGCTCGTAGGCTGCTGCGTCCTGCGGGCCGATGCATTGGGGGGGCAAACCTTGCGGGCTGGGCACGCGCCAACTTCAGGGGCGGCGGGCCCGAGCGGGAGGTGCGGGGGCTGGCCACACGGAGGCGGCGGTGCGGGCTGCAGGCACACAAGGCGCCAACACAGCCAAGCACAACCCCATGAAACGCCAACGCCTCAATCATGGTGCGAGCGCACAGTGCAACCATAAGCCCAACCCCGGGCCGCGCACGTTGGTTGCAAACAGCTCCTCGATCACGGCGCGGTTGCCGGCGTCGCTCAGCGGCTCGCACCGCAGCTTGGCCTGCGCGCCGCCGCGGCCGAAAAGGTAAAGCTCCAGCTGCGGGCGCGGGGGCGCGTGGGGCGGCCGGGGCGTTGGCGTGGGAGGCCGGTGCTCTGGGGGGGGGGTGCTCTGGGGGGCGGGCCGCAAGCAACGAGCAGCGCAGCGTGACGCACAGCGCGACGCAGCACAACACCCCCACCCTTGGTGGCTAAAGCAGCCCGCCCTTGGCCGCCAGTAACGGCCCAGCCCCGCCGCAAAAAAAGCAGCCCACCTGCTGCTCGCTCAGATCTGCGGCGGCCACGCCGCCCCCGCCGCACGCGCTGCACCCCGCAACCGCCTCGTCCCCCTCCTCGTCCCCCGCCGCGCGCGCCGCCTCGACCGGCCGGCGCGCCGCGAGGCGCGCGGCGTGGATCGCGGCGTGCTTGGCGCAGCACGGCGCGAGGTCGGGGTGGGAGCGCAGCTCGCAGACCTGCGGGGCGGCGCCGCGTTTGGGCGCGGGGCGTTGCCGCGGAGAGTGTGGGTGAAGCTGGGCTGGGGCGCGCGGGGGGACTGCCCTGCTGCGCCTGCGGGCGCGCAGGCGCGGGAACAACACGAAAGCGGCGCCCGCGCGCCGAGCGCAAGGGCCCGTCCCATTCCGCCCCGATGCAGCCGCGCCCCTACGCGCGCCCCGCGCACCGCTCTGGGGTAGGCCTCCGCCAGCCGCAGCGCCACCTGCTGCCCCCCCTTGCCGCCGCCGGCCCCCGAAACGTCGGCCGGCACGGCCGCGTCGCGGGGCAGCAGGGCGGCGTCGAGGTAGGCGCGCGTCGCCGGGAGGTCCTCGAGCGAGGCGGACAGCACCTGGCGCGGGCGGCGGCGGCGGCGGCGGCGAGGCGCGGGGTGAGACGAAGCGAGGGGGCGGGGTGGGGGAAAGAGGGACACTATGGGAGGGGGGCGATGGGCGGCCGCTGGGCACTGCCGGGCAGGCATGCAAAACAAAAAGGCGGGGCGCAACCGCACCCGCAGCAGGAAGTGGCGCAGGTGGTGGAGCTCGATGGCGTGGAGGCTCTGTACCAACGAGATCAGATCTTCGGCGCTCAGATCATCTGCGCCCGCCCCCGCCCCCGCCGCCGCCTCGCTCGTGCCGGCCGCGGCCGCGGCCGCGCCGTCCGCCCAGCGGCGCGCCGCCTCGCGCAGCGCGGTGAGCAGCGGGCCGCGGAGCACGCCGGCGGCGCGCAGCGCCGACAGAGCGTCGGCCGCGTCGGCGCGGAGCGTGGAGATCGCGGGCGCGCGGTGGGTGGAGGCTGTTTGGGGAGTTGGGGGCGCGTGCGTGCGTTGGTTGTGTGGTTGACGATCAGTGCCGTTGCTTTCTTGCAGAGCTCGGATGCCAGACTGGCGCGCAAAGCACGCGAAGCGCGCCGATGGCGACGAGCGCTCGCGGTTGCCTCACCGCCCTCCTCCCCCCAAAAGGCGCGCCGCAGCAGTGCGCCCCCGCCCTGCGAGGTCGAGGCGCGCGGCGGAGGGCGGGTTGAAGCGGCTTCGAGCTGTCCCTCCGCCCGCTGGACTGCCCTCGGCACCAGCGCCCGCAGCTTCCAAAGGCCCTGCTGCCGCCAGCTGCACGCCGCGGGCTCGCGTCAAGCCGTGCCCAGGCTGTGCAGCCATGGGAACGCGCGCGCAGCAAACGCAACACCACAAGCACGCCGCCAAGCCCTCTTGATACCCCATCCACCAGACCCAAGCCCCAGGGAGCGACTTCCCCCCCCAAAAGACAACACCCCACCTCTGTAAGCAGGTAGCGCTGCAGCAGGCCGTGCCCAAAGCCGTTGGCATGCAGGACGTACGGCTCCCGCAGCACCCGCCCCAGCACCGACAGCCAGTCCGCCCCGTCCGAGGCGGGCGCGCGCGGCGGCGGGACGTCGCCTCGGACGACGTGCAGCGCGGCGAGGCCGCGGAGGAGGTTGTGGGCCTGCGCGCGCGCCTCGGCGGGGGCGCCCCCGCAGTCCGCTCCGGCCTGGCGGTTGGAGGGGCGGCCCGGCGGAGGGGCGCGATTGAGCGGGGGGCGGCAGGGGCCTCGATCGAGCGGCCGTTGGAAACAAAAGGGTTCGGGGGGTGTGAGCAGCACGGGGCGGGCTTTCCAAAAAAGGCACAGGCGCACCGGTACGTAATCCAGATCCAAGGGGATGTAGCTGGCCGTGTTCTCCGCGCGATCAATGCCCTTGAAGCAGTAGAAAACGCCTTTTTCAGCGGCGGGGAGCGACGGGGGGCGGGTGCAGGCGGTGGGGCAGGGGGTCGGTCGCAAGGGCTGGCCGGGGTCAGGCAGTGGGCTTGGGAGCCCGGGCGGGGGCTTAGGGTTTAGGGTTTAAGCCCTAACCCACCCCTCGCTCCTGCGCGGCCTCACCGAACATGGCCGCGCTCATGTGCTGCCGCAGGTACTTGGAGAGGGGGTCTTCCTGTCGGGGGGGGGGGTCGCAAAGGGGGGGATTGTCAGAGGGAGGGGGCGCTGCTGCCCAAACGCTGGCGGGAGGGGGTTTGTGTTTGACCAAGCGCGACCCAGCGGTTGGCTACGAAGCGGCCTGCGGCCGGCTTGGCCAAGGCAGGGGCGCCCGCAATTGAACTCAAGGCGGCCCCCCACGGGCCACGAGCAACGCAGCACACGCGCGCGAGCGCGCGCGCGCCACAAAACCCCACCCGCGCAAACGCCCGCGTCCACGCATCGGCGCTCGCCGCCTGCGCCGCCGCCGCCGTCGCCGCGCGGCTCGGAGGCGCGGCGGCGGCGAGCTCTCGGGCGTCGATGCCGGCGGCGGCCATCAGCGCCGAGGGGTCGAGGCGCTCCGCCGCGGCCCCCGAAAAGACGTCCAGGGGCGAGGGCGCGCCGGCGGGGGTGCGCGCGGGCAGCGCGGCGCGCAGCGCGGGGGAGGGGCGCAGCACCTGGGGGTTGGGGGGACGGGGGAGGCGGTCAGGCCGTGATCGCGGGCAGGGTTTTGTTCTTCGTCCGCCCAGCACACCCCGCCCGGGCCTGCGGTCAAAAGGCAAGAGGCACCCAACGGGCAGGCGGCGCAACCGCCCCCAAACCGCCCACCAGCTGCTCCTCCGCCGCGCGCGCAAACTCCTCCGCGCCCACCGCCACCTCCGCGCCCGGCGCGCCGGTGCCAGGGTCCGGGCCGCACACCAGGCACGTGAACCACGCGCCGGGGTCCCGAGCCAGCCGCTCCAGGGCCTTGAGGGCCTCCTTTTCCGCGCTCGCACCCTGCGGGCGGGGGGGGGGGGGGGGGGGGGGGGGGGGGGGGTGGATGGGGGGGGCAAAGCAAGTCGTCGGCACGGCCGGTGCGGGTTTGCGCGGCGCGCCAGGGGGTGTCCCAGCGGCCCGGCGGGGCACGCCGATGGGCGCGGCGCCCCGCCGGCGCGGGCGGCAGAGCAGAGGCGGCCGCGCGGCGCGCGCACGCTCGCGAGCGGTCCGGGGCGCCGCCCGTCCCAAGGCGGCCCCGCGCGCCTGCGGCAGGTGCAGCAGCGCCGCCAGCCGCGCCGCCTCCTCCGCCAGCTCGCCGCCCTTGCCGGCCATCTGGCTGACCGCGTCGGCCAGCTCCCTGCCAGACGCCTTTGTCAGCTCCCGCAGCGCGGCGAGGCGCTCGGCGGGGGAGTGCTTGCCGCGCAGGCGGCGCTCCACAAAGGCGAGCACCTGGGGCCGCGGCGGGGCGTGAGGGCGTGAGGAAAGACGGCAGCGCTTTGGGGCTGGTCGTTTCTGCCCCCCTCTGCTGCAGCATTGGAAGGCCCGCCCCTGTGGCATTCACCCTCAGCAGCCCCTGCTGCGCCCCGGCTGCGCCGCAGCTGCTCCCCGCCGCGCCCCTCACCGTCGCAGCTGTCGCCGCCCGCCCCGCGAGCCGCTGCCGCATCTCCTCCCGCCGCTTCGCCGCCTCCCTCTCCTTTGCCGTCCTCGCGACCTGCGTCGCCGCGCCGGCCGGCGCGCCGGTGCTGCTAAAGCTGCCGCCGGCGCCGCCGCTGAAGCTGCCCGCGCCGCCGCCGCCGCCGCCGCCGCCGCCGCGGCCCGCTGCGGCGTCGGGCAGCTCCTCCTTGCCGCCGCCGCCGCCGCCGCCGCCGCCCCCTTTGTCGGCCGCCACCGCCCGCGCCTGCGCGCACAGCGCCTCGATCGCCTCGGCCCGCGCCCGCGCGCGCGGCGCGTCGCCGGACGGCAGGTTTTCCAGGTAGGCGCCGCGGTGGGGCTCGAACACGGCCCACGTGTCCAGGAACGCGCGCGCGAGGTCGCGCGCCACCGACTTTTTCCCGATGCTCTCCACGGCGAACGGCGGCTGCTCCATGCGCACGTTGACGAACGCCGCCTCGTCCTCCCAGCCGGCGGCGAGCGCGGCGAGCGCGCACTCCCCGAGCTCGGTGCGGACGGCGGCGCGCCGCGCGTTGGTGCTCAGATCGCCGCGGCCGCCGTGCGGCGCGATCAGCGCGTCCAGCAGCGACACGCGCAGCTGCACGGCGGTCATGGAGCGCGCGCCGTCGACGCCGCGCTCGGCGGCGGCGCGGAGGCCCTGGCTGGCCGCCTCGAGCAGCCGCTGGGCGGTGGCAAGCACCTGCTCCGGGAGCGCAGCGCCGCCGCCGCTTCCGCCGCCGCGGTTGAGCAGCGGCAGCAGCACCGTGTCCCACATGTCCTTGACGGCGTGCGCGACCGCAAGCTGCAGCACGAACGCCGGGCCCGCGACGCTGCCGGCCGCACCGCCGCGGCGCTGCGCGGTGCTCAGCCCGGCCTCGCCGTCAAGCAGCTGGCTGGCCAGCGCCGCCAGCTCCGCCTCCAACTCTGCCGTGCCCCCGGTGGCCACCTTTTTGAGCGCCTTCCGCCGCCATGCGGTGTAGGCGGAGTACGCCTCCTTGGCAGGGGGCAGCAGCTCGGCGATGTCCCGGCTCGCCGACGCCTTGCCGGCCTTGGACTTGGGCGCCATGGCCGATCCTGCCGTGTTGCAGAGCCGTGGGCCCACACAGGGCGATAGATCAGATCGACATCGTCTGGGCGCTGGGTTGGTCCGCCAGGGCCCTCCAAAACAGGCGCTGATCAATCAGAATGAATCGCTCAAGCGAGTGCGCCCGCGTCTCGTGCGTGCGGGGCTCGACGCACCGTCGGTCAGTGCGCGCGTCGGCACTGCGCGCCGCCGCTGCACTCGCAGGGCATGCCCCCGGCCCGCGCCGTCAAAGGCGCGCCCGTTGAAATGGGGGCTTCGCGGAAGCATGCTTTGTACACAAACGAGAACAGCGCTAACTCACGAATAGAAGCCGCCAACGGGAACGCAAAACCAAAGCCGGCGGCCCACCTTGAAGTATTGGCATCGCCGGGCGCGCATGGTCGGCCGCGGTACGGTCTCCCGGCGGCTGCTGCAGCAGAGGCCCGGTGAAACAGGGTCGCCCGGTGAAAAACGCACAACACGGTCGGCCGCACAGGTGATGGCCCGCCGACCGGGCGCGTCCCGCCTTGGCTAGGGCGCATGCCCGCAGGCTGAGGCGCCGCATGCAGGGAGGGGGCGGCCGACAATGGAGCATGCACAGAGCTGCTGTTTCCCGAGCGCTGCGGCGCATCTCATGCAACAGGGATTTCCACCGAATGGTGGGTTTAGGGGCGGGGTGCCAAGCTGGGTGAGGTGGGCTTGGCGCGGCCCACGCGCCCTGCGGCAGGCAGGCGCAGCACGCGCCCGTTTGGCCCGAATCCCCGCGCCAGCCTCGCCCCAGGGCGGATCGGGCCCGCGCACCGCAGCAGACAAAGCCCAGCCGCTGCGCTTGCTCCCTCTTGCTCTTGGCCGCACCCACGCCCCCACCCCCCGCCCCCGCCCCCGCCCCCACCCCCGGCCGCGGCGGCCGGGTAGGCGCGTAGGCGCGGGCCGCCGCGTTATTTCGCGCGCGCCGCCCCACCCCCCTCAAGCCGCGCACATTGCAGTCGTTGAAAGCGCGCAGAGCTAGCCAGCCATGTGGGCCGCTCCTCCGCGCCCGGAGCTAGCGAATGCTGGAGGGAGCCCGCGCTGGGTGAGGGACCGGGGCCTGGGGGGTGGCAGGGCGCGCGCGCGCTTGCTCCTGCAGCCTTGATTTCACCCCGCCGTCGTGTCTCGCTCCCCACCAGGGCCAGGCGCTGGACTCGGTGGCCAAGCTGCTCGCAGACGACGTCCCACGTGCCACGAGCGCCCCGCCGCACCTGACGGACCCTCGATGGGCACCGGTGAGTTCCGATTTACCCGCCGCATCGGGCGCAGCGGGGCGGCGGGCTGGTTTTTGTCGGGCCGGGGTGATCTCTGTGCCCACTGCATCGCCCGTCCTCCCCCCGCGCAGGGCGGCGCGGCAACCAGCTCGGCGCAGACCTGGACGCCCATAGGTGCGGCTCGGAGGGCGGGCCCATTGAGCGGCGGCAGGCGGCGGCAGCGGCAGGCGGCGGCGGCGCACCGCGGCGGCAGTAGGCGGCCGCCGCCGGGGCCGCCGGCGCTGCTACCCGCAGACGGCGGCCCGCTCCCGCGCAGAGCGCCCGCGCCGCCCGCTCGCAAGCGACGGCCCCTTCCCCGCAGCTGCATGCAGTCCCCCAGCACCTCCCAGGCCGCCCCCGGCCCACCCCCAATCGCCCCACCGAATTCCCACAACTGCGCCCGCAGAGCACACGGACATCCGCTATGACGAGGACTACGCCCGCTTTTACGAGGCGTACTCGGGGCAGCGGAAGCTTCCGCCACCCGTGGACGGCCGCACCCTGTACACAGACTTTGGCCTACTGACGCAGCAGCACCAGCACCACGCGCACCAGCATCAGCAGCAGCATCAGCAGCACGCGGCGGCGGCGGCGGCTGCCGCCGCGGCGGCGGACCTGCACGCAGCGGCGCTGCTGGGCTCGGTGACGCCGCCGCCGTCGCAGGCCGCGGCGGCGGCGGCGCTGGCGGGGCTCATGGGCGGGAACCTGACGCCGGGAGGTGCGCAGCGCCGCGGCACGATGCGGGGCGGGGGGTGGGCACTGCTTCTGCTGCTGCTGCTGCTGCTGCTGCTGCTGCTGCTGCTGCTGCGGCGGCGGCGGCGCTCGCGCATTCAACTCGAGAGGACAAGGGCTTGTCAGCGGCGCGCCGGGCCAGCCGGGGTGGCAGCAGCGGCAGCAGCAGCAGCAGCAGGCAGTGGCGCTGGCCAAAGCCGCCGAACTTCTCCAAACCGTCCCCCAACCGCAACCGCCCAACCCGAGCAGGCCTCGAGGTGATACAGGAGGCGGACGGCGTGGCGCCCGGCCTGGTGCAGGCGTTCCAGCAGCTAGGTGCGCAATGGGGCAGCGTAGTGGCGGGTCCATTGGCGCGTGGGGATTGGCAGGGGGAACAGGGACAGCAACGGCAGCTGCAGCTGTGACAACGGCAGCAGCGGTACCAGCGGCAGCGGTCATGTTGGGCGCGCAGCAGGCCGCCACCAGTGCTTCCCGTGCAAGCTGCCAGCAGCGCAAGCCACGTGCCGCGGCGGCACAGCGACAAGCGCCCTGCACGCACACACACACACACACACACACACACACACACACGCGCATTCATTCCCCAACGCAGCCGCCAACGGCGGAGCATCGGGACGGCTGGGCCTTTCGGACGGGCCGGGCTCCAAACCCGGGACCCCCTTTGAAGGTGGGGGCGGCCGCAGTTTAAGGGCAGGCGGTTGGGCTCGGCGCGGCGCAAGCGTAGTGGCGGCGCTCATTGCTGTCGGGGGAGTTTTGACTGGGGTGTGCTGACTGAGCTGCTGCCGCAGCCGCCGCTGCCACTGTGCTTACCTTGCCCGCTCCCCCCCTCCCGCTTTGCCCCCCACCCCACCCCGCAGCCGCGCTTCAGGCGCTGCAGGCGGCCAGCCCCGGCCCCGGCGGGATGCGCCCTGCCATGCTCAACGCCGCTGCGGCGGCCGCCGCAGCCGCCGCCGCGGGCCCCACGCCGCCGCCGGGCATGCACCAGCAGGCGCTCGCCGGCGCCGCGGCCGCGGCCGCCGCCGCCGCGCTCGGCGGGCTGCACGGCCCGAGCCCGCCGCCGCAGCACGCGGCGGCGGCGATCGCGGCGATGCAGGGGAATGTCGCGGCGGCCGCGGCGGCGGCGGCGGGGCCCATGGGCGCGATGGCGGGGTCTCTTGAGTACCAAGCGGCCTACCAGGCAGCTTACCAGGCGGCCATGATGTCACAGCAGCAGGGCCTGCTCGCCGGGCCCCGCCTCACGCCGCAGCAGATGCAGATGGTGCAGGCGGCGCAGGCGGCCGCGATGGGGGGCTACCACCCGGGCATGCCGGGTCTCGGCGGGCCCGCGGCGGCGCTGCACCTCGCGGCGGCGCAGGCGGCGGCGGCGGCACAGCTGGGGGTGGGGCCCGGCGCGTACGGCTACCCCCCCGGCGCAGGGGGGATGTCGGCGGCGGCGGCGGCCGCGGCGGCGGCGGCGGCCGCGGCGATGGGCGGCGTGGGCGCGGGGCTCGGCGGCGGCGGCGGCCGCGGCGGCCGGGACGTGCACCCGCTGCACGACGGCCGCGACGGCGGGCGCGAGGACCGCCGCGGCGGCGGCGGCAAGCGCGGGGAGCGCGGCGGCGGCGACCGCGGCGAGCGCGGGGAACGCGAGGACCGCCGCGGCGAGCGCGGCGAGCGCGGCGGCGAGCGCGGCGGCGAGCGCGGCAGCCGGCGGGACCGCGGCGGCGGCGGCGGCGAGCGCGGCGGCGAGCGCGGCGGCGGCGGCGGCGGCGGCGGCGGCGACGACGACGGGCTCGCGGGCTACTCCGCCCGCTTCCCCTCGATCGACGACGTCGCAGGGCAGCTGCTCTCCGTGGCCCAGGACCAGAACGGCTGCCGCTTCCTGCAACGCAAGTTTGACGAGGGCGGCGCGGCGGCGATCGCGGCGGTGTTCCCCGAGGTGCTGGAGCACGCGACGACGCTGATGATGGACGGGTTTGGGAACTACCTGGTGCAGAAGCTGTTTGACCGGTGCAACGAGGAGCAGCGGCTGCAGGTGGGGGCGGGGCGCGTGCTGTGTTTGTGCTGTGTGTGTGTGTGTGTGTGTGTTGGGCGGCTTGCGGGGCGGCGTTTTATGTTTTATGGTCGCTTGCCCCCTGCGCCTCGGCCCTCCCGTCTTCTGGCAACCCCACCCCATCTCCCCAACAAAACCGCCCCCGCAACCGCCGATGGAGAACCGCCCCAACCGACACCACCCCCGGCAACCGCCCCAACCGACACCCCCCCAGGTCCTGAAGCGCGTGGCGGAGCGCGGGGAGCTGGTCTCGGTGGCCCTCAACACGCACGGCACCCGCGCGGTCCAGAAGCTCATAGAGACCCTCACCAGCCGCGAGCAGCGCTCGATCGCGGTGGCCGCGCTGTCGCCGGGCGTGGTGTCGCTGATTAAGGACCTAAACGGCAACCACGTGGTGCAGCGCTGCCTGCAGCGGCTGGGGCCGGAGGACTCCCAATTCATTTACGACGCCGCCGTCGCGCACTGCGTGGAGATCGCGACCCACCGCCACGGCTGCTGCGTGCTGCAGCGCTGCATCGATTTTGCGACGCCGGCGCAAAAGTCGGCGCTGGTGGCGGAGATCGCGCGGCACGCGCTGGTGCTGAGCCAGGTGCGGGGGGGGGGTATCTTTTGGGGGGGAGGGGTGGCGGGGGCGTTTCTGGGCTGCTGTTGTGTGCTGTTGTTGGGGGGGAAAGGGCCCCTGCGTGCGGCACGCAATGCGGTGCGCCGCGCTCGTTTGCGTCTGCGTTTCAGCTGGGTAGAGCAGCCCAGCCCAGCGCACGCCAGCGCAAAGCGAATGCAACCCCCCCAAACCCCTCATGAGACCCCTCATGCAACCCCCAAACCGCCAAACAAACCTCCCCAGGACTGCTACGGCAACTACTGCGTCCAGTACATTCTTGAGCTTGGCCAGGACGAGGCCTCCCTGGCGGTCGTAACCGCCCTCAAGGGCCGCTACGCCGAGCTCTCCATGCAAAAGTTCAGCTCCAACGTGGTGGAGAAGTGCCTCAAGATCGGGGGGCTGGACGAGGAGCGGCAGGCGGTCGTGAGGGAGCTGATGATTTCGCCGCTGCTGCCGCGCATGCTGCAGGACAGGTGGGGGGGCGGGGGGTTGGGGGTTGGGGGGCTGCTTGGGGCCGGGCTGCTTTGGTGGGATTCTGCGCGCGGGCTTTTGGCGGGTGTGCCCTGCCCAAACACCTCCAAAACCCCTCAAAACCCCTCAAAACACCTCCCAAACACCTCCCAAACCTCTCTTAAAAACACCCCCCCCCCCAAACCGCCCGCCCTGAAACAACCTCCCCCCCGGCAGTTACGGAAACTACCCCATCCAGACCGCCCTCACCATCGCGCCCCCCGGGCTGCACCGGGACCTGACAGAGGCGATCCGGCCTTACGTCGCCTCGCTGCGCGGCACGCCCCACGGCAAGCGGATCCTGCAGAAAATGGGCGGCGGCGGGGGCGGCGGCAGCGGCGGCGGCGGCGGCGGGAAGAGCTAGGCGGGGCCGGCGGCGCCCTCGCGCCCTGCCGCGACGGCCGCGCGGGCGCGGGTGGGCCGGCGCCTTGCCTTGGCGGGCGCGCGCGTGCCCGCGCGCGCCCGTTGCAGCGGCCTGTTTGGATCACCGGACCCCTCCCCTCTCACTGCTCTAGTCAAGCCTGCCTGCCCGCCTGCCTGCCCGCCGGCCTGCGCGCCCGCACTCGCCGCCGCCGCCGCCGCCACCGCCACCGCCCGCCCGGGCCGGCCGCGCATTTGCGGCCGCACCCGCGGCGCGCGCCTGCCAGGGCCGCCGAGGCGCGCGCGCGCGCTCAGGGGTGCGTCGTCGCGCGTCCTTTTGGGGTGTACATTCCAACGCGAAACAAAAAAAGTGTATGCAAGCACAGCCGGCGGCCTGTACGCCGAAACAGGGCACGGCCGACCGTTTTTACAACCCCCCCCCGTTTCCCCAGGACCGAGCGTTGTACCCTCTTTGAGTCTCGAGTGCTCACTCACACCGCGCCCGCCAGCGCCCGCGCCGCACCCGCGCGGCGCGGCCCCCCTGCACGCACCCGCAAACCCCCGGCAAACAGCGCGCCCCCCGCTCACAGCACGCAGCCCGCACCCCCAGAGCGCGCGCTCGGCGCCGCACGCCCAGCGCCGGGTGCCGCTGTCTGCCCGCTGGACTGCCGCTCTCTCTATCCCCCCCTCTTCCTACCGGCCAAGCCCCGCCTTGCTGCCCCCGCGTTCGCGCATGGGCCCCCGCTCCCACCTGGCGCGCCTGTGCGCACTCCCCCCCGTTGGATGCCCCCCGGCCCCCGCCGCCGCCCGGCCCCGCTGCCCCACCCGCTGACTAAAAGGGGCGGCCGGCGCCGTTTGGCGCGGCGGGGAGGAGGGGGGTTGTGCTGGCCCCCCCACTGAAGTAAAAACCGAAACCCTCAGTCCGCCGGAGTTTCCTTTTCTGCTGGGGGCGTCGGTGCCAAAATGATTACGTGCGTGGCAAGTTCAAACCGGGGCAAGTCAAACCGGATTTCGCTGCCCAATCAACTGCTGCCCCAAAACGGGGGGCGTATACGCTTTCAGCCGGCCCCAAAAACCGCCGCCGGGTGGCTTTTCCAGCGCGCCGGCCCCGAAACCGCCGCCGGGAGGTTTCCCCCGCGTGCCGGCCCCGAAACCGCCGCCGGGAGGTTTCCCCCGCGTGCCGGCCCCGAAACCGCCGCCGGGAGGTTTCCCCCGCGTGCCGGCCCCGAAACCGCCGCCGGGAGGTTTCTGTCATAACCGCGCGCACCCTCCCCGCCCCTCGAGGCTCAAACCTCGACCTCCCCCAGCTCTGTGCCGCGGAGCTCCGCCGTCGCCGCCAGCGCCTCGGCGTCGCGCTGCGCGGGGTTGGGGGGGGGGTTTGGGGGGGCGCGGGGTTGGGGGGGGGGGTGGGGGGGGGCGGGGGTTTGGGGGGGGGGGGGGGGGGGGGGGGGGTGGGGGGGGGAGGGGGGGGGGGGGGGGGGGGGGGGGGGGGGAGGGATGAAGGCGGGTGGGTGCGCGGTTTTGATTGGGGCAGGGTCAGGGCGGGCGGTTGGGGAGGTGCGGGAGGGGGGGGCGTGGGAAGGGGCTTGCCCGCAGCTTGCTTCAAGCACTCACGCGCACGTCTCGTGCACACACAAGCTCCCGCACTTGCGCGCTCACATACAGAACCCCTGAAACCGCAAACAGCCCCGGGAGGCAAACCCTCCCAAACCCCAAACGCCCACCCCACCTGCAGCAGTTCCAGGTCCACCAGCGCCCCCAGCACGCGCCAGCACGCCGCCAGGTCGCCGCCGCTGTCGAAGTAAACCGCGGAGAGCACCGACTCCACAACGTCGGCCAGCACCTTTGGCGGGCGCAGCGCCGCCGCGGGGCGCCTCGGCGTGGGCTGCTGCTGCTGCTGCGGGTCTGCGGGCGGCGCCGCCGGCTCGGCGGGCGCGGCGGCGGCGGTTGCAGCAGCGGCGGCGTCGCCCGCGCGGCGACCGAGCCAAATCGCGGCCCAGATCTCATCGCACCGCGCGTCCCACGTCGGCGCCGGCCCGACCGCGCGCGCGCGCGCCTCGGACGCCGCGCGCGCGCGCGCCTCGGACTCGGCGGCGGCGGCGGCCTCCTCCTGGCGGCGCGCGTGGGCGGCGGCGCGCAGCAGGCCGAAGCTGAGCGGCTCCCAACGGGCCAGCTTTGCTGGCGCGCCCCCCGCAGTGCCACCGGCTGCTGGGGCCGCGCGCTTGCCGGCGCCCTCGGCCGCGCCGCCGCGCGGAGCCAGCGGCTGTGCCGGCGCGACCGGCGCGGCCGCCTGCGCCGCGATGGCGCCGCCGCCGCCGTTGCCCGCCTCCCCGCCTTCCGCTCCCTCACCGCCCTCGCCCTCGCCGCCCTCGCCGCCCGCCGCCTCGCCGGCGGCCGCGAGCACCGCCTCTGCATACGCCGCCACCCCCTCCCGCAGCCGCTGCCCCCGCAGCCGCACCAGAAGGTGCAGCCCGTGCGCCGCCGCGGCCGCCGCGAGGCGCGAGTTGCGGACGCCGACGGAGCGGGCCTTGGTGAGCACGCCGGGGGGCAGGCGGGTGTCGCCGGGGCGCATGAGGAGGTGGGCGGACACGAGCAGGTCGAGGAGGGCTGTTGAGGGTTTTGTTTTTTGGGGGGAGGGGGAACCGGGCTGTTTGGCATTTCTTTCGGGGCAGGTTTTAGCGGGGGTGTGGGTGTGTATGTTGACCAAATCCACCGTGACAAACAAAGGCAAGGGGAGCCCCTTTGGCCTTACTGTCAGTAATGCATGAGTCACGACGCCCCTGGCTTTGGTAAACTCAACCCCCCCCGCCCACCGTCCCCCAGAAACTCCAGCCGCTGGTAGGAAGCTGCCCCAAGCACGGACACGTGAGTCAGCGCCTGCACCAGCAGCGACGAGTCATCAAAGCGGTACGCGTCCCCCAGGCACGCCTGCACCGCCAGCGCCAGCGGGCGCGCGGCGGCGGCGGCGGCGGATGCGGCCGCGGAGGCGGCGGCGTCGGGGGGCGGCGCGGGGCGGTGCCAGCGGGGCCGGCAGGAGAGGACCGGCATGGCATCTGCGGTTGGGTTTGTTTGTTTGTTTGTTTGTTTGTTTGTTTGTTTGTTTGTTTGTTTGTTTGTTTGTTTGTTTGTTTGTTTGTTTGTTTGTTTGTTTGTTTGTTTGTTTGTTTGTTTGTTTGTTTGTTTGTTTGTTTGTTTGTTTGTT
>BDRX01000027.1:396496-427542 GCA_003203535.1 Raphidocelis subcapitata
TGTGTGTTTGTTTGTTTGTTTGTTTGTTTGTTTGTTTGTTTGTTTGTTTGTTTGTTTGTTTGTTTGTTTGTTTGTTTGTTTGTTTGTTTGTTTGTTTGTTTGTTTGTTTGTTTGTTTGTTTGGTTTGAGATTCATGTGATGATTTGGTTTGGGGTTGATTTTGGTTTGCTTTTGGGGGGAGGCAGCTCACAATCCCACGCAAGCAAACCGACAGCCCTGCCCTCACCCGGTGGCAGCAGGCGCAGGTGCACCGCCATTGCCGCGCAGCGCAGCAGGCCGCCCTCGCAAAGCGGCAGCGGCAGCGCCCGCGGCGCGGCGCCGCCGGCGTGCAGCCGCATCGCGCCGCGTGGCTGCGGCTGCGGCTGCGCGGCGAAAGGGGCCCCCGCTGGCGCCTCCTCCCCGCCTCCTCGCTGCTGCAGAGGCGGCGCCGCCGACGCAGCGGCCGCGGCCGCGCGCGCGCGGCCCGCCGCGGCGGCGGCCGCGTTGAGCGCCAGCAGAGCCCCCGCGCCCGCCGGCGCCGGCGCCGGCGCCGGCGCGCCCGCCACGCCGGCCGCGTCCCCTCGGCAGCTCCCACCGCCCCCGCCGCTCCCGCCGCCGCTGCCCAGCAGCCGCCCCACCAGCGCCGCCGTGGCGGGGTGTGACACGTACGCCGCCCCCACCAGCGCTTCCATCAGGTCTGCCGCGCGCTTGCCCTTGGCGCGCACCTTGTTTGCATTGGTCCATTGTTGTTGGTTGTTGTTGGTTGTTGTTGGTTGTTTTGCGAGGGGGGGATTGTGGGTAAATCGTGGTTTGGGGGGGAGGAGAGATTGTCAGGGGGTTTGCGTTCGGGGGTCGGTGTTTGGGATGGTTGTGGGAATGAGGAGGGGGGTTGGTTGGTTTGGCGAAACGCAGTGAAAGCAGGCGTCATACGGGGCGGTCGTGTGCGCGCAGTTAAAGCCCAGCACGATGGCGCGAGGAGTCGGATGGCGGTGGGGGTTGCCTATCGAGTCCGGCAAGTAACCTCTGCCGCTGCCGGCGCCGGCCTTGCGCTTGCCCGCCAAAGCACCCGCCCTGCTGCCCCCCCAAACACGCCCAGCGCACCCAAAACACGCTCTGCACACCCCAAGACACACACTCAGCACGCCCAAGGAAAACGCCGGGTGCGCCGCGCACCCGGGCGCGGCGCCCGGCCGCGGCAGCCCGTACAACCTAACAAACCCCCAAAGCAAACGCCCCACCACGGTGGGCGCCTCGAGCTCCGCCGCGACGGCGCGCGCCCCCCAGCGGCCGGCGCCGTCGAAAGGCAGCAGCCGGAGGTGACGGTCCAGGCGCAGCTCCCGCGCCCTTTCGGATTAGTTGTTGAAATTTGGGGTTGTTTGAGCTCAAGTTGGCGCCGGGTTTTTTGGAAACGGCGGATTTGGGGGTTTCAGGGGTGTGGTTTTGTTTTCGGGTTTGGGAGCGGTTTTGGGAGCGCTTTGGGGGTTGGGGAAGGGAGAAGGGAAGGGAGAATGGGGTTGGGGGCTCCGCCCAGGCGGTCATCAGCAAAGGGAAAGCTCTGGTTCAACCCACGCTTTTTCAGCTTTCCATGTGCCGTGTTTGTGTTGGTGGGCTTGTGTTTGGGGGTGCGATTGGGGGTGGGGGCCCCGGCCAGGCGGTCAGGCGGTCAGCAGCAAAGCGAAAGCTCTGATCCAATCAGCCTACTTCAGAGCTTTCCGGTTTCCATGTTTGTGTCGACGTGCTTGCGTTTGGGGTGATAGTGGGGTGGGGCCCCCGCTTGCGCGGTCAGCAGCAAAGGGAAAGCTCTGATCCAATCAGCCTACTTCAGAGCTTTCCATGTTCCGTGTTTGTGGTTGCGGGCTTGCGGTTGCACCAAGGGGCGGGACAGCTTGGGGGGGGTGGCAGCTTGCGCTAAGAGCTTCCTGCCCCGCCAACCGCCAAGCGCTTGCTTGCATGCGCCGCCGAGTGAGTGCTCTCGGCGGCGAGCGCCTCCGGTCCAGGCACCCCTCAAACGGCCCCGCGCCAACCCACGCCGCCACAAGCCAACCAACAACCCCAGCACTACAAAAAAGCCACCCCTTCCTTAGTCATCCCCCGCGCAAACACCACGCACAAGCCCGCAAACACAACCGCAAAAAAGCCCTTGCCCACCTGCGCGCCAGCTCCCAGTTGCGCACCAGCCGAGCCTTTTCGACCGAAAGCTCCCCCTCGTTGGCGCTGGGGCGGGCCTGAGTGCCGTGCCGGGGGTTTGGTTGGTTCGGGGGTATTAAAACGTGTTTTCGAACCGCGCTGGGGACTTCGGTTGGGTTTGGCCGGCTGGTTGGCGCTGGTGGGGTTGTCTCGGCGTTTGAAAAGTTTGATGCACCACAAGCACGCAAGCGCAAACACACAGACATGCGCAGCGCAGTCCAGCGCAGTCCAAAAGAGTCTAAAGCAGTCCGGGGCAAAACAAACCCCGCCCCCACCTGCACAAGGTAGCTGCAGGCCAGGAACTTGAGCAGTACGTCGCCCAGAAACTGCCGTTGGGAGGTTTGTTTGGGGGGGGTGAAGCTCGCGACCTTTGCGCTTTCGATGTGTTTTGCGGGCTTGTGGTGTTGCAGTGGAGCAGATAAGGGTGTTGAAGGAGCTGTCCACAACACTGATATGGGGGTGCTTTGCTATTAGTTCGCAACATGCCCCTTGGCTCCGGCCGACACAGTCGGGTGTGCCCCGCGCTGGCGGCTTGGCTGCCCTGCCTCTGCTGGTTGCGTGCCTATTGGACGAGGCAGAGCAGCCGACCCACCGATCAGAGGCAGAACACACCACAAAGACAGGGGTTTTCCTGAGACTCCCCCAAACCGCTGAATCCCTTGGCTCCCAATCGGGCCCAGGCCGCTGCAAGCCCACACCGACCCCACAACCGCCACCACCGCCCAAAAACCGCCCCCAAACCGCCAAAACCGCCCTCAAAACTGCCCAGAGCCCCCCTCCCACCTCGAGGAGCTCCTGGTCAAACGCCTCCCCCGCCTGGGTGGTGGTCAGAACGCACATCAGCAGGGGCCGCGGAAGGCGAACAGGCGGCGCCGCCGCGACAGCCACGGTGCCCCCCTCGCTGCCGCCGGCCTCGCAGCCGGCCGGCGCGTCCGCGGCGCCGCCGGCGCCGCCGCCGGGCTCGCCCTGCGGCCGGCGGCAGTCCGGCGGGCCCCGGTGGGGGCAGTCCGGGGGCCGCTGGAGGCAGTCCAGGTAGCGCTCCGCCGCCCCAAGCCGCGCCAGCGACAGCGCCCGAAAAGCCATGCACGGCACCGCATTGGCCTCCCCCCACGGCCCGCGGCGCAGCGGCAGCACCCAGCAGAGCTCCAGCGGGAGGGCGCCGTCCACCGCCGCCGCCTCGTCCTCCCGCAGAGCCCACGCGCCGGCGGCGGCGCCGCCGCGCTCGCGCCGCGCGGCGCGCGGGGCGCCGGCGCCGCCGCCCGCGGCGGGCGCGGGCTCGCCTCGGTCTCGCGCGCGCCGCGCGCGCCGCTCGCGCTGCGCCGCGACGAGCGCTGCCTTGGACGCCGCCTGCGCGCGAGAGTGCGCCGCCTGCTGCGCGCGCCGCACCGAGGGGCCCGCGCCGAGCGCGCGGCCGTCGCCGACGCCGCGGCCGGACCGGACTGCCAGCAGCGGCAGCGCGCCGTCGAGGCAGTCCAGGCCCAGTCCGGAGCGCGCATAGTCCGTCCACGACAGTCCGGACTGCCCGTACAGTCCAGGGCCGGAGCCCGGACTGCCGCAGGACAGGGGAGACAGTCCGGTCACGTGCCAGATCTGGCCGCTGTGCTGAGCGACGACGACGCGCCCCGTCAGCGCCGAGGCGGCCGCCGCCGAGGCGGCCGCGCTGCCGCCGCTGCCGCCCGCAGAAACAATCTCGAGGCACTCTGCCGCCGCCGCCGCGGGCGCGCCCTCCGCCAGCCGCCGCGCGAGCGGCCAAAGCGCGGCCACAAGCGCGCGACGGCGGCGGCGGTCGCGGCGGCGCGCCGCGGCCTCGGACCCCTCGCCTTCACCCTCCCCGGCGCCGGCGCCCTCCCCGGCCGCGGCGTCGGCCTCGCTGATCGCTTTCAGCACTTGCAGCGCCGGCAGCGGGCCGAGCGCCAGCTCCCGCAGAAGCAGCCAGTCCACTGCCCAGCCGCAGCCGCCGTTTGCGTCGCCGTTTGCGCCTCCGTGGGCTGCCACCGCGCCCGAGGGGGCTGCAGGTTGGCCTGGCAAAAGGGCCGACGCCTGAGGCCGCTGCGGCACGCCAATCTCATCGGCGGCCGCCTCGGCCTCCTCCGCCTCTTCCTCTGCCGTTCCCAGGGGCCGCAGCGGGACGGCCAGATAGCTTACGCCGCCGCCCGGCCAGGCGCGCGCCGCCGCCGCGCCCTCCCCCGCCCGCGCGAGCGCGGCGGCCGCCGCCTCGGCCGCCGCGGCCGCAACCGCCGCCGGCCCGCCGCCGCCGCCGCGCGCCCCCGCGGCGCGCGCGGCTGCGGCGGCGGCCGCGGCGGCGGCGGCCTCGGCGGCGGGCGCCGGCAGCGGGCCCCACGACGGACGCATGCCAAAGGCGGCCTGAAGGGCGGTGATGCCGGCGAATCGGTTGTAATCCGCAAGGGCAAAAGGGACCTGCGGGGGCGGGGGCGGCTCGCCCGCGCCGTCCGCCCCTGTAACGGCGTCGGCGTCTGTGTTGGCTGCAGGCACCGGCGCCGCCCCCGGCCCGCCGCCGTCGCCGTCGCCTCCAGCCACAGCGCCGTTCGCTGGCGCTGCGCCGTCCCCCGGCGGCGGCGGCGCCGCCGCGCCGTCGGGCGCCGTCGCGCCGGCGCCGTCGGAGCGCGCCTGGCGGATGGTCTGAGGCCGGTTTGTTTGGCAGGTTTTGAGTTTTTTTTGGGGGGGCGAGGTTTTGAGGGTTTTGTGGATGTTGTTTTGCAGGTTGGGACGTGTGTTTCTGTTGTCTGTTGGGGACGAGCGCTTCAGCAATGGCGCGCCGTGCGTGCCTGATGTGCTTTGCAGCTGGCCAGTAACGAGGAAGGCCCAACGCCGGCGCGCGGCCCCTGCTACTGACATGATCGCTAGCCGGAGCCCGGCCGGCGTCCATCGAGCACAAAAACAGGAAAAGGCAAGGCGAGGCCCAACCCCGGGAGCCTGAAAGACCGTAAAGCCATGCACACACTGGACTGAATTTGGTTCGAAGCAACAAGCCGCGCCTTTGGCAGCACCGCCCCCCTCTCCAGCGCCCTCTGAGCGTGCATCAGCAGCGCCGCCTCGCGGGGCGCCAGCCGCAGCTCGCCCAAGTGCACCAGTTGAGCCTTTTTTAGGTGGGGGTGGGGTGGGGGTTGCGGCGGTTTGGGGAATGTCAGGACTCAGGAGGCTGTCTTGTGGGGGGGGTCGCAGCTCGCCCAGGTGCACCAGCTGAGCCTTTTTTGGGGGGGGTGGCGGGTGCGGCGGTTTGGGGAATGCCAGGGGGCTTTTGTTTGTTTTCGGGGGGGTGGTTCGCCTTTCAACTGCAAGGGTCTTGGGGGAAGGGAGGGGGCGCAGGCCACAACTTCAGGGCTGGGGCGGCGGATGGTGGCTTGCCGCAACTGCGCGGTTTGGCCAGGGGATATTCAGCGGGTCGTCGAGCCCCTGCATCCCCCACCAAAGCGCGCTTTGGCGTGCGTGCATTGGGCGCTTATGCCCTGGCCGCGTGCGCGCGCGCGCGACGGGGTTGGCGGGGGCGCTCAACCTCCAGAGCACAGGGCGCGTGCCGCTTGGCCGGGACCCCTCTCAGCCCCCCGCCAACAGCCCCCGAACAACGCCCCCAGCCAACAGCCCCCGAGGCAATTGAACAGCAGCGCCCCCCCAGTCCAAGTTCAAATCCCACCCCTTGAGGCCTCAGGCCCCTTGCAATCAATTGATTCCTTGAAACAAAGGCACCCACCAACAAAGGCTCCCCGCCACCAGCGGCCCCGCCGCCGCTGGCATCGCCGCCGTCGCCGCCGCGCGCGTCGCCGCCCTCTATCCAAACCGGAAACGGCTCCAGCCCCTCCGCCGCGCGCCCCGGCAGCAGCACGCCAAACCCCAGCCGCCCCGCGGGCGCGCCCGGCGCGAGCGCGCCCGGCACGGCGTCCAGCGTCGCCTCGGACCATACCACCGCCGCCGCCGAGGCGCGCGCCTCGGCCGCCGCCTCGGGCGCGCGCGGGTCGGCGGCGGCGCCGGCGCCGGCGGCGGCGCTGGCGGGAAAAGCGGTTTTGCCAGCGCCGGGATTTGAGGCGGGGCGGGCTGGATGGTAAAGATCGAAGCCGTGGAGCTGGAAGACGACGGAGCCGTCGGCGGCGCAGGGCAGCGCCGGCGCGTCGGCGACCGCCTCGGCCGGCGGCGCGCTGGCCGCCTCTTCGGCCGCCGGCGCCGCCGTTGCTGCATTCGCGGCCGCTGCCGCAACAGCCGCAACCGCAGCCGCGGCAACGTCGGCCGGCGGCGGCGGCTGGCCAGAAGGAGGACCGTCACAGTCCATCGGCTCGGCGGCCTGCGGCGGCTGCGCCCCTTCGGCTGCCGCCGCTCTGCTGGCGGCTGCCGGCCCTTCTAATGTCGCGCCCCCGTTGGCGCCGTCACACTCCATCAGAGCCTCCCCAGCCGCCGCCGCCGCTGCTGCGGCAGCAGGCCGGGCCGCCTCGACGCCCCGCGCCCCGCCACCCGCCGCCGCGCCCTCCCCCCCGCCCGCGCCGGCCCCGCCGCCGCCGGCCGCGCCGCGCCCGCCGGCCAGCGCCGCCGCGACCCCGGCCGCGACCGCCGCCGCCGCCGCCTCTGCGGCCTGTGCGCCCGGCGTCTCGAAAAAGCCGGGGGGTAGCAGCGCTTCTGCGGCCGCCGCGGCGGCGGGCGGCAGGCGGACGGGGCGCCAGGGGGGCGGGAGATCCAGGGGGGCCTCGGATGACTCGAGGGGCTCGGCCTCTGGCGGTTTTGTTTTGGAGGGCGGTTGTGGAAGGGAGTGGTCAGTGGGGTTGGGTTTCGACTGTTCCGCGGTTGCGTTTCAACTACTGTTTGAGGGGGCAAGGTGGCCGCGGTTGCATTGAGGAGCAGCGCTGCAACGGCGGCCGCTTTGACCGGTCAACCGAATTTCGGCGGGCAGGTGCGGGGCCAGCGGGTTTGGGATTGGCATGGCAGGGTGGGGGTTGAGTGGCACGCGCCAGCGGTGTTTGGCGGGGTTGGCGGACGCGGGCGTTATGAGTCGCCGCCGGGGGGGGGGGGGGGCGAGGGGGCGCGTTTGGGGGGTGCGTGGCTCCCATGCACTGGGGGTTTGGCGACTCGTTCTGCTGCAGGGGCGTTTCGGCTTAGTACAGCCGGTCTCACAGCCAAAACGCTGCCGCAGTTGCCAGTTTGGGCGCTGAGAAAGGAAGGGGCGAATGGCCTGCTGCGGTGTTTCGGCTTGTCGCACTGTGCTTCGGCATGTGACAGCCAAAACACGCGCACGCAATTCAACAAACCAAACCAAACCAAATCAAACCAAACCAAAACAACCTAACCAAGCCCCCACTCAGCCCGGCCCAGCCCACCCAGCTGCTCCGCCCGCCCCTCCCGGAGCCACGTGGGGTGGAGGTGGTCGTCGACCTTCCCGGCGGCGTGCAGCGCGCGCAGCGCGGCGAGCGCCGCGAGCGCGCGCGCGTCCTCCCGCCTGCGGGCGCGCGGCGGTTTGTCGGTTGGGGCCGACGGTTGCGGCGGTTGGGGCCGCCCGGTTAGTTGCGGAGCTTGGTTGATTGCGCACGGCGGCGGGGCGGTTGGTTGCGGCAGTCAAAGTCTGCGGCTGCGAGGGGCGGGTGCCCGCAAATGAGGGAGCCACAACCCCAACCCCCAAACCCCCAAACCCCCAAGCCCTCGCAACCCCCGCCCCCTCAAGCGCGCACTCACCTCAACGCGGGCTCGCCCTGAATCGGGCCCGGCGGCAGCCCCGCATTGCTGGGGAGGTAGACGCTCGCCTCGCACACAACCGGCAGCGGGGCCCACTGCGCGCCTCCACCGCCGCCGCCGCCGCCGCCGGCGCCGCCGTGTGCCGCGACGCCGGGGCCGCCGCCCGCCGCGGCCGCCGCCGAGCCGCCGGCGCCGCGGGGCGGCGGCGGGAGGCGGGGGGCCGGCGGCGGCGGCGGCGGCGGCGGCGCGCCCATGGGGTGGAGGTGGATGGGCGTGGCGTGAGTCATGTAGTAGGGCTGGAGGACGGAGGAGCTGACGTAAGCGGCGGGGTTGGGCGGTTTTTGGCGGTTTGGGTGAGAGGTTCAGGTGTGGGCGTTTGTGCGGGCCGTGTTGTGGACGTTTTCGCGGGTGGGTAGCTGCGCGATCCCCTCCGGTTCTGATTATCGAGGCCGCCGGCGGTGACAAATACTGTGTCAGCCGTGCTGGGCCGCGCAAGCCTTGTGCAACTTTCGATGACCAAGGGCTGCGCGGCCCAACGTTTGCCGCGGCGACCCCTCGCCCAAAACCACCCCAAATCCTCCACTTCTAAAGCCCAGCCGGCCCAGCCAAAGCCAGCCTTTTATAAAGCAAGACCTAACTGGTCCCCAATGCAAACAGGGCCCCCACCAATCCCTTGTTCAGAAACAAGAGACACCCACACGTCTGAGCCGGGCAGCTTGGCGCAAAACTCTGCAAGCAGCGGCTGCGCCAGCCGCGGCGTCACCGCGGCACCGGCCGGGGTGACGAACAGCGCCGGCGGCGGCGCCGCGGCGGCGGGGCGGCGGGACGGCGGCAGGGGCGCCTGCTGCTGCGGGCCCGGGGCCCCGGCCGGCGCCGCCGCTGCCGCAGGGCAGCCGCCCCAGAGCGGCAGCCGCAGGACGGCCGCGTCCGGCCGGCCCGGGGCGACGGCGGGTGCGGCCGCGTCCGCCGCCTCCGCCTCGGCTGCGCGCGCCAGGGCCTCGGCCGCCGCCTCAGCCTCGTCTACCTCGGCGATGCAGGCCGCCGCCCCTGCCTGTTCGGCTGCCGCTGCCGCCGCCACCGCCGCCGCGGCCTCCTCCTCTGCCTGCGCAGCCTCGGCCCGCGCAGCGGCCTCTGCCTCTGCCTGCGCAGCTGCCGCCGCGTCCGCCTCTGCCGCCTGCGCAGCTTCCGCTGCCGCCTCCTCCTCCTCCTCTGCCGCCTGCGCAGCTGCCGCCTCCTCCTCCTCCTCTGCCGCCTGCGCAGCTGTCGCCTCCTCCTCCTCCTCCTCTGCCGCCCTGTTGGCTGCATCCATTTCCAGCACTTCCTCGTGTAGGCGCCGGGCGCTCCTGGCCGGGGTTTTTTTGGGGTTGGAAGGGGGGGACGGTTTGGCTGTTGCTGGTTTTCTGCGGTGGCGTTTTGGGCGGCGGTTGGTTTGTTCGATGGCTTTCTCGAGCGGCCAGCGCTGACAAGCAAGGGGGACATGCATCAGCAGCAGCTGCAAAGCCAAGCGCTCCAGCCCCAACAAGCAGCACAAACGGCAGGCAAGCGCCGGCGGCGGCCCCGAAACGAGGCGAAGCGAGGGGGCGCCCACCGTTCGAGCCTCAGCAACGCCTGCCGCGCCCTGGCCGCGCCCGCGTCGCCGCCTAGCGGCACCATCAGCAGCAGCCGCGACCCGGGGCGGCGCGCGCGGCCGCGGCATTGGATGTACCTGTTTTGGGGAGGGGGTTCAATTAGATTTGTTCTAGGTGTTCAGCCGAGGGGAGGGGGCTGCTTTGTTGTGCATTGTGAGGGTTCTGTGGGCCGTCACAACATCCATATCACCCCAGATCACGGCGGGGCCAGATCAGCTGCGCCCACCTGACCACATCCTTTGGGGGGTCGAACGCCACCGCCAGCTGGCAGGGGGCAAAGTCCATGCCTTGGGTGGGGTGGGGAGGTTGGGTGGAGGGTAGTTGTGAGGGTTGAAAGTTGACAACATAACGAAGAGCAGGCCCCAGCGGTGGCGATCTGGCGCAGCTAAACGTGGCACACAAAGTGGAAAGCTCGCCGGGCCAAGCCCCGCCCCACCCATTTCCTTCATTTCCTTGGCTGTCCTGCCACGTGCCGGGTGCAAGCAACACCGCACGCCTTCAACCCCGCCCACTCGCGCAAACCGCACCCTAAACCCTGCACGCTAAACCCCGAAAAGCCCCCCGCCGCACCCTCCGCGCCCACGTCTGTCGCGACCAGCACGTTGACCGCGCCGCTGCGGAACCGCTCCATCGCGCGCCGCTGGGCCTTTTGGGTCGGTTCGGGCCGTTTGGTTTTGGGGGGGGGGGTTGTGGCGGCGGTTTGGATTCCAGTCGAACCGGTGTGGCAATGGGTTGGGCTTTGGGGTCTGGTGTTTGGTGATGGTGGGGGGGAGAGTGGTGGGGAGGGGCGCTCGAGGGTGCTCCAGTCGCCTGGCTTGCGGGTGGACAGGTTGGCGGGCAAAGGATGGAGGTGCGGGCGCGGGTGAGGCAGGCCCAGCCGTGGTGACAACCTGAGGATCTTCACGTCTCGGCCCCACCCGTCCTTTTGCGTTGCTTCGCATCGCTTCAATGCACCAGCAGGCCAACGCTCAACGAGCCTCCCCCCATCCAAAGTCCGCACAAGCAGCCAGCTAAAACCCCAAAGCCCAGACCCACCCGCACGCCCATCGCGACGCCGCCGGCGCGGCCACCGGTGTTGCCCAAAAACTCCCCAGCCCTCAGCCGCGCCGCCACCGCCGGCAGGCTCTGCAGCAGGCGCGTCACAACCACCGCGAGAAGCTTCCGGTCGACAAACACCATGGCGGCCCAGCCGGCCGGGTTTGACTTTGACCGGGGGTTTGACCGGGCGGCAGTGTCGGCGCCCTGCCCGCTGTCCGGCCCCCGCCCTGGCTCCTCCACACCCTCGCCTCCCCTGCCCGCCTCGACCGCCTCGGCCGCCTCAGCTGCCTCGGCCGGGGCAGCGGCAGCGGCGGTGCCGCCTGCGGCCTGTGGCTGCCCAGCCTCGCCGCCGGGGCGGGCGCGCTTGGCCGCGGGCGCGGCGGCGCCGTCGCCGTCGCTCCGCGGCCGCTTGGCGCCCGCGGCGGCCGCCTCCCCGGCTTCCTCCTCCCCCGCTGAAGGGCCCGGCGTCGGCGGCACGCCACCGCAGGCTGCGGCGGCTGCGGCGTCGATTTTTTGGCGCCTGAGGCAGTCGCTGAGCAGCTCCCGCGCCATGCGCATGAGCTTCGGCGTGAACAGCGGCGGGCCCGCCCACGGCGCGCGCGCGCGGCAGTCCGGGGCTGCGGCAGAGCGGTCCGGGGCCGCAGCGGGGCAGTCCGGGGCGCTGGCGGCGGGGCAGTCCGCAGGGGGCGGGGCCCCCCTGAGGAGCTCGTCCAGGTCTGGGATGAGCTGCGGTGGGGGGGGTTATTGTTTTGTGGTTTTGCAGCGGTTCTGCAGCGGTTTTGCGGCGGTTTTGCAGCGGTTTTGCAGCGGTTTTGCAGTGGTTTTGCAGCGATTTTGCAGCGGTTGCATTGGTTTGCGGTTTGCATCGCTTGTTTGAGGCGTGTGCCGGCCGAATGGCAGCAACCACCCACAACTGCCAACTGGCAAAGCGCCAGCCCCAGGCAAGCCCCCCCTCTACACACCTCGTATTGGAGGCTGTAAAAATCGATGCGCTGCAGCAGCTGCGCCGCCAGGTGGCGCCAGCCCCCGGCCGACCGGCCGCGGCCGTCGCGTGAGCATTCGAAAACCTCTGGCGGGCGGTTTTTCGGTGGTGGTGGCGGGGGGCGGGGGTTTTCGGTTTTGGTGGGGTGGCGTCGCATGCTGGGGGCTGAGGGAGTTAACGTTCAGGGGGCAGAGCGGGAGGGTGGATCGTTTGTTCAGGGGGGAGGGTTTACAAGGGGGCGGCCAATCAATGCGGGCTGTGTGCGCGTGCCTTGCTCTTACTACGTCACATGCATCCGAGCATGGCAGCCGCACGAAACCCAATCAGGCGCACCGGCAAAGCTTGCCAGCTGCCAGGAAAAAAGACGAAAAGCCGGACCCTGCTGGACTGGCCCCTCGCGGTTTAAAACGAAACACAGCTGCCCCCATATGAAGCCCCACAGGCCCGCAGACACGCACGCGGAAACAGGAGGCGGCGGCAAGCCACAACCCCAAGGCCCACCCTCCATGAAGGCGCTGCGCGCCGGCTCGGGCAGCAAAAGGTCTGCGAGCGCCTGCAGCGCCTCGGCCGCCGCCGCGCGCGCCGCGAGCGCGGCCAGCGCGGGCGCGCGCCAGCGGCCCGCCGCGGGGCGCTGCGGCGGCGCCGCCGGCGCGGCCGCGGCGCCGCCCGCGCCGGCAAGGCCCGCGGCTGCTGCCGCCGAGGCGCCGGCGGCGCCAGTGCCTACGGCGCCCGCCGCCCCCGGCCCCCCTTCCTGCGCGCAGGCCGCCCTGCAGGCCTCGATGTCTGCGTCTGCCAGGACGTAGCGGCGCGAGGCGTAGGCGCGGAGGTGGAGCAGCAGCCCCGCCTGGGCGCGCCTGGGGTGTTGTTTTGGGGGGTTTGGGGAGGGTTTCTGGGTCTTTTTGGGGTTTTGGGGGTGGTTTCAGGGGGTTTCCAGGGTTATCTGGGGTCTGGGGTGGCAGGCGCCCAGTTTGGGCTGTTGTGGTGGGCATGCGGGGCTTTTGAGGTTTGGGCGGGGGTTTGGGGTTTGGGGGCCTCCTCTGTTGTCGGGTTGCATCCTGCACCGCTGTCAACAGTTGGGGCCTCAAAGGTTGGGGGGGTTTATTTGGGATTTTCTGGACAGCCGAGTTTTGTGGGCGTGGGGCGGGCCGTGCCTGGGTCCGGCGGCTTGGGGTTTGGGGGCCTCCTCTGTTTGGCGTGCATGGCGTGGAACGTAACAGTTGGGGCCTCACCCCGCCGCAAGCGCCCGCTAAGGCGCCGCGCCGCGCGCCCTGGCGCGCGCGGCGCCGCGCCCCGCGAAAGCCCCACCGCGGCGGGCCCTTCAAAACTCTCAAAAACGCGCCCCGACGGCGGCACCGTTGTTGTGACACTTTGAACCGCCGCCGCCGCTGCCGACAAGCGCGGCGCCGGCGTGGCACGGAAGAACGCACGCCACGGCTGGCGGCCGCCGGCCCGGTCGCAGTCCCTGACGCACCCGGCGGACTGCACCGCCCATCACACAAACGGTTGAGGGGTTGCCTGCCCCCCTTCATTCAACCCCAAAGCCCGTCCAACCCAAAACACAGGTGCAGCCCGCCCCCCAAAACCTCAAAACGGCCCCTCCCGCCCAACCTCAGCCGCTCCGCCAGGCGCCCCGCCGCCTCCCCCCATTCGTCGTCCTCCGGGCCGAGGCCGCCGCCGCCGCCGCCGCCGCCGCCGGCGTCACCGGCGTCACCGGCATCACCGGCGTCACCGGTGACGTCCTCCGCCCCGTCGTCTTCCGCCGCGGCCCCGGCCTCCTCCTCCCCCTCCCCCTCCCCCTCCTCGCCGCCGCCCCCCCCGGCCGCGCCGCCGGCCGGCGCGCCTCGCTGCTCGCCGCCGCCGTCGCCGCCGCCGCCGCCGCCGCCGCCGCCGCCGCCGCCGCGCTGTGTCCGTTCGTCTTCCATTCGCTGCCCCAGAGCCACCATCTCCTCGACCTGGGGTTTGTTTGTTTTGGGGTTTTGTTTGGGGGCTCCGGGTTTGGCGGTGTTTCGTGTTGGGGGGAGCAGGTGGCTGTGGGGTGCAGACCGTCGTTTGGTGGCTTTCGGTGCATGGAGCGGTGCGGGTCCCGCATGCTGCCTTTCCGCCAGCAAGAAACGCACCGCCCCGGCAACGCCCACACCCCCAACCTCACCCCCCGCCTGCCGCTCCACCCCACACCCCCATACCCCCACACCCCACACCCCACACCCCCACCCCAACCCCCCACCTGGCGCCGCCTCTCGTCGTCCTCCCCCCCAAACAGCGCGGCAGCCTCGTCCCTCGGCGCCAGGAGGTCCGAAAACGCCGCCGCGGCGGCGCACCAGGGGCCCCCCTCCACCATGCAGTCGCGCACGCCGAGCACCTGCCGAGGGGAGGTTTTTTTCATCGCGAGGATTGGTTTTTCAGGGAGGCTTTGGTTTTGGGAAGGTTTGATAGCGTGTGTTTGTGAATGCCTGGGGTTTTGAACACCACTGGGAAGCATTGGGTGGTTTGTGTGTTCCGGGACTACCCGCCCGCGGCGCACCGCATCCTCTCTGGTGGCAGCCCAGGAAGCGGTGAGGACGGGGGCGTGGCACACACGGCGCACCAGGGGCCGTCCCCAAACAGCCGAAACCCCCACAACAGGCGTTCGCACCCCAACCCCAACACAGCCCCCCCGAGCGGCGCTCCCGCCCTTCAAGCCCCGTCCCGGCCCGCCCACCTGCCGCCGCAGCGATTCAGCCCCTCCAATCCCAACCCCTCCAGAGGCACGTCGTCCCTCCTTTCTGAACCCATTCTCCGCCAAGGTTTTAGGGACGCTGTGTTTTGGGCAGTTTAAACCCTACACCCCAGAGCCCACCTGCCGCCGCAGCGACGCGAGCTCCGATGCGCCGCAGGCGCGCGCGCCCTCCCCGCCGTCGGGCACTGCGGGGCCGCGGGTCAGGCGGGGGTGGCGCGTTTGAAGTGGAGGGGGTGGGGGCCGCGCGTCGGGGTGTGTCGGCGTTGTGTGTCAGTGTTTGGATGGAGGGGGGGGGTGCGGGGATGGGTTTCAGGCTTGCTTGCGGCGGAAGCGTGAACCGGGCAGCCGGCGCGTGCTTGAAAAGGGCCTTTTGGCGAGGGGCCGGATCAGCGGGTGCACGGCACCGTTATGTTACCCGCTCAGCCGAAACCCAGCCAGGGCCCTGACCCCAGGGTTTAAAACCCCGGCAGCCCCCCCTCAGCCCACTGTAAAAAAGGTTAGGCCGCAGGCATTGCCCTTTACCAAACCTAGCTGGGTGGTTGTTGGCGGGGTCAGCTGCTCCCCAAAAACTTCACCACCCAACTAGGTTGAGTAAAACCCAAACCCCGGCGCGACTGAAATTTTCCCCGGCCCTCTAAACCCCAAGCGCACTGCACAAAAACGCCCCAACCTGTCGCGGGCGCGCCGGGCACCAGGAGCCCCTGCATCTGCTGCTGCCACGCCAGCCGCTCGCAACTTTGGGGGTGGGGGGTGTTGGGCGCGCCGGCACAGGGCGTTTGAAGGTTTAGGGTTTTTGCGGGGCGTTGGAAGGCAGGTGTGCGTGAGGGGCGGGAACTGCCCGCGCCGGCTTGGGCTGCAGGCAGCTCGTGGACAGGAGGGACGCCCAGCTGGAAAGGCCCCTCCCAAAAAGAAGCCACCGGAATCCGAAACAAAACCGCACGGCTACTCACTCCTGGCCCCGCCTTATGAGCTCCAGAGCCAGGTTGAGCCGCCCCAGGCTCTGCCGCGCCAGCAGGGCGTGCCGCTCGGCGGCAGCCGCCGCTGCGCCGCCGCCGCCGTCGCCGCTGCCGTTTCCGCTGCTGCCAGCGCCGTTGCCGCCGGCGGCGGCGTCGCCGTTTGCGGCAGCAGCGGCAGCCGCCGAGGCGGCTTCGGCCGGCCGCGGCGGCTGCGCCGGCTGCGCGGCCCCCGGCTGCGCCGGCGGCTGGTCCCAGGGAGAGGGGGCGTAGAATGAGTAAAGGGTGGCGGGCGTTGGCACCAGCGACTCGAGCTCGTCCCTTTCTTGGGGGGAGCGGGGTTTTTTGTTTTGGGGTTGGGGGGGTGGGGTGAGTTGCAAGCCTGCATTCGCTGCCTGCAGGCCCTTCTGGTTGCCGCGCTCATTCGATCTCGCTTGCCGCTCGCCGGAGGCCGACCCCCGGAGGTCAAACACCCGGTCAAACCCCGGTCAAACCCCGGTCAAAACGCGCGCCTCAGCGGACCGCGCGGCACCGTAGCCAGCGGCGCGTCCAGGTTGTGCTGCAGCCCCGGCAGCGGCGGCCGGCCGCGGCGCCACACCGCGGCCATTCCCTCGGGGGAGGCGGTCAGCCCCAGAATGCGCGGCCTGCGGTTGGATTGAAGGTCGCGGCGCGTTTTGTGTGTTTTATGCGCGCCGCTTCGCCTTTGCCTGCGGGCTGTGCAGCCCATCTGCTGCAAGTCTGTCGTGGGCGGTGGGCGCTGTGACCAATGAGCTCCTACCGCCGCAATTAGCTGCCCGCAATACAGGCGTCAATCAAAAAACCGAAAAACGCCATCCAAAGCCGCCCCCAAACGTCCCAAAACCGCCCCTTGCCTCAGCTCCGGTGGCTCAGCAGCGTAAAAGTCGTCCTGCGGGCGGAAATTGTGGTTTTGGTTTTGGTTTTGGTTTTGGTTTTGGTTTTGGTTTGGGTTTGGGTTTGGGTTTGGGTTGGGGTTTGGGTTTGGGTTTGGGTTTGCGTTTGCGTTTGCGTTTGCGTTTGCGTTTGCGTTTGCGTTTGCGTTTGGGTTGGGGCAAGCGCAAGCGCTGGGGTTGGGGGGTTTAGCTGAGTCGTAGCATCGTAAACCCTCAAATCCCGGCAATTTGCCAAAGGCAAAGTCCACCCCTCGGCTGTCCTGGCCCCGGTGCAACACCACAAGCCCGCAAATACCACCACAGAAAGCGCCAGCACTCATGCCCATTTAAACTCCCCAGAATCAAACCGCCCAAAACCGCCCAAACAAAACGGCCAAAAAAAACCGCCCCCCAAACACCATTATCTGGGCGTACGCGCCGTTGCCGTGGCAGTGGTGGGCCTCGTCAAAGACCAGCAGGCCGATGGAGGGCATCTTGGGGGGGGGGTTGTTTTGGGGCGGGGGTTTTTCAGTTTTTTTCAGCATTGGTCTTGGGGGGGGGAGGTTCAGGGGTTTGGGGTTTCAGGGTTTGGGGGCTGGGATTTGGGTCGATTCATCGTTGGTTTGTTTCCTTGGTTTTTTCCTTGCATTCGCTTTTGGACGGAATCGAGCGTGCACGTTTCAGGCTCCGTTTTGTGCCGAGGCCTTCGCACCATGCTACAACGCTATGAAGGCCGCCGCGGAAAACGGGATCCGACAAGATAAAACAGTTCAGCGATCGCCGCAAAGCCACGGCGGACGCATTTTTTTTCGAGGCCTTCGCACAATACTGAACCTGCTACGAAGGCCGCCGCAACAAGCAGAATCTCACACAACAGTTCAGCGCTTGCGCCACACCCACAGCGGAGTCATCCGCCCCCCTTTTGCCGGCTGGCAGGACGACCAGCCCCCCCAAAAGCAGACCGCAAACCCGGCGAACCAAAAAACGCTGCCCTCCCCCCAAACAGTCAACCGCATTGGCGCGCCCCTTTCCCTTCCCAAATGCCCTTTTTAACGTTTTCCCAAACCCGCCCCCACCCGGATGTGTCCGTGCGCCAGCGCGTGCAGCAGCACTGCGGCGGCGCGGGTTGTTTGGCGGGTCGTTTGGGGTTGAGCGGCAACCGCTCCTTCCGGGTTTGGTGGAGCGGCGGCGTTTGAAGCTTTCCTTTGCTGATTTGCCTCGGCCGTTTCAAAGTGGAATGTGAACTTGCACGTGCAAACCATACTGGACAAGCGGCGGAGCAAACGCGGCTCCATTCAAGCAAAGGCACAAAAACCAAGGCCAGCAACCAGCGGGCAGCCAGCGCCCCGCCCACGCACCATCGGGCGTCATCACCAGGCAGCACGCCGCCCCCGCGCCCGCCACGCCGCCGCCGTCCCCGCCGCCGCCGCCGGCCGCCGCCCCCGCCGCGCGCCACCGCGCCGCGCGGCGCCCCGCGCCGCCGCCGCCGGCGCCGCCGTGGAAGGCGCGGGCGGGCACGCCGTGCCGCTCAGAGAGGCTCGCGCATTGCTGTCGGTTTCAGCAAAGGTCGGGGGGCGGATTTGCGACGCGGGGCGGTTTCTTGGGGGGATGGGAGTTCGGTACGGCTTTGCGAAACGAAACGCAACACACGGCACCCCCAAACAAACATACCGCCCGCAATATGAATGAAGGCGGCGCGCCCCCGGCCCCCCAGAACAAAACAAGCCGACCCGCCTGGCTGACGAGGGGGTTGGTGGGCGCGAGCAGGACGGCGCGCCGCCCCGCCGCCGCCAGCGCGGGCAGCGTGCGGCGCACCACCTCGGCGGCGATGAGCGTTTTGCCGCTGCCTGAGGGTTTTGCGTGTGTTTCGGTTTGCATCTGAATCGGCGCCGTTTTTTTGCCGTTTGCCTGCTGTGCCAGATTTCCACTGGCCCCTGCCCCTATGCAACGCCCCAGATCAGCTGATCTCCCCCCAGATCACACACCCCAGATCACGTAGAGGCATCACACCGCCCCCCCAAAAGTCCCTCCCCCCCCACGCACCCGTCTCGAGCGTCACCAGCAGGTTGCCCTTGAGCGCCCTTTGGATCAGAAACTCCTGGTAGCGCCTCGGAACCAAACCGCCGGGGGGCGGCTGCGGCGGTTGCGGCGGCGGTTGTGGCGGCTGGGGGGGCGGGCCGGCCTCGGACGCGGTCGCGGCGCGCGCGCCGGCCGAGGGCCCCGCGTCTTGCGCCTGCGAAAGAGGGGGTGGGTTTGAGAGTGAGGGAGCCTTTGGGGCGAGCGCCGTGGCTGGTTTGGCAACGGAGGGAGCGCCGTGGGACAGCCGGGCCCTTCGCGCCGACCCAAGATCCCAAGCGCGCCGCCGGCGCCGGCGCCCCAACGCACCATGGCGCCTCGCCGCCGCCCGCGCTGGGGCAGGATCCGGTCTGGCGGGGGGCGCGGGGGGTTTGGGGGGAGCTGTGAGCGCGCCCGGGGGCCCGAGGGCGTGCGCCCGGGCGGGCGCGTGGCGCGCGTGCTGCCGCCGCCGCCGGCCCCCCAGGGCGGGCAGAGCCCCCCGCGAGGCCGGTATCGCCTCGTTTTACCTCTGCCGACGTTTCGCGGCGCGTTCGGGGGCCGGGCGTGGCGGGAGGATCCCGCAGGCCCTCCGGGGCCAGGACGAACCCCCGCAAACGGAGAGGAATTAGGGCCCGGCTGGCCGCAAAGACGCGCTTGCAACGCGAAAAACTGATCGCTGCTTAGCGAACCACACCTTGTCACTCCTCCGCCGGGCGGCGCGCGAGGGTCGGCTGGCGCTGGGCGCGGTCTGCACAGGGCCGAGGCGTCAATAACAGGTGGAAGGCGTTCCAGGGGCGGTGGGGGCTTATTGGTCCGCACGCGAGGCGCAGGGTTTGACCGCAAAGCCGCGGCGTGGCGGGCTGCGGCGCGTGGAGGCGGGGCGGCCTGCAACGCCTCGCTCGGCGGCTCCCTCCTCATCACTGCTTGCGCGCCCGCGCGCGCGCTGGCGGCGCAAAATCGTCGTCGCTGCCGCCGCCGCCGCCGCCGCCTCCGCCGCCGCCGCCTCCGCCGCCGCCTCGGGCGCCCCGCGCCGGCGGCCGCTGCTGCACCTCCGCCTCCCCTTCCCCCTCCTCCTCCGCCGCCTCCCGCGCCCGCGCCGCCTCGCGGCGCCCCCGCGACGGCGGCGCGGCGCGCGAGCCGCGCGGCTGCTTTCGCCCGCTGGACTGCTGCTGCATGCTGGTGTCCTCAGAGGCCGCCGGCTCGGCCCCTCCGCTGGGCGCCGCGGCCGCCGCCCCGCCGCCGCCGCTGCCGCCGCCGCCCGCGCGCGCCGCCGCCTCGGACCTTATGGCCGCCGTCGCCTCGGCCACCGACCGCAGGCGCGGCCTGGCCAGCTCCAGCCTGCGCGCGCGCGTGGGATGGCGAGTGGGATGGCGGTCGATTAAGAACTAAACTCGGGGCATGGAGATGAGAGGCCGCCAACAACAACGCCTGGGAGCTAAACTAGGGTCGCTGCGCAGCCGCCCTGAAATGCAGCCGGGAAGGCAGCCGTGCGTCTGATCCAATCAAAGCGCGCCGCAAGGGGCGGCCTGCAGCCCCGCAGCCCTCGAACCCAAATCCGGACCCAAACACCAGCCCCCCCCACCGCCGCCGCCCGTCCGCGTCTGCAAAGCCCCCGAATCCCAAACCCAAACAACCCCACCGCCCTGCTCACCGCCGCCGCCCCTCCGCGTCCACAAATGCCTCTCCGGCGGGCGTCAGTGCCAGGTAGGTGTTGGTGGCGTAGGCCGTGAACCCAAACTCGAGAGTGAGAGAGCCCTGGTTTGGTTTGTTTGAGGGGGAGGGGGAGGAGAGGGGCACAAGGCGCCCTGGGGAGTTTGGCTTTGGCGCTTTGGGGATTGGGGTTCACACGAGGCTGCAAACCCAAAAGTCACGGCGTCCCCCGGAATCGCGCCCCCCCAAGTGCGGCCCCCCTCGAATGCAAAAGCCCGCGCCCGCGCCTGCAGCAGCAGCGCGCCCGCCAGCCACTCTGCGTCGTCCCTCGGCAGCGCGGCGGCCGCCTCAGGGTCTGCTGTCTTCTTCCTGCGCGGCGGGTGGGGGCGGCGGTTGGGGCGTTTGCTGGCGGTTTGCTGCGCTCCGAATAAAGCAGGGCCCGCGCTCCCCTCTGCTCCCGAGCGGGCCGCCGTGAAGCCGCGAATCAGGTTCAAGCACCCCGCGCCCCGCGCCCACCAGGCAACCGCCGCCGCGAGGCAGCCAATCGAATCCGAACCCCAACAGCCCCGCCCGTTTCGAAACGCGCACTTGTTTTTGAACGCGTCGAGCAGCTGAGTCAGCGTGTGCTTCTTGCCGCTGCCCCGCTCCAGCGCGCGCAGCGTGCGCAGCAGCGCCAGCGCGGGGCGAGTGAAGTCCTCCGTCGGCGGCGCGGCGGCGGCGCCTCCAGGGGCGGCTGCAGACACGGCTGCAGAGGCGGCGGCGGCTGCAAAGTCGGCGACGCCTCCAGAGGCCGGGGCCGCGCCGGCGCCAGCGGGGGAGGCGGCTGCGGAGGCGGCGGCGGCGGCGGCTGCGCAGAGGTCGCAGGGCGTGCCGCAGGCGGCGGGGGCCTGGCGAATGAGGCGGTGTTGGGGGCGTGTGTTTCGTTTCTTCGTGAACCGGCAGGCGCGTGCGTGCATGTGGAGCATGCGGGCGAGGCCATGCCCTACACCCCAAAGCAGGCCCCAGAAGTGTCAAGAAAAGAAACAGACGCCCCAACCCCCCCCCCACCTCCCCGAAATGCCGCTGTATCGCCGCCCGCCGGCAGCCCCCCGCCGGCGCCGCCGCGTAGCGCGCCATCCCCATCAGGCAGCCCCGCCAGGAGGGCTCGACGCAGACCACCGCCGCCTGGCGGGGGACGTCGGAGAAGCGGTAGCACAGGATGCAGCGCGCGGGGCGGCCGTCGCGGCCGGCGCGGCCGGACTCCTGAATTTGGGTGGGGTTTGGGCGGTTTTGGGGCGGTTTTGGGTGTTTTTTTTGGGGGGGGGGTTGGGGTGGAAGTTTAGGCGCGCTCGGGTGGCCGACTCATGATAGGTAGGACAACAAAAACAGAGCAAAACTAAAACAAACAACCTTATAAAACACAAAACCGAAAAAAAGCTCCGAGCCCTGCCTGGTAGTAGTTTTCGATGGACTTTGACAGGGTGGCGTGGATGACAAAGCGCACATCCGTCTGGGGGGTGCGTTGTTGGAGGGGTTGCATTGTTGGTTGGAGGGGGTTGCGTTGTTGGAGGGGGGTGCGGTTTGGTGTTGTTTGGGAGGGCGTGTGCACTGTGCCTTGTGTCGTTTGCGGGGGGTGCGTTGTTGGAGGGGGGTGCGGTTTGGTGTTTGAGGGGTGCGGTAGGTTTGTTGTTGGGGGGTGCGGTTTGTTGCTGCCACAGGGTTTGACAAACAGCTCCCAAACCTAAACCCCAAACACCCCAACCCCGATCCCCTGCGGGTCCTGCTGAAACAATTGTGGCTGAAAAACGCCCAGCTAATTTAACCCCCCGCCACCTTTGAGATGCCCATGCCAAAAGCAATTGTGGCGCACAGCACCTGCGGCCCGCGACGGCATTTTTTTTGCGATTTGGCGCGAAAGAAAACACAGTTGTTCGGGGGTTTGGTTTTGGCGCACGCACACTAGCAGCTGTTATACCCCAAACCCCAGACCCAGCTGCGCGGCGACCCGCCTGCAGGCGCCCGCTGCTCCAGGCGAGGTGCGCCGCCTCCCTAACGCCGGGGTCCTGCGGCGGCGTTTGGGGTGGGTGGCGGTGTCTCGGGGTGTTTGCGGAGGTGTTTTGGTGCATGGGAGCGTAAAAAAATGTAGTAAATTGAGAAATCAAACCAAGCAAAAAAAACAAACACAAACACAAACAAAACAAACAAACAAACAAACAAGCAAACAAACAAACAAACAAACAAACAAAAAAACAAACAAACAAACAAACAAAAAAAAAAAACGCACCATGTCTGCGTGATAGAACGCCGCCCTGAGCCCCCGCCCGCACAGCACCGCCGACAGCGACTCGGCATCCTTGCTGTGGGTGTGTGAGGGGGGGTTGTGGGGGGTTTTGGCAGCTTTTTCATGCTTTTGGGCTGCAAATGAGGGGTGTTGCAGTCTCGCGCAATCCCGCTCCCACGCACTCGCTTTTGTTTTGCCCTATTCGAGCCAAACCTCATACCCCCAAAAAAGAGAGCCCCCAACGCACAATCCGCTCCTGATCCTCAGCCAAAAAGCGCACCTCAAAGGCTCAGACCCCCCAAAACACACCCTCCCCCACCCACCCACTCGCTGCTGTTTCCCCTATTCGAGCCAAACCTCAGAACCCCCAAAAACACGCCCTCCCCCACCCCCCCACCGTGTGAGGACGTAGACGATGCCGCTCTCTCCGTTGGGGTAGGCCGCCGCGATGAAATCCGCCAGCTGGGGGTTTGGGGGGTTGGGTTTTTTTGGGGGGGGGGGGGGAGTGCGCCCGTTTGACCACCCGTTTGACCACCCGTTTGACCACCCGTTTGACCACCCGTTTGACCACCCGTTTGACCACCCGTTTGACCACCCGTTTGACCGGCCACTTGACACCGCCCGTTTGACCGGCCGTTTGACCAGTCCTGGACCCAATGCTGGACCTTCCACTGTCTGTTTGACCGGGTGTTTGACCGGCTGGGGGGCGGGGACCAGGAAAAAAACGTGCGCGCCCCACCTGCGCCGCAGCCTCCTCCGCCTTGTCGCTCTTGTGCAGCACCTGCGGCGGTGGTTGCGGCGGTTGGGATTAGTAAAAGCGTGTGGGGCCGGCATTCCTTTGTTTTGCACCTGCACTGCTGAAACGCGCGCCGCGCCGCGAGGATCGCGGAGTGCAGACAATAAACACCCACAAATGCTCACACAACACTTACAACCCCCCCCAAACACTAAAATCCCCTCGATAAAGCAACAAAACCACCCGCCTCGTAAGCCAGGTTTGGCCGGTCCACCGAGGCCCTGAACAGCTCGCAGCCCTCGATGCATAGAATCGACTGTATGTCCCCGCGCACGCGCTCGGTGGCGGTGGCGGTCTGGGTGTTTGTGGTTTGGGCGTTGGGGGTTGGGGGATCGCTGCGCTTTTGCGTGGGCACGCGCGTGCAAAGGACGCACGCGCTCCGTCGCGGTGGCGGTCTGGGGTTGCGGTTTGAAGGTTTTTCGGGTTGGGTATTGAGAATTGAGAGCGGTGCTGCGGGCAGGGACGACCCCACGAAAACGGCACCAGCAGGCAAACATAAAACAACACACAGCACAAAAAGGCACCCCCACCAACAAGCGCAATCGGCGCAACCCCTCCGCCCAACCCACCAACCCCTGCCACGCAAAAACCTATACACCAGAAAAGTGCACCCCCCCTCACCCACCAGCGCTATCATGGGTGTGTTTGGGAACTGCTGCTTGATGAGGCTTAGGCGCTTGTAGTCGGGCCTGAAGTCGTTGCCCCACTGAAGGGTTTCAGATAGGAGGGGTTTTTTAACAAACGAGGCTGGGGTTGGGGCCCTTAAAACCATAACGGCGGACACCGAACGTTGCCCCACCGCTTTCAAACGGGCAGCGCAAAGCTTTTGAATCCGGGCGCGGCCCCCAAGCGGGCGCCGTTCCTCACCTGGCTGACGCTGCGGGCGCGGCGCGGGCGGGCGGCGGGAGGGCGCGGGAGGGGGTGGCGGCGGTGAGATGATGATGGCGCAGGAAGCGACTCGGAGAAAGCCCCAACGGCAGAAACGAGTCTCAGACAACACACGGCGGGCGTTGACCGCCGCCCCCAACAGTGCGCCTCGCCGGCGGCTGCCCGTGCGCGTGCGCGCCGCGCGCCCAAAAAGAGCCCGGCCAATGAAACCCTCCCACCAGTGCGCCTCGTCCACCGCCACCCGCGCCAGCTCCCCCGCCGCGTAGAGTTTCTCCAGCTTCGACACGAAGCGCTTGCTGTTGGCCACCTTTTCGGGGGTGCAGTACATCAGGCGGGGGCAGCCTCCTGATTGTTTGTTCGGCAGTTGTAAAGGGTTGTTAAGGGCGCGTTCAAAACGGGTGCGGGTGCGGGAGGGAGGTCAAAACCAAGCTGCAACCCCCCCCAAACCATCCCTCAAACCCCTCCAAACCCCCCACCGGGTGCCATGCGCGCGTACACCGCCGCCACCTCGTCCTTTGGGGTGAGGGAGGTCAGGGAGTCGGCGGCCACGCCGGCGGCGCGCAGGTGGGCCACCTGGGGTGGGGCGGGTTTGTGGGGGGGGGGGGGGGCGTTTGCGGGCAGCGCCGGGGGCAGCTGCAGCGCCGGTGACAGATCCAAACAGCGACGACGCAAGAGCCCACCCTCCGTATGACCACCAGGAGCGACGCAACCCCCAAAGCGAAAAAGAGCCAACAAAATGCAACAACGCAACCCCCAAAGCAGCCGACCCCCGATAGACCACAACAACCCACCCCATTTTCACCCCACCTGGTCCTGGATGAGCGCCAGCAGAGGGCTCACCACCAGCGTCAGCCCATTGCTGACCAGGGCGGGCAGCTGGGGGCGGAGGGTTTGACGCGATGCGGGTGGTGGAGGGAGAAGGGGGTTTTGTTTGAGGTCGCTGCCCGTTTCCAGGCAGAGAAACCACCCCATTCCTGCCCCTGGTGTAACAGTCCACAAGCCCGCAAACAGCAACACGGAAAGCAGGCCAGCGCACGGGGCCTCCCCATCAGCGGGGCGCACCTGGTAGGTCAGCGACTTGCCGCCGCCGGCGGGCAGCAGGCACAGCACGTCGCGGCCCTGGAGGGTGGCGTTGACCACCTCGCGCTGCAGGGGCCTGGGGTTTGACCGGTTTGACCGGGGGCAGGGTTTATTTGACCCTGGAAGCAGGGCATTGCCCCGCAGCAGTGAATATCGCCCGCTGTATTGCCCGCCTCTTCACAGCAGGGCCCGGGCCTGAGGATTCAGCCCCGCAGACCCAGCGAGAGGCGCGGGCCTGCATGCGCACGCATGCGCATGCGCATGCGCATGTGCCGCACATGCGCCGCCCCTAAACCCAGGCCCCCTCCCCTCTCACCTCCAACCGCCCAGCCCGAACACCCCCCTCAGCGCCGCCTCGGCGCGCGCGTCCCAGGGGAACGCCCGCCGCCAGTCCGCGCGCGGCGCGCGCCGGTCCGCGGCGGCGCGCCGCTGCAGCGCCTCGCGGCGCGCGCGCAGCGCGGACTGGCGGGCGAGGAGGCGCTCTATCTGGGACTCGACCTGAGTGTTGGGGGTTGGGCGGAGCAGCGGCGGTTTGATGGGTCGGCACTCGGCGATTTTTATGGAACGGCCTGGGTTTGCGGCGCAGACGCCCGCTTGGGCTTGCTGTGCTGACAGGGGGCCGCCCCTCCGCCCCGAAGGGGGCGCTCTCAGCCGCGGCGAAAGCGGCGCCGCGCGTGCCGCTGCCGCCGCCGCAACCCCCGCAAGAGCCAGGCGCGCTGTTGCGCCGAGTGCGCTGCCGCAGAAACTCCCAGGCATCCTAGATCCTATCCCATCCCATCCTATCCAGGCGGGCAAACCCCTGCGCGCCTGCTGGATCTCCCGCTCCACCGCCTCGAGCTCCTCCTCGGCAGCCGCCGGCCCCTCCTCCTCCTCCTCCGGCTGCTGCTCCTCCTCCTCCTGCTCCTCTGGCTCCTCCCGCCCCTGCTGCTGCGGCTGCTGCCCCTGCTGCCGCTGCTGCTGCTGCGGCTGCTGCTGCGGCTGCTGCTGCTGAGCATGATCGTCAGCCGTGAGGTCGATCGGGCCGTCGTCGACCTCCATGGCTAGGGCGGGCGCCGACATCGCCGCCGCCGCCGCCGCCGCCGCCGCCGGCGCCCGCGGCTCGCCGCCGCCGCCGCTGCCGCGGCCCGATGCACGCCCGCGCGTGCCGGTTCAGGGGGCTAATTTAATGGCATTCGCGCTCTTTCTTAGCGTCCCTATGCGCCTGGAAAGCCCGAGGGTGGCTGCTCGGGGTGCGATCTGGCTTGGCGGGCAAGCAAATGATGCTGTATTGGTTCGAAATGGACGCAATAGCTTGATTCAGCGCACGAAGCCGATCCAGGCCGAGCACCGCGCTCGCGTCGGCGGCGGCAGCGACTGCACAGCAGCTGCGCGGCGCGCAGACCAGGTCAACCCAATCGCTCAGAGCGATGCCGCCGCCGCCGACGGTCGCGCTGCTGCCGCCGCCGCCGCTGGTCAACGCACATGACTCCTCGCAGCGGATCGTTACTCAAGCAATCCGCACGCTCATTAAATCTGCCTGCTACAGCGGCCTTATCCAAAACGCGTCAAATCCCAGGTCAAAGCGCCAACGCTCCTCGCGGGCCGTTCGCGCACGCAGTTCAAAACAGGGGTCAAAGGTCAAGAGGGGCGAGCAGCAGAGGAGGGGGGGCCGGCTCGGGCCAGCAATGGGCCAGTGGAAAGCCGACGCACAAACCCGCACGCTCACACCAGCCAAAACGCGGCGGCGCGCCATCCAGCCGCCGCGCCGCCGCCGGGCCGTCCTGCAACACGCAGCGCGCAGCGCGCCGCCGCCTCCCCCGTCACACGCAGTGCGCCGCCGCGAAGAGGAACTGGTTGAACGACACCCGTATCGCGCCCGTGCGGCCCGGGTCGAACGCGTTGAACGTCGCCGTCGCGGACCGGAGGAAGAGGGTGAGCGCCAGAAATTCCGCCAGGCCCAGCGCGCCGGAGCGGGTGGGGTCGAAGCGCGCGAACACCGCCTGCAGCGCGGGGCGGTCGAGCTGGTAGCCTTTTTTGGGAGGTGGGGAGGTTGTTTTGGGTGGGTGGGGGTTTGTTTGCTTGTTTGCTTGCTTGTCTGTTTGTTTCCGGCAGGCCTCCCAGCATCCATCCGCCCAGCATCCACACACCCCAAATCCCCCCACCCACCCGCGTGGCTGAGCGCGCTGCTGATCTCCTCAAAGGCGAGGCGCCCGTCCCTGTCTCCGTCAAAGTACTCAAAGCTGTGCTGCACGTTGGTCAAAAACTCGTGGAGCTGGGTGGGGGGGGTTGCATTGTGGTCAGAAGCTCTTTGAGCTGGGTGTTATTTTGGGGAAGTGCGGAGGGTGTTATTGGGAGGCGCTTTTGTTGGTCAGAAGCTCGTGGAGCTGGGTTTTTTGTTTAATTTTGGGGGTGCTTTCTTTGGGGGGTGTTTTTGGGTTGGCAGGGGAAGGTGTTTTCAAGCCTCCTCCCATTGCCCAACCGCCAGCCGCATCCCACCTGACACCCCCCAACCCCCCCCACCAACCTTTATGAACTCGTCGAATGCTATGGAGCCGCTGTTGCTGCGGTCGTGTATCCTTTTGGGGCGGGCGGTTTGGGGGTTGCGGGGGTGGGGGTTTAGGTGGTTTAGGTTTCAAAGTGCCATTTGAAGGGGGGGAAAGTGCCCAGTAGGAGACGGGGCAGGAGGGCGCACCGCACGCCGCGCGCCTGCAGCAAAAGCCGCCCTCACCCAAACAGACAACCGCACGCCCCCCACCCAAAGAAAAAAAACCGCCCACCGGATGATGTGCGCCACCGTCGCCAGCGAAAAGTTGAGCCCACCCAGCTGCAGCGCCGACTGCAGCTCCACCGCGGTGAGCTTGCCGTTGTGGTCCTTGTCTATGGCGTCAAACCACTGGGACGGGTTGGGGGTTTTGGGGTTGGGTTTTGGGGGGCGCGGTTGGGTTTGGTCTGCCGTTGGGGCCCAGGTGGCGCGTCGAGGGCGGGCGGAGCGCTTGGCAACCAAGGCCGATACAATTCGCAGTAAACCGGCCCCGGTGAGTAGGCTGCTGTACGCGGGTACGGGGCGGCTTCCTCAAACAGCCGCTCGCGGCCTCGCAGAGGGGAGCAGGACTGGCGTCGGCGCGCTGTTTGGCGCGCGGGCGCGCGCTCCTCTTGCCCGCGCCCCGAGCCCGCGCACCTGCCGAAGCTGCTCCGTTGTTGGTCGCGCCGCCGCCGCTGCCGCCGCCTCCGTCGACGCCATGGCGTCTGGCTGCTGCAAGCGGGGGGCCCGGGTCGGCGCGAGACGAGCGCCGCGCCGCGCTGTCGCAGCCCGCGCCGCTGCTGCTGCTGCCGCTGCCGCTGCTCCGCCGGCGCCGCGCCCGGTCTCGAGCTCCGCCGCGGGCGCGCCGCTGCCCGATCGTATTTCGAGGCCTCCGGGGTCCTTATACAGCTCCGTAGGGACTGGGCCGCGCTGTGCACTGCTTGCCGCGTGAAGGTTGGGCTGGCCCCTGCGTCTCGAGCGCGATAAAGCAAGCGATTTGGAAGGCTGCGATATGGATTTTCAAATTGGCGCACCGCGCCGCGCCTATCCCTGATCGGGCTGGAGGCCAGCTGCCGGGCCCGCGCAGCCTGGAACGCCGCAGCCTGCCGGCCTTCCCAGGCCTGACACCAAAGTTAAGCTGTTTTTAACACAATCAGGGCGGCTGCACAAGACCTGCCATCCCCGCGGCGCCCTGCGCTGGGACGCGCGACCCGCGGACCCCGGCGACCGGGCGACGTGTCCCGGCCCACGCACACGACGCAACGGCGGGTTCGATGTGCTGTGCGCCGCCCGCTGGCGCAGACCACTGCGCATCTTCTTCAACAGTTACAGGCGCGGGCCATTCACCGGGCGCGCCGATTGAATTGCGGTGTTCGGGTCCGCCGCGGCGCCGTCCAGCGGCGGCGGCCCCCTCCGGCGGCGCCTGCGCCGCCGGGCCGAGGCGCCAACCCCCCGGCCGGCAAGGCGCGGGCCGGGGCTCGCTCCCCGCGGGGGGGGGGGGGCAAAAAGTAAATGACCAAGCAGCGGGCCCCCGCGGGCCGCCGCCGGCGCGCTCACCCGACCTCCATCGACGCGGCGCCCCCGTCCAGCCGCGCGCCAAACACGAGCACGTCTGACGACGCCTCGGACGGCTGCGGCCGCAGCGCGGCGCGCGGCTGCGGCGGCGGCGCGCCGTGCGTCCCGTCCTGCTGCTGCTGCTGCTCCCGCTGCGGGAGCGGCCCCGGGCCGTCTGCCGCTTGCGGCGTCCCCCGACCGCTCCCGCTCGGTTCGCTGCCGCCGCCGCCGCCGCCGTCGGCCCCGCTGCCGCCGCCATCCGCCCGCTGCTGCTTCGCCGGCCGCCCCTCCCCGCCGCCCCCCTCGCCGCCGCCGCCGTCCGCGCTGCTGCCGCGCCGCGGCCGCGGCCCGCCGCCGAGCGCGCCGGGGCCCCGCTTGTGCGGCCGGCTGCCGCCGTCGTCCTCCTCGCCCCTGGCGCCCCCCTCGAAGCTGCCCGCCGTCTGGTCAAAGCTGCCGCCGCCGCCGCCGTTGCCGTTGCCGTTGCCGTCGGCGCCGCCGTTTGCCGATTCGGTCATACCAACGGCAAAGCTCTCCTCGCGCGCGCCGCCCGCGCCGCCCGCGCCGCCGCCGCCGCCGCCGCCGCCGCGCGCGCCGTCGAGGGGCGCGTAGGTGCGCGCCGAAAAGGCCTCGTGGCGGATGATGATGGAGCGCCAGCGGCGGGGAGGGGGGACGGGCTTCTGCATCTGGATGGTGTTCTGCGGATGCGGGGCGTTCCGGGGGGGTGCGCGTTGGAGGAGGGGCGGCGCACGCAAGGGGGCGCAGCACGTCGAGGGCAGCGGGCCCCGGGTGAGTGGGACCAAGTAAAATGCCTCCCCTCCCAACCCCCCGCCCCTCGCATCGGGCCCCACGCTGCCCCCCCCCTTCCAAAAAAGCAAGGCGCGCCTGCATGTGTATGAGGTCTGCGTCCTGCCCCTGTTGCACCACAGGCCCGCAAACACACACACACACAGCCACAACCACACGTGCATAAAAGGCGCGCCTGCATGTGTATGAGGTCTGCGTCCTGCACGTCCAGGCTCTCCAGGTCTGCCTCGGTGGTCTCGAGGAAACCCAGGTGCCTGGGGGGTGGGTTGGGTGCGCGGGTGTGTACGTGTGCAAGTGTGCGTTGTGTGCGGCATGGATCGGCGTGCAAGAGTGTCTCTGCGCGCGCGGAGCGGCTTCTGGGGTGCCGCAAGCAAAGCCGGTACAGCCCCACCCCCCACCCCCCACAGCCCCCCTGCCCCACAGCCCCAACAGCCCCACAGCCCCACAGCCCCCCACCCCCCCCCCCACCTCCATGTGCTGTGCACGTGCTCCTCCTTGGTGCTGCACAGCAGCAGCCGCTGGATGGCCAGCGCGCGCGCGATCTCCTCTGTTTGGTTTTTGGGGGAGGGAGGGGGGGTTCCGGCTGGGGTCGGGGTCGGTTTGGTTTGGAGTCGGTTGGCGGGGGCGGGTCGTGGCGCCCGCATGTATTGACCGAGGCTTGGCGCGGCGCGCTTGCCGAGACCGCTCCGACGGTTGGCGCCCGCGCGCCGCGCTGGCGGGCCGTTTGACCGCGCGCAGCGCAAGGGCCGCAGGGGGGCGAGGGCCGCCGCCCGCACCTATAGCCTCCACAACGCAGCGCCCGAAGCCGCGGCCGCGTTTGTTCTCGTGGGTCGCCACAAAGGGCACCTGCGGCGCGGCGCGAGGGGTTGGGGGTGCGGGGGGTTTGGGGGCGCGAGGGGTTTGGGGGCCAAGACCAACACCAACAACCGACAGCCCAACGCCAATGCAAAAGCTAAACACCCAGCACCGACACCAACACCCACACAAAAGCAAACACCCAGTGCAAACAGCAACGGAGTAAGAAGCGAAAGCGAAACACCCAGCACCGAAAGCAAAAGCAAGCCCCATACCCCACCTCCAGGTACCCCGGCCCCGCGCGTATGGTGGCCGCGCTCAGCGGCCGCCCCTTGATCGCCAGGCCCGGCCAAGGGTCCAGCGGCGCGCCCAGCCGCCCGTCCGCGCGCGGCTGCGGGTGCGAGCGGCTGGGGCCGGCGGGGGCGGGCCAGATGTTGCGCTCGCGGGGGTAGAGCAGGACCAGGCGGAAGCCGGAAAAGTCCTGAGGGGGGGGGGGGGGGGGGGGTTCGGGGGGGGGCGGAGCGGAAAAGGGGGAGGGGTTGAGGGTCTGGGGTAGCGAGGCGCCTTTCTGCAGGGGCGGAGCCTTCAAAAGAGGCGGGACAAGCAGCAGAGGGCCCTTGC
>BDRX01000027.1:427572-500116 GCA_003203535.1 Raphidocelis subcapitata
GGGGGGGGGGGCGGTTCAGGGCGGGTTTGGTTTAGGGCGGTTGTGGCTGCGGGCGGGCGGGGCTTTTGGGGCGCGGCTGATCGGTTTGGTTTGCCGGTTCGGCGGCCGCCGCGGCGCCGTGCAGCTTTCGGCGCCGTGCGGCGTTCGGCGCCACCGCCGCCGGCCTCCCGCCCCTCCACAGCCCCCCAAATCGGTTGGATCCCCAGATCGTTTAGAATCTCAGATCAGCCCCCCCCCCCCGAACAGCTCACGTATTCCGTCTCATCCTGCGCCTCCCGCGCTGTGCAGGTCCACGACAGAAACTGCGGGCGCGGCGGGGGGGGCAGGGGAGGGGGCGGCGGCTTAGTATCCGTCGACTAAGGGGCGGCAGCCGGCCTTTAGTGATCCGACGGGGCTGTGAGGAGGGTGAGGCTGCCGCGCCTCCGCTAACCCTTTGCCCTCCTCCGCCCCAACCGCCTTCAAGCGGCGGTCGCGTGAAGAGCGGGGCAGGCGCCCTTTGCCCCCCAAAGGCGGCTGCCGCCGGCCCTTCCTTGCTTGCGTTTCTGGCTGAGATGCGATGCAGCCAATGCAGCCAATGCAGCCAGTGCAGCCAAGGGCCAGCACGCCAGCCAGCACAGCCAGCGCAGGCAACGCGGCAAGCGCACCCCCTCCCTCCCGGAGGCCGGCCCCACCTCGTGGATGGTCGCGTTGCGGGGCACATTCTTGCCGCCCATCATCCGCTCCAGCCGCCGGGGGCTGGACGGGGGCGAGGCGGGGGCAAAAAGAGCGGGTTGGGCTGCTGCGCCTATCACAGCGCGCCGCCGCCGGCGCCGAGGCAGGGCCCCAACGCCCCTACCAGGCAGCACCAATGCGCCGCCGCCGCCGCCGCCGCTGCACGCGGCACCTCGCAACAGCGCAGAGCGCCGCCGCCGCCGCCGCCGTGCAAACCCCAACCCCCCACCCCACGCCGCCCAACCCCCCCCCCCCCCCCCCCCCCCCCCCCCCCCCCCGAGCGGGCGGCCGCCCCCTCGAACCGGCCCCGCGGGCGGCGCCAGCTGCGCGGCGGCCACGCAGCAGCCCCCCCCCCCCGCCCCGTCCATCCAAGCGAGTCGCTGTGGGCAGCTGCAGCGGCCGCCGTCGTCGCCCACGTGCGGCGCGAGTCGTGCCAAGCCCCAGCCGCCCACCGCGACCATGCCCCCACCCCACTCCCACCTCGTAAAGCGCCTTGCGGCTGGCGTGGAGGTGCGCTAGCCGCTCCCCCTTTGCCGTCGACATCGCCGCGGCGGCACCGGCGCCAGCGCCGCGGCGGGCGCGGGCGCGGGGGCGGTGGGCGGCCTGCTGGGGCCTGGCCGCGGCAGGGGCGGCAGCGGCAGCGGCGCTCTGCCTGCCGAGGGGTGCAGCAGCACTGCTGCCCCCTTGCCGGCCGCGTCGCCGGCTCTATCGGGTGCCCAGGACCGCGTGTCAGGTCCCGGGCAGGTCGGCGGGAGTGCGGACGGGCTGGTGAGACGGTCCACTAGCTGCGATTCGCTGTACTCCAGATCCCGCGGCTGCCGCTGCCCGCAAGCTTCTAAGGCGGATGCCAAGTGATTTTCTGCTGCTACGACGGCCCTCTGCCGCCAGAGAGGTTGCCGTTGGGGGGCGCACGGCCCTTGAACGTTTCGCCGCGCGGGGATCGCGCTCGCCGGGCCCTCAGGCTGCCTTTTCCGGGCAATGAAAGCAGATACACGCGCTGCATGTGGCGAGAGGCGGCGTCTTGACCCCCGGCCGCTGGCGCGCGCCACGAGTAAACGCCGCCGACGCGCCGTGCCCTCCGTCGCCGCCGACAGCGGCGAGGAGCCTTGCGCCCCCTGCACCGCAGGCCGGCCAAGACAGGCCTGATCGCGCAGGCCCCGCCCCAGCCCGCGCCGCGCAATGCACGGGGCGCCCTGCTGCCTCGGGCGCCGGCGCCCGCGTTCGAGGCAGGGAGGGTGAGCGCCCGGACCTTGGTGAAGGGGCCCCGCCGAGCATGCCCCGATCACGCCGCCCCACGCGCCCATGCAGCGCCGCGCGCAGGCTTTACACCGCAGCCCCGCCCGCCGCGGCGCGCGCCTCAGAGCGCGGCGACCCCGCCGCCGGAGCCGCCCCCGCCGCCGCCGCCGCCGCCGCCGCTGCCGTGCGGGAAGTCGGCAACTACCGGGTCCACAAACCCCTCCAGCAGCGTGCGGCCGTTCACGATCTTAGTCACGAGCGCCAGGAAGCTGTAGCGGCAGCCCGGGCGCGACGCCAGGAAGCGCAGCGCGGAGAGCTCGGTGAACGTGGCGCCCCCCAGAAACACGACGAGCACAACCTCCCTCGGCCCCGCGGCGTCGTCCGCCGCCGCCGCCGCCGATGCCGCCGCCGCCGCCGCCGCTGCGGCCGCCGCCGCCGCCGCGCTGCCGCCGCCGCCGCCGCCGCCGCCGTCCTCGCGCCAGGGGCGGTCCGCGATGGCGCCGCTGGGCTCTACCGCCTGAGCCACGTCGAATTGGGGGCCGGGCAGCGAGGACAGCGCCTCCCCTAGCGAGTGCCACCCGCCGTCGAGGGCGGCCTCCACCAGCCGGATGCTCAGGGGCGCGTAGCCCTGGAAGGTGGGGGAGGGGGTCGGCGGTTTCTATGTTGTCGCGCGGCCGTTTTTTTTCATTGTGTCCCAGAGGGGGGGCCTTGGGCTTGGGGCTGTGCAAGCCCTGCCGTCTCAACAAACGGCAACTTGGCGGGCGCGGCAAAGCGGCGCGCGTTTGAGGCCATTGAGAGGCCGCAGGCCCCGCGCGGGCGCAACCCAAAACACCCAAACCCAAGGGATCATATTTTTTTCTGAAAAAAAGGAGGTAGCAACCCCCCGGAAAGGCCCAGCAAGCGCTCGCCTTGTACAGGTGGCTTATGTCTGTGGGGTCGTCCATCTGCGCCTCCTGGTCTCCCACCACCAGCCGAAGCGCGCGCCGCAGCGAGGAGAAGCCCCCGCCGCCGCCGCGGCCGAGGCCGGACGGCAGGCCGCCGCCGCCGGCCGAGGCGCGGAGCAGGCCTGGGGGTGGGGTGCGGCGGGGTGGGATGGGGGGATGGGCTGCCGTTGAGCGCCTGGGCCCGCCGGGCCCAGGCCGGTCACGGCAGGGCCCACGGCAGAGCTCCTGCTGCCGCTCCCTGCGCCAAGCGGGGCGCAACGGCGCGCCCGCCCCCAGCCGCCCGCCAACCGCCGCCCGGCCCCTCCCGCTGCGCCCCGCGCCCGCACCCGCGGCCTCCAGCCCCGCCAGCGTGAGCGCGTGCTGGTGGCCGTAGGCCGCCAGGAACTCGGCCCTCAGCCCCTCCCAGTGGCGCTTGGGCACGCCGCCCTGGGTGGCGCTGAGCAGCAGCAGCAGGCGGAGGGCGGACAGCGGCTCGGCGCCGCTCCAGATCAGCTCCTGGGGTTTGTTGGTTTTGCGGGGGGCGGCGGTTGCGGGTTGGGGGTGCAGGTGTGGGTGTGGTTTTTTTTGCGGTGGGCGGCGGTTGGGGGTTGGGGGTGTGGGTGTAGGATTTTTTGCGGTGGGCGGGGGCGAGTGGCAGAGGGTTTTTTTGTTTGTTGGGGGTCGGAATGGGAAGGGCCAGCCAGCCAGGGGGGATCACGGGGGCGCCGTGGAAAGGGGGCAGGAGGGGGCAGTAAAATCAACAACACGTGAGAAAAGGCAGCAAAAAGGGGGCCAAAAGGGGCCTCGCCTGAATGTAGGCGATCGTCTCCTCCACCTCCACCCCTTCGACCAGGTCCATTTCGGCCTTTAGTCGCCGGTGGAACGCGGGGCGCTTGACGATCTGGGGGGGGCGGGGCGAGGGGTGGGCAGGCGTGGGCGCGGCGGGGCGTTGGCGTTGGCGCTTCGACTCGGCGCGGCGCGGCGCGGCGCGGCGCGGCGCTGGTGCTGCGAACGCGGCGGGTCGTCGTTGCGCCAAGGCCCGTGCAAGCACCGCCCCCTAACCGTGACTTGAAAAGTCACCCCCCCCCCCCACCTCTGCCACCGGCGCCAGCAGGTCGCTGAGGTGAAACAAGCCCACAAACACAAACACGGAAAGTCAGCCCCCAAACGTCGCCGAAAAATGCAAAGCCATCCCCCCCACCTCTGCCACCGGCACCAGCAGGTCGCTGAGCCTGTCCAGCAGCAGCAGGCGCGGCAGGCCCTTGACAAAGGTCTTCAGCTCGCTCAGCCCCTTTGAGCCCAGCTCCCCGTAGTCGCGCCGCGCCTCGCGGGCGTACTTGGTCAGCCTTTTTTGGGGTTTTTTTTGGGGGGGGGGGGTTATGTCACTTATTGCGTCAACGCTCAACGCTTGGTCGCGCCGCGTCTCCCGGGGCACTCAGTCGCCGTTTAAAAGCGGGGTGTTTGTTGGTTGCCAACTGCTGAGGGCTTGCCAAGCGGCTGGGCAGCGCCCATGAGGCCATGACTAAGCCCGGCCCTCACCGCTGGCTGGCCGTGTAGTAAGGCAGGTCCCGGAATTCTGAGTAATAGGGGTCGCTCGAATTCAAAAGGGTGGAGCCGCCGCCGCCGGCGCGCGGCCGGCCGCCGTCGGCCGCCGAGCCGCCGGGCGCGCCGGCGCCGCCGCCGCCCGCGCCGCCGCCTGCGGTTTCGGGCGCGTGCGCAGGGAGGTTGGGGGAGTCAGGGGAGGTCGCGGGCAGCAGCAAAGCCCCTTGCCGGGCGCCCCAACAAAGCGGCGAACGCGCGTGCGCCACCTTTGTTGAAGGCGCGAAAGAGGAAACCCCATGCGAGCGCCCGCGCGCGGGCGCGCCGATCAACCAAAACCCCGCGCACCCGCCGCCAGCGGCACCGCGCCGTGCTTGATGCCCGTGACCTCATCCACCAGCCCCTCAAACGTGATCTGAGTCATCAGCGGCGTCACCACGTCGACCTGGGGGCGGACGAGTCATCGCGGGGGGTTACGTGATGCGCGGGTGAGCGAGGCGAGCAGAGACGACAAACGGGGGGAGGGGTGGCGGGGGAATTCGGTTGTCCGCCGCCGGCGGCGCGAGTCGCGGGAGACGTCCGCCTCGCCGCGACAAAGCAGGGGCGCGCGCAGCGAGCGGGCGGCCCAGCCAGGCAGCTCGGGGCCTTGAAGAACAGTCGACGACGAAAAAAGGGGCGGGGGAGGGGGCGCGCTGGCAGCAGCTCGCCTCTCGGTCGAGGAAGATGGCCCGCGCGATGCGCCCCCGCCCCGGCGCGCCGCCGCCGCCGCCGCCGCCTGCGACGGGCGGCGGCCGCTCCTTCCTCATGCGGACCAGCATGTCCCGCACGGCCGCCGCCGCGGGGCCCTTGCCCTGCGGTTCCGGGCGGGTTTTCGAGGCGGCGGCGGGCCTCAGGCCCGCGCGGGCGCGACGCGGCCGGCCCGCCCCGCGAACCCCGGAACGCACGGCCCCCGGCGTCCCCGGCATCGGCGGCCCCCCCGCGCCCCACCGTGAGCCTCGGGATGAGCCCCCACTCCCGCTGCAGCCGCGCCACCGCCGCCGCGGCCGCGTGCAGCGAGGCGGCGTCCCCCCGCAGGACGCAGTCCGCGAGGCCCCGGTCGAACTCGAGGGAGAGGACGTCGTCGTCGAGGGGCACCAGGTCAAAGGGGTACTCACCCTGCGGGTGTGTGGGTGTGTGGCTGTGGGTGTGGCGAGTGTGTTGGTGTAGGTGGGCAGGGATGTGTGTGTGTGTTTGCGCGCGCATCGGCTGCATTGCGTGCGCGATGAATTAGGGCGCGTCTCCGCATCGCGCGCGCGGCGTGCGCACCGCGCCCCGGCCCCCGCGACCTTCCCCCCCTCGCCCCCGCGCCTGCGTGAGGCTGCCCGCCACGCCTTCGTCTTCCAGCAGCCGCTCGCACGCCACCGACCGCCGCGGCACCCAAAACACCGAAAACTCGTGCCCCCCGCCGCCGCCGCCGCCGGTCCCGCCGCCGCCGCCGCCGGCGCGCGCGGCCTTGACCTGCCACGCGATCGCCTGCGCATTGGACAGCGTGGCGCGGGCGACGTAGATCACCGGGCCGATTGAGGCCAGCCGCGGCTCGGATGAGTTGTAGGAGGCGTCGTCCAGGCGGCGGCGCTCGAGGTACAGCAGCCTGCGCGGGTTTTGCCCGGCGGTTTCCAGTGGTTTCCGTCGGTTTGGGGCGGTTCCCGTCACCAAACCGAAGCGGAGCACGGCGGCCGGCACGCCGCGCAGCCCATCTGCCGCACACTGAACGCTGCAGTTGACGCAGCGAAGGCCGCGCGCGGGCGCGTGTTTGTTTGGCGGTCACCAAAACGCCGACGCTGGGGCGGAAGCACATTTCGAGCAGCCGCGCCGCCCCGCGCGCCCCACCTCGCCACGCCGTGCTCAGTCAGCAGCTCCCCGAGCCGCGAGTCCAGCAGCGTCAGGGGGCCGCTGACCGAGGGATCGAGCACCAGCGCCTTCTTGCCGCGCTTCTGCGCATTGGGAAAAGGGTGGCGGGAAACGGCGCGGCGCGTGAGTTGTGACCGATGGGCGCCCTGCGCGTCGGCGGCCGCGCCGGCGCCGCGCGCCGGCCGGCAAGGCGGAGCCGCGCCGAGCGCGGGCACGCGCCCGCTCACGAAGCGAGGGAGGCGAAGGGGCGGCTGCGTTTTTGCTGCGTGGGGTTTTGCAAGCGGCTCGCGCGGGGCGCCAAGGCGCCGCCACCCACCGAGTCCACGAGGTCTATCAGCTGCCGCCGGGCCGCCTCCCTGCAGGCATTCGTTGCGCAAAGGTGCGGGGGGTCTGCACGCCAGCGCAGGCAGGCCTGGGCGGCAGGCAGGCGCGGCGGCGCCGGCGCCGGGCGCCGGCGCAGGGCAGCAGCAGCGCACGCAGCGGCGTTCGTCGCTGCGCCCACGCCCCCACTTGCCTGAAACCCTTGAGCGGCAGCGGTCCCGTGTCCAGGGGCGGCAGCTGCGCCTTTGCGCGCTGCGTGGCCATGCTGTGCGCCCTCCTGCCGCGATCGTCGCCCTGTTGTGATCTCGCGCGCGTCCACGTGGGCTTTCCGTGCGGCAATGCAGGTAAAAGCTTCGTAAGCTTTTAAGCAACCTTCCACGACAGGTGAAGGAAGTGCCCTGGAACGGATGAAAGCGGAGGGGAACGGACGGGGACACCCCACGCGCTTGCACACTGCCACGACCCTTTACGCCCCCTCTCTTCCCCTTTCGTCGGCGGCCACTTTGGTCGCTTGAGGTAGTAAAAAATCCAGTAAGCTTTTCGACTCAATATGGCCGAGGCGTGCGCGGGGCTGCGAGTATGGTGCGCCCTGCGGCACTCGAGTGTCGAGCGCTGCTGACAACTGCAGGCCGCTCCAGGGCGCCACGTCCCGCCGCGGCGCATGCTTGCCGGCACGCCCATTTGGGGCGCATCAAGCCAGTGCCGACCTGGCTCGCGACCGGCGATGCCAAGCAGGGGCTTTGTCGCTTGACCTGTTGACCGGCGCGCAGCAGCTGCGCTGCGCGCTGGGCAGCGGCGGCGCACATCTGATTTCCCCGCACGCGCCTGCACGCCCTCCCAGCCAGCCACCCACCCCGATCCTCCCTCCCAACCCCACCCCACCAACAAATTCACACCAGCGTGCGGGGAAATGGAGCAGGGACCTGGCGCGCAACCGGCTGTTCGCCGACCCTGCTGGCATGCGCGCGCTGAACGCGGCTGTGGCAGCCGAGGAGCAGGCCGCTGCCAGGGCGGCGGAGGAGGAGGCCGCCGCCAGGGCGGCGGCCGAGGAGCAGGCCGCTGCCAGGGCGGCGGAGGAGGAGGCCGCCGCCAGGGCGGCGGCCGAGGAGGAGGCCGCCGCCAAGGCAGCGGAGGAGGAGGCTGCAAGGGTGGCGGCGCAGGCGAAGAAAGGCTGGCTCTGGTAGAGTGGCTGACCTGCCCCGCCTCCGTTTACTAATCAAACACCCGGGAGGGTGCTGCTTTTACCTCGGCCTGGCTGCTAAACCCGCCGACCTCGGCAGGCGGGCTGAGGCGCCGCACGCCGGGCCTGCCTCTGGACTGCGGGACAGGCTTACGAGCAGGCCTGCGCAGCGCGCGGCGCCCCCCTAGAACACACTTGCCCCGGCCTATGCCCTCGTATCGCACGGCGGCTGCGGTCTACACTGCGCGCACACACATCTGTTTCAAGCCGCTTGCGGCCCCGCTGTCCCCGAGTTTCGAGAGCGGCCCCAAGGGCGCAGCACAGGCGCTGCAGTACGGCAGGCTGCGACCAGCGCTGTGCGCACACCGTTTGCTCCTTAGACACCCTGGCGGCCTGCCCGCCTGCGCCCGCATGATGACCCGTAGCCTTGCTCTTTCGCCGCGCAGACTGCCGTGCGCAAGGAATTTTTCAATTCGCCTGGGATTTGGGTTAGCTTTACCAAGGGCTGAACGGTGCTCTGCCTGCAGACCAAACGCGCGCGTGTGGCTCTGCTGCTTGGGGTTTCAATGCGCCAAGGGCAACCACCGGTAAAACTGCTTAGGGTGCGCCTTTACACCGCGCCAGCCAGCAGCCAGCGACAGGCCGCGTCACGCGTCGGCTGCGGCCATCAGCGCGGCGGCGCTCTCGCGCGCGGCCGCCTCGATGGCGCCCTCCACCACCTCTGCGCGCGCGCGGTCGCCGGCGGCGCGGGCGCGGAGCCAGGCGCCGATGCCGTCCAAAACCTCCGCCGCGCGGGGGGAGGCCTGCAGAGGGGTTTCGTTGAAGCGGGGTGGGGCAGGGTTGGTTCGCATGTGCTCAGCTGGATGGATTGTGCTGCCGTGCGCGTGTGCAGATTGTTTTTTTTGGGAGCTTCTACTGGCTTTATGCAAGCAATCACAAGCACAGCAAGCAGGTGAATTGATTCAAGCAAAGAACGCGCCTGCAGGGGTGTGCAAGCCAGCAGCGACGCCGCGGCGGCGACGAGCCCCTCACACAGCGGGCTGGCGCGCAGCGCCTCGGGGTAGTCTTCCCCCGCCGCCGCCGCGTCGGGGTCGCCCCCCTGCAGCTGCGCCGCGCGCAGCGCCGCGAGGCCGGCGGTGTCCGTTGCGTCCAGCAGCCGCTGCCAGCAGGCGTCCCAAAGGGAGCTGCGAGGCGGGGCGGGGTGGGGCGGGGGGGGGGGGGGGGGGGGGGGGGGGGGGGGGGGGGGGGGGGGGGGGGGGGGGGGGGGGGGGGGGGGGGGGGGGGGCTTCAGCCCGAGTGGGTTTTGGGGGCGGCCAGCTAAGCACGTCGCCGCCGCAGGCGCGTTTGGCATCGGCGCCGCGCCGCTTTGCACGCACCTGTGGCGCTCCCTGAGCTCTGCGGGTGCGGCCGCCAGCGCGCCCACCGCCAGCACCAGCCGCTCCACCGCCTCGGCGCTGTCCCCGCCCTCCTGGAGAACCTGGGATGGGGGTGGGGTGCGTGGGGTGTGAGGGGGTTGGAGGCGGTGCATGGCATCGAGGGAGGTTGGAGGCAGTCTGCGTGCGTGCGTGCGTGCGTGCGTGCGTGCGTGCGTGCGTGCGAGCGGCACGTGCTCGTTCACAGACGCGGCAGGTCGCCCCAACCGCACGGCAGCGGCCGCCGCAGCCCGCTCACCGCCGCGACCAGCTCCTCCGCGCTCCTCGCGCGCGCGCCGTCGACGCCGAGGGCCTCCTGCGCCCGCAGCGCCTGCAGCTCCCCCTCCGCGCGGCACCGCACCGCGTCCCGCGCCGCCGCCGCGTCGGGCGCGTCGCCGGCGGCGGGGCGGCCGGGGCGGCGCGCGTCGTGGGCGTCGAGCGCCGGGGAGGCGGCGAGGGCGGCCAGCTTGGCGAGGGCCATCATGCGGCGGCGCGCGGGGCACGAGTCCTGGGGGGTGGGGTTTGAAGGGCGGGGGTTGGGTTGGACGGGGCGGGGGAAGGGAGCGCGGCTGCAGCGCGTGCGCGTAGGGAGGGGGAGGATGCGGCGCATGCGCGCCGGTGGCAGTCGTACGCACCTGCGTGGCCTGCGCCGCGACCAGCAGCGTCGCCGCCGCGTCGCCCCACTGCCCGCCCGCCGCCTGCGCCAGCCACAGCAGCGAGGGGTATGCCGCCAGGTAGGACAGCAGCTGAGGGGCAAAGCCCTGGCGGCCCAGGCGCAGCAGCTCGCGCACGCGGCCCTCGCGGCGCAGCCTGGGTTTTGTTTGTTTGGGGGGGGGGGAGGCGGGTGGGCTGGGCTACAGAGGGACAACCAACACACAGGAACGTGACGGCCGCCTTTGCCGCAACCAAACGGCAACGCAGCACGGCACGAACGCGACGCAACGCAGCGCAAACGGCGCAGCGCGAAGCATCACGAGCTTGCATGCGGTCCGCCGCGGTACCACAGCCCACCTGTCCATGGCATAGCGCGTGAAGCTGGCGTGGAAGCTGCCCGCCGCCGACGGCGCGGACAGCTCGCGGCGCATGATGCCCGTCATCCGCGAGGCGTCGTCCAGACCGGACGCCAGCAGCAGCTGGTTTGGGGTGGGGTTTCAGGCGGCGTTGGGCTTTGTGTTGAGTGTTGGCTTCTGGGCTCTAGCAGCAGTCCGCTTTGGTCAAAGCTCTGTCCGGAGCATGTTGGACTGCCAAAGCCCGATTCCAAAAGCCCGTTTCCAAAGCTGGGGCGCGCAGTTCGGAAACACCCCTCCCCACCTGCACCGCGTCGAACAGCGCCTCGTGGCAGGCGTGCTCCAGAGCCAGCGCCTCGACGCGCCACACGAGCGCTCCCCCCGCGGCGGCGGCGGTGGCGTCGTCGCTCGGCGGGACGACGCCGGCGAGCCTGGGGGGTGGAGGGCACGTGCAGAGGGGTGCAATGGGGCTGAGTTAGTTGAGTGCTCTGGGTGAGGGCTGTTGAGAGGGAGCCCTCGGCAGCATGCATGCGTGTGGCAAAGCAAAGCTGCAGTGGGCTCCTGCCGCATGGCCCAAGCCGATCGAGCACCACCCCAGATCCAATCTGCGCCCGCGCCGCGCCCGCACCTGAGCTCCTCCAGCTCGTCTTTGGAGTCCGCCAGCAGGCTGGCGGCGTGAAGCTGCCCGGAAGCCAGCTGCCCGCCCTCGCCGCCGTCCCCGCCGCCGGCCGCGCCGGCCCCCGCGGGGCCGGGCGCCGCGGCCGCCTCGCGCGCCGCGGCGAGCAGCGCGCCGGTTGCGGGGAGGTGAACCGAGCCGTCGAGCTGCAGGCGCGCCTGCAGGCTGGGCAGGCGCGGCTTGAGCAGCAGGCACGCCTGCGCCAGCTGCTCCCAGGCGTCGCGCGCCTGGCCGCTGCGGAGCCACCCCGTGGCCGCGCCGCCGGCGCCGCCGCGCTGGCGCGCGTCCGCGGCGCGGAACGCGGTCGCCAGCGCCTCGCGCTTGCCCTGCGCGCCCGCGACGGCGCGGCCCAGCAGCAGCCCCAGCCCCTGCAGCTGCCAGGAGGCCGCCTCCGCGCCCACAAAGCCGCCGCCGCCGCCGGCGTGCTCCGACAGCGCGCCGCGCAGCGCGCCGGCGGCGGAGGCGACGGCGCGGAACAGCGCCGGCGCGCCCGCTGTGGGGCGCGCGAAAAAGGGCTCCCAGGGGGCGTCTGCGGCGTAGGATGCAGGGGCGCCCTCCGCCGCAAGCGCGCCGGCGGCGTTGAGCGCTGCAACTGCAGAGTCTCGCGTCTCCTCGGCGCCTGGGCGGGTTGTGGCGTTCAAAGGGGTTTTGAGGGACAGCTGGGGCGGAGGAGGGTGCGCAACCCGTTTGACTGGTGCACCTGCGCTGGCTTTGGCTTGCTGGGCTGTTTCCAGGGCCTGTGCGCCTTGGTCGCTGGATGCACGGACCCCGATATGCGGCGCCAGCAGGGATTGCATGCGCGTCCCCCGCCCCTTCACCTGCCGCGCCCTCCTGCACGGCGCCCGACAGGTCAGGCAGCAGCTCCAGCGCCCCCGCAGCTGCGGCGAGCTGCTCCGCGTGCGCAAACAGCGCCGCGCCCACCGCGGCCGGCAGCCGCGGCAGCGCGCCGCCGGACTCCAGGGCGGTCAGAAGCATGTCGTGGCGCAGCGACTTGCGCGCGATCTGGTCGGCGAGCGCGGGCGCGCCCGCGGCGCCGCCGGTCGTGCCTGCGGGTCGGGGCAGGGGCAGGCAGGGGGGGCGCGTCGGCCGCGATCTGCGGCGCCACGCGCCGCAGCAGGCAGTCCTGGGCGCTCGCGCGCGCGCAAGCTGTGCACATGGGGCCAGATGCGGCGCGGCGCACCCTCTTTTGGCATCTGATCCACTATCGAGGTGCTGTAGCCCACAACGATGCCCGCCGCGGCGGCGCCGCTGAAGAGGCCCAGCCGTGCCAGGCGGTCGCCGAGGCCCTACGCACGAGGTTCGGGCGCGATTGCTGAGTGCCTGAGCTGCGCCCAAACCAACAAGCAGGCATGCACCCCTGAAGCGGACATGCAGGCATGCGCGCATGCACGGATGCGCAAGCCCCCATGCAAAGCCCCCATGCAAGGCCGCCATGCAAGGCCCCCATGCAAGGTTGCCGCATGAAGGCCCCATGCAACCCCCTCGCACCTTGGCCAGCTCAGCATAGGGGCAGCCGGCCGAGTACTCACGGACCATAAGCGAGACCGTCGACTCGAGCAACTCAACAATGCCGGCCTCGGCCGCCCCCGCGGCGAGCGGCGGCGCGGCCGCGGCGCCCGCGGCGGCGGCGCCCATCAGCAGGACGCCGTAGCGCGCGCTGAGGACCTGCCACAGCGCCGAGGAGGCGCTGCACGCGACGTCCAGGTTGGCGGGGCCGGAGGCGAGCACCTGCGGGCGCGTCGGGTTTGCGATTCGTTCGGCGTGCGAGCGCATGCATGCAGGCAAGGTGCGAGGGGCAGCAGCATGCGTCACACCACGCCCTAAAGCAGCATTCTGCAGCAGGTTGATCCCTTTTCGAGCCCAAAAAGTTTGGCCGCAGATTTGGCCGCAGAGGCCCCCAAAACGCGCCTGCGTGAAGCCCTCCTCTGGCAGCCACTCGACCACCGCGCCGTTGGGCGCACGCACCAGCGCCGCCGGCGCGCGCGGGTGCGCGATTAGCCGCCAGCCCCCCGCGCCGCCGCCGCCGCTGGCTGCCGGCCGCGGCAGCGCTGCGGCCGCGGGGCCCGCGACCGCGAGCGACCGCTCGTGGTGCGGCAGCGTGTCGGCGCGCAGGTCGAACGCGCACAGCGCGTGCTGCGGCGTCACGCTGTTGGTGCCCGTGAACGCCGCCCAAAGCAGCAGCTGCTGCGCGTCGCCGCGGGGGTAGGCCGCCGCCATCGACAGGGGCTCGACCTTCTGCGCGCGCAGCTCGCCCAGCAGGACTCCCCCCAGGTTGTAGCTCCACAGCAGCCGCTCGTCTGCCGCGCTGGCTGCGTTGGCCGCGCCGAGCGCCCAGCAGTCGAGCGCGTCCGGCGACAGTGCCAGCAGCCGCCACGCGCCGCCCGCGGCGCCGGCGCCGCCGGCGCGCAGCAGCACGAGCTGGCGCGCGGGCAGGCGGCTGGGGGCGGGGCGCGACACGCGGTACAGCGGGTCGAACGCCTCGCTGTACAGCGCTTTGACCACGCCGCCGATGGACCCCAGCAGGGACGCGCCGCCGGCCGCGACGCCGCCGCCGCCGCCGCCGCCGTCGCCGCCGGCCGCAGGGCCGTGGAATTGGCGCGGGAAGATGCCCTTCTGGCTGCCGTGGTAAAGGTGCAGCGCGCCGTCTGCGGTGGCGATCACCGCGACAAAGCCGGGCGCGCCCGCCGCGTCCACGGTGCTCGCCGCGAGGGCCGTGACGGCGTCGCCGCCGGCGCCGGCGGCGGCGGCGGCTGCAGGCGCGCCGTCGGGCGAGCCCGGCGCGGCGGCGGCGGCGGCCGCAGCGGCGGCCGCAGCGGCGGCCGCGGCCGCGGACACAAACAGCTGCTGCGTGTAGGGGGGCGCGAAGAAGTTGGCGTCGAGCCACACGCACAGCAGGCCGTCGGCGGTACACAGCACGACGGTCAGCGCCGTCGAGCCGGCGTGCGGCAGGATCGACACAAAGACGCGGCCCGTCGGCGCCGACGGCAGCTGCAGCCGGCGGACGGTGGCCTGCAGATCGTCCTCCACGCGCCAGACCAGCAGGCTGCCACGGTGCAGCACCCAGCCGTAGGTGCAGTCGGCGCGCGCCCCGGGGCCGCTGCTGCTGCTGGTGCTGCTGCCGCTGTCGCCGCCGCTGCCATAACAGGTCGGCCCGCTCAGGCCCGCGGCCGTTGCGTCCAATAGCAGATCGTGCACGGAGCGCGGCAGCAGGTGCGCCGATTCGAGCGCCTGCATCTTGCCCTGCCCCGCCCCGGGGGCGCGAATGATCTCGTGTGATCTGTCCGCGAACGCGTGCAGGTGATGAAACGAATGAAACCAGTTGAATGGGAGCTGACCGTTCTGACGACGGGACGACGGGGCCACAAGAGCGTGCCCGCACCCCGGCGGAACCGGGCCAGCCGCGCAGCTGCCCCGACAGGGCGGCGCCCGCGCGCGCGCCCGCGTCTGGCCTTGCCTCAACTGCCCCTAGTTTCGACCCCACCCCCCCCCACCCTCATTTTGGCAAGCTCGTCATTTGGCGGTTGATGACGCTTACACGCTGCTGGTCAACTCGACTGATCGCCGGTCCGCACCAATGAGTGAGTGCAAGAGATCAAGTGCAACTCAGCCAATTCGGAATCGGCTCAAACCCACAAAGGCTCCCCTCGCGCGTGCTGATGCTGCAAGGTACAGAGACATGCCGCAGAAGAGTATCAGGCCATGCATGGGAAAGTGTGGGGTGAGACGGAAGGGAGACGGCAGCTCTACAGCAAATGGATTTCGACGCCATCGAGCTCCGCCTGCCTGCGGACCCACTCGGCAATGGCATCATCTGCCGCCTCATAGCAGCATGTCAACTCGTCCCAGGGGCAGGGCGGCTCCTGGGCGCGCGCCCACTGCAGCAAAGCCAGGCGGCCGCCCTTGGCGGCTGCCTCGCAAGTCGCCTCGTCCCAGGGGCAGGGCGGGTCCTGGGCGCGCGCCCACTGCAGCACGGCCAGGTGGCCGCCCTCAGCAGCTTGGCGGCAAATCTCCTCGTCCCAGGGGCAGGGCGGGTCCTGGGCACGCGCCCACTGCAACACAGCCAGGTGGCCGCCCTTGGCGGCTGCCTCGCAAGTCGCCTCGTCCCAGGGGCAGGGCGGGTCCTGGGCACGCGCCCACTGCAGCACGGCCAGGTGGCCGCCCTCGGCTGCTGCGCAGCAAGTCGCCTCATCCCATGGGCAGGGCGGGTCCTGGGCGCGCGCCCACTGCAGCACGGCCAGGTGGCCGCCCTCGGCTGCTGCGCAGCAAGTCGCCTCATCCCATGGGCAGGGCGGGTCCTGGGCGCGCGCCCACTGCAGCACGGCCAGGTGGCCGCCCTCGGCTGCTGCGCAGCAAGTCGCCTCATCCCATGGGCAGGGCGGGTCCTGGGCGCGCGCCCACTGCAGCACGGCCAGGTGGCCGCCCTCGGCTGCTGCGCAGCAAGTCGCCTCATCCCACCAGCAGGGCGGCTGCTGGGCGCGCAACCACTGCAGCAAAGCCAGGCGGCCGCCCTTGGCGGCTGCCTCGCAAGTCGCCTCGTCCCAGGGGCAGGGCGGGTCCTGGGCGCGCGTCCACTGCAGCACGGCCAGGTGGCCGCCCTCAGCAGCTTGGCGGCAAATCTCCTCGTCCCAGGGGCAGGGCGGCTGCTGGGCGCGCGCCCACTGCAGCACGGCCAGGTGGCCGCCCTTGGCGGCTGCGTGGCAAGTCTCCTCGTCCCAGGGGCAGGGGGGATCCTGGGCGCGCGCCCACTGCAACACGGCCAGGTGGCCGCTCTCGGCGGCTAAGCTGCAAGTCTCCTCGTCCCAGGGGCAGAGGGGGTCCTGGGCGCGCGCCCACTGCAGCATGGCCAGCTGGCCGCCATTGGCGGCTGCAGCGCAAGTCCGCGCGTCCCAGGGGCAGGGCGGCTGCTGGGCGCGCAACCACTGCAGCACCGTGAGGTGGTCATTGTAGGCCGCCCACATGCAAGTGAGCGCGCTCCAGGGGCAGCCCAGCGCACGCGCGCATTGCAGCGCCTCAATCTGGCCGCCAGCCGCCGCCATTTCGCAGCAGAGCACGCTGGCATCGCCCAGCTCTGCCAGCGCCCACCTCAGCACGGTGAGGTCGCCATGGTAGGCGGCGCGCGCAGCTGCGCGTGTTTGCTGCTCCCGCGTCAGCTGCGGCCACGCCTCCTGCAGCGCCCACAGCGGGATGGCGAAAAGCTCGTACCTGGCGGATTTTCTATACTGCGTCTCGTCTAAAACATCAGCCAGCTCTGCTCGCACATCTGCTACGCGCGGCGCCGCCGCCGCTGCCAACGCCGTGTTCAGGCGGGGCACCGTCAGGACCGCGTCCCCCGGCGGCAGGAAGGAGCAGATGCGAGCCAGCACGTCGTGCGGCAGGGCCGCTGCAGCAGCGGCAGCTGCGCCAGAAGAAGCTGCCATCACGCTGTGTGTGTTGAGGGGCGGGGCAAGGCACGGTGCGGGCTTGCGGCGCTGCACGCGGCGGCACGTCGGCTGCACCAGGCTCATCAAGCACCGGACCCCGCCCCGCGCAGCTTCGAAGCCTCGGCCATACTCACCGCTTCTATTCGCTTTGCAGCGCGGGGGAGGCGGGCCCTGCCCAACTAGGAGGCGATCCCCGACGTGTCCGCGCTCCAGGCGCAGGTGCTGCGGCTCCGGGGCCCGGGATAGTCTGTATTTGATGTGGCTCCGAAGGTATGAGGCGCACCTGCCTGCCGCGGCGGAGGGGGTTGGGGAGCGACGGCCGCGGCGACGCAGAAGGGAGGTCGGACGCAGCAGCAGGGCCTGCCGAGCTGCCGCCCAGTTGCAGGACGCCGCAGCTCCCTGTCCAGCGCAAAGATCCGCCGAGGCTCTCGCCATCGCTTCAGCAGCATAGCGCGGGCGGACCAGGGGGCCGACTGCACGCGCGGCGCGGCGGACTGGGCGGGAGGGGTCGACGCGCGGCGCGGCGGACAGGGCGGGAGGGGTCGACGCGCGGCGCAGCGGGGCCGGGCTGACGCGGCAGGGGCTGTGGCTGCTGCTGGCGTCCCCCCGGCTTGCTGCTGACGCATCTCCCTTAGGGCCGAAGGATCAGGGGTTTACCAAGGTTGGCTGGGGGGGGAGCGAAATCAAGGGCATCGCCGCGTGAGGGTTGGGCGGCGGCGCGGCCCAAAGGGCGCCGCGCGCATTTCAAAGGGGAGGCGCGCAATGCCGGGGGTCGCGTTCGTTTTGCCACAGCCCTGCAAGCGCGCGCGCAAGGGCTCAACCCTAAACCACGCCGGGCGCCTGGGGGCGGCCCCGCCTGCCGGCCAAGCCCCCTCCAAGGCTGGGGGCCGGCGTATGGTGTTGCAAGGGGTTCAATCGGGGCGGTCAGTTGCAAGGCCAGGCCTGTGAAACCAAAGGCAAGTCAGTGTTGCAGGGTGCACAGCAGTCAGGTCAACAGCATTGGGCTTTCACCTTTCCACCGCTGCGGGCGCCGCTGACAATGTCGGAAAACAAGCAACGCGTGCGAGCAGCCGTTTGGGCATCAAAGGGCCACGCCCTCGAGCGCCGCCTGCGCGCGGATCCACTCGGCAGTGGCACCATCTGTCGCCCAGTGAAAGCAATCCGTCGCGCCCCAGGGGCAGGGCGGCTCCTGGGCGCGCGCCCACTGCAGCACAGCCAGGTGGCCACTCGAGGCGGCTGCGCGGCAGGTGTCCTCGTCCCAGGGGCAGGGCGGCTGCTGGGCGCGCGCCCACTGCAACACAGCCAGGTGGCCGCCTGAGGCGGCTGAGCTGCAAGTCCGCGTGTCCCAGGGGCAGGGCGGCTGCTGGGCGCGCGCCCACTGCAGCACGGCCAGGTGGCCACCCTTAGCGGCTTCGCTGCAAGTCTCCTTGTCCCAGGGGCAGGGCGGCTGCTGGGTGCGCGCCCACTGCAGCACGGCCAGGTGGCCACACGCGGCGGCTGAACGGCAAGTCCGCTTGCCCCAGGGGCAGGGCGGGTCCTGGGCGCGCGCCCACTGCAGCACGGCCAGTTGGCCGCCCTCGGCGGCTGAACGGCAAGTCCGTTTGCCCCAGGGGCAGGGCGGCTGCTGGGTGCGCGCCCACTGCAGCACGGCCAGGTGGCCACACGCGGCGGCTGCCTCGCAAGTCCTCGCGCCCCAGGGGCAGGGCGGCTGCTGGGCGCGCGCCCACTGCAACACGGCCAGGTGGCCGCCCGCGGCGGCTGCGTAGCACATCCCCTTGTCCCAGGGGCAGGGCGGCTCTTGGGCGCGAGCCCACTGCAGCACGGCCAGGTGGCCGCCCTTGCCGGCTGCGGCGCAAGTCCCGTAGCTCCAGGGGCAGGGCGGCTGCTGGGTGCGCGCCCACTGCAGCACAGCCAGGTGGCCGCCCGCGGCGGCTGCATAGCACGTCCCCTCGTCCCAGGGGCAGGGCGGCTGCTGGGTGCGCGCCCACTGCAGCACGGCCAGGTGGCCGTTCTTGGCGGCGAATAGGCAAGTCCCGTAATTCCAGGGGCAGGGCGGCTCCTGGGCACGCGCCCACTGCAGCACAGCCAGGTGGCCACTCGAGGCGGCTGCGCGGCAGGTGTCCTCGTCCCAGGCGCAGGGTGGCTGCTGGGCGCGCGCCCACTGCAGCACGGCCAGGTGGCCACCCTTAGCGGCTTCGCTGCAAGTATCCTTGTCCAAGGGGCAGGGCGGCTGCTGGGCGCGCGCCCACTGCAACACAGCCAGGTGGCCGCCTGAGGCGGCTGAGCTGCAAGTCCGCGTGTCCCAGGGGCAGGGCGGCTGCTGGGCGCGCGCCCACTGCAGCACGGCCAGGTGACCGCCCAAAGCCGCGTGGCTGCAAGTCCACTCTTTCCAGGTGCAGCCCAGGGAGCGTGCGCATTGCAGCGCCTCCAGGTGGCCGCCAGCCGCCGCCATTTCGCAGCAGAGCGCGCTGGCATCGTCCAGCTCTGCCAGCGCCCACCTCAGCACGGTGAGGTCGCCATGGAAGGCGGCGCGCGCAGCTGCGCATTTCCGCTGCCGCTGCATCAGCTGCGGCCACGCCTCCTGCAGCGCCCACAGCGGGATGGAGAAGAGCGTGTTCCGGAGAGATTCGTCGTACCGCGCCTTTTCAGCAGCAGCCGCCAGCTCTGCTCGCACATCTGCTACGCGCGGCGCCGCCGCCGCTGCCAGCGCCTTGTTGAGGCGGGACGCCGCGAAAACCAGATCCCCCGGCGGCATGAAGGCGCAGATGCGAGCCAGCGCGTCGTGCGGCAGGGGCGCCGCTGCAGTGGCATCTGCTTCAGAAGCCGCCATCACGCGCTGTGTGTGTTGAGGGGCGGGGCAAGGGGCGGTCGGGGGCCCGGCGACGGTGCGGGCTTGCGGCGCTGCACGCGGCGGCACATCGGCCTGCGCTGCACCAGGCTAATCAAGCACCGGACCCCGCCCCGCGCAGCACTTCGAAGCCTCGGCCATACTCACCGCTTTGTGCTCGCTTGCAGCGCGGGGGGAGGCGGGCCCTGGCCAACTAGGAGGCGATCCCCGACGTGTCCGCGCTCCAGGCGCAGGTGCTGCGGCTCCGGGGCCCGGGATGGTCTGTATTTGATGTGGCTCCGAAGTTATGAGGCGCTCCTGCCTGCCGCGGCGGAGGGGATTGTGGAGCGACGGCCGCAGCGACGCAGGAGGGAGGTCAAACCAAACAGGGGTCAAACGCAGCCGCAGGGCCTGCCGAGCTGCCGCCCAGTTGCAGGACGCCGCAGCTCCCTGTCCAGCGCAATTACGGTATCCGTCGAGGCTCTTGCCATCGCTCAGCAGCACAGCGCGGGCGGGCCAGGGGGCCGACTGCAGGCGCGGCGCGGCGGACTGGGCGGGAGGGGTCGACGCGCGGCGCGGCGGGGCCGGGCTGCCGCGGCGCGGGCTGTGGCTGCTGCTGGCGTCCCCCGGCTTGCTGCTGACGCATTCACTTTGGGGCCTATGGGTCAGGGGTTTACCAAGGTTGGCTGGGGGGAAAGCGAAATCAAGGCCTTGTCGCGTGCGGGTTGGGCGGCGGTGCGGCCCCAAGGCGCCGCGCGCGCATTTTAAAGGGGAGGCGCGCAATACCGGGGGTCGCGCGCCTGCCACAGCCAGAAGAGCCTCCCGCTTTGCGTGAGCTGCAGCGCGCGCGGGGCATTCGCGTCCGGCCACCTGCGGCGCCGACACCCGCCCGGGGGCGAGTGCCGCCGTCCGCCGCTGTCGGGCGCCCAGCATAGGGAGCGTGGCGTCTCGTTTTCGGCTTCATCCCAAAAAATGCGCGTTTGACGACCGCATAAACCCGGTGGACACCAGATCAACCGCCCGCAGGCCGCGAGCAGCGGTGGGCCCGCATCCGCGGAACCGGCCCGGTGTTCAAGCCGAATACTGGGCCCAGAGGACGCGATCGCCGCGTCCCACCCGCGCGCCGCCGCTGCGCAGCGCCCGCAGCGCCGCGCCGGCAGCGGCATGGCGGACGCGCTGCGCATGGCGCGCGCCTGGGGCGCTGCGCTTGGCGACCTGGACCCCGTGCCCGAGGAGCGCCTCGCCGCGCTGCTGCAGACGTGCGCCGCGGCGCAGCAGCCTGGGCAGCGGCCGGAGAATGCCGGTGAGGGGCGCGGTTTGATCGCCTGGCCGGGGGTGCCGGGTCCCGTGCCGGTGCGGGGCGCCGCTGCGGGCAGCGGCCGGGCAGCGGCCGGCAAGCCCTCCCCCCGCGCAGCCGGTTTGTCCCGTTATGCCGGTGCGCGCGGCCGCGGCCCCTGCGCCATGCGGCGGCGCGCAGCCGACCGTGCACGCGCGCGCGCGCCCCCTCGCGCCCCCGCCCCCAGGCGAGCTGCTGCAGAAGCTGCTGCCGCTGCTGGCCTTCCTGGAGGCCCCAAACGGCCGCCGCCACGCCGACGCGGTCGTGCCGCAGCTGGTTGAGCTTCTTGACCGCCTGCCCTCGGTCTGGCTCGCGCCGCACCAGGGCGTGCTGCAGGCGCAGGCCGACTGCACGCAGCTCATGGCGTCCGCGCGGCGGTGAGGGCGGCTGGTTTGGGGCGGCTGGGGAACTGGGCTCGAGCTGGCGGCTGGGGAAACGGGGGGCTTGAATCCGTTCACGCACCCCTCTTGGTCCAGCGGTCGACTCTCGACGCCGCTGGCTCGACCCCAACCCCCGGCTCAACGCCCCCAACCCAACGGCGCGCGCGCCCCGCCCCCGCCCACCCCAGGCTCGTCGGCTCCCCCGCCGCGCTGCCCCCCGGCCTGCAGCAGCAGCTGAGCTCCGCGCTGCGCCGCGCGCTGTCGGGGCTCTTTGAGGCGGCGCTGGAGCACCAGGCGCGCGCCGCGGCGGACGCGGCCGCCGCGCCACGGATCGACCCGGCGTGGGCCGCGAGCGGCGCCAACCTTTTGCTGCGCGCGGTGACGCGCGAGGAGCCGTTTGCTTCCGGCGCGCCGCTGCCGCTGCTCCCAGAAGACGCCGCCGCGCTGCTCGCGTCGCTCGCGCCGCGCGCGCCGCCGCCGCCGCCGCCGTCGCGCGCGCCGTCCGCCAACGGCGCGGCGCCGCAGCCGCGCCGTTCCTCCGCCGACGGCGGCGGCGGGCGCAAGCAGAAGCAGGGCGGGGCTCAGGCCCAGGCGGCGGCGGCGGCGCAGGCCCAGGCGCAGCTGCCCGCCCTGCTCAGGGACGACAAGATTTACCTCCTGGTATCAAAGCTGGTCGCCACCGCGGCCCCCTCCCCCTCGGTCCGTGGCGGCGCCGCGCTGACCCCGCTGCTGGGCTGGAGCAGCGGCGCGGTGCGGCACGCGCTCGAGGCGCTGGTGCGCCCCGCCGGCGCGGACGTCGCGCGCGGCGCGCCGCCGACGCTCGAGGCGACGTACGCCGCCGCGGACCTGGCCAACGCGTGCGTGTCGCTGCTGATGGAAGCGGCGAAGCCGGGGGCCGGGCCCGCCGGCGGCGGCGGCGGCGGCGGGGAGCTGCCGGCGGATGTGATGAGGCTGGTGGACGACCTATTGGAGGTGGCGCTGTCAGTTGGTGGGTGGCGGCGCGGCCGCGGCTGCGGGCCGGGGCGAGGGCGCGCCCGGGCCGGCGATCGACCCGAGCCCCAGGGCGGGTTGGTTTGGCTGAGGTTGAGCGCCCTTGGGGTCCCAGTTGGTTGCTGCGCGATGGATCGCACGCGCGCATTGCCAAAAGGGCAGAACGAGTCCTGGACTCCGCCTCCTGCGCAGCGCATTCCGTTTGCACCGCAGAGCGCGCTTGCCGCCCCCCTCCCTTCCCCGCCCCCGCAGCCGAGGCCGCCCTAGCGGTGTCTGACGCCGCGCCCGCCGACCCCGACAACAGCCGCGTCCTCGGCATGGCCGGACGCATCCTCGCAGGCTGCGTCGCCTTCGTCGCCGCCGCGGCGCGCGCCTCGGCGGACGCGGCGGCGGCGACGGTGGCGAGGCTGCACGAGCTGCTGCTCGAAACGGCCCACGTCATGGCCGCCGCGGACGCGGCGGCCGGCGCCGGCGGAGGCGGCGCCGCCGCCGCGGCCGTCCCGCCGGCGGCCGCGGGGGGGCGCGCGTCGGCGACGCTGCGGCGGATCCTTTCAGACCGCCACCACGCGCGCCGCGAGCGCGGCAGCGGCCGCAGCGGCGGCGGCGCTGCCGCCGCCGCAGCGGACCTGTCCCAAACGTCGCAGCGGCGGCTGTTCCGCCGCCCCGGCTCGGCGGCCGTGGTGCCCGGCGGCGCCGCCAACGGCGGGCTAGAGACCCCCTTGCCCACGCTGGCGGCGGCGGCGGCGGGGGCCGCGCCGGCCGCGCCGCCGGGCTTTGTAGCCGAGCTCAGCTGCCCCTGGTGCTGGGACGTGACGCAGCCCCTCACGCTGCTCTCGGATGGCACGCCGGTGGGTGTTTGCGGGGCTTGCTGTGTCGGCCCCTGGCCGCCGCTCACCTGGACGCAGCGCACTCGCTCCCAAAGCTTCAACCCCCCCAAGTGCCCGCCGTCCGCCCTCCGCAACCCACCCCAAACCGCAACCTTTCCGCACGCGTGCTCGCCCCCCGCCCGCAGCTGCGCCTGGTGCCGCTGTCGGCGGGCCTCGGCGCGGCCCGGCTGCTGCGCTCAGTCATGGAGCTGCTTTCAGAGGCGCTCGCGGCGGCGTGGGCCTCGGGGTCCCGCTCGGGGGTCAACGTGCTGCTGGTGGCGCGCCCCAGCTCCGCCGGCTGGCACGAGCACGCGGTGCGCTTTTTTTTGGGGGGGGGGGGGGGCTGGGGGAGCTGCATTCCGCTTTTGCACCCCGCTGCATCTGCGCTCGTGGGCTTGTTCGCTGGCCCGAAGTGTGCGCTTGCGTCGAAGCCGCCCGCCCGCCGCCGCCTCGGCCGCCGTCGGCGCCCGGGCAAAGGGGCACGGAGAGTTCAAACCCAACCACCACCCCCGCTGCCGCCGCCCCGCGCAGGCCGAGGCGCTGACGCTGGCGCGGCTCTACGCGCGCCTGGGCGCCGACCCCGACCTCGGCGCGCTGGCGGTGCCGGTGCTGTCAGACCCCCTCGTCGGCGGCGCCATCGACGCGCTGTCCGGCGCGCCCCGGCCCCCGCCCCGCGGCGGCGGCGGGGGCGACCCGGCCGCGGCGGCGGCGGCGCGCGCGCCGGCGCCGGAGGTGGCGGGCGCGTTGGTGAACGCGCTGGAAGGCATGGCCTGCGCGTGCGCGCAGGCCAGGGGCGGCGGGGAGGCGGCCTGGACGTATGACCAGGCCCTGAAGCTGCTGCTGAAGCTCTACAGGGAGCCCAGCGCGGTGGGGGCCCGGGCTGGACCTTTGGGGCTTTATAAGAAATCAAAAGGCCTTGCTTTGATCCCATCCCATTCGATGCGGCAGGCACCAGGCAGGGGCTGCCTGGATCGCGTCAATGCTGCCGCCGTCGGCGCGCCGCCCGGCCGCCGCTCATGTCGCTCGGCCACCCCCCCCCCCCCCCCCCCCCCCCAAAACCGCCCTCGCAGTCAACATCTATGCCGGCGCCTTCCTGATCCCCATCGGTGTGATGCTCTACACCGCCCACGGCGGCCTCAAGGCCACCTATCTGGCCGCCTGGGGCCACGTGGCCGTGATCTACATCGCCCTCTGCATCTTCTCTTTCATGATCTACGCCTCCCCCAACAGCCCCGGTGCGGCGGTTTGGCAGCGCGCGGCGGCTGCGCTGTTGAGGCGCACCTTTGCTTGCGAGGCGAGGCCTGAAAGGAGCCACCCCACTAACCGCTGAATGGCTGACGCCGCACCAACTGGGTGCGATCGGTTCAACTTTGAACCGATAGCTGCGGCACACGCGCAGAACTCTTATCCCCTCCCCCCCCACCCCCACCCCCCAAACCCCCCAGTCGGCCTGGGCTCCATCGACAAGGTGTACAACAACCTCATGCGCATGGCTGAGTACCGCCCCGTGTCCGGCAACAAGGGCGGCGTGTTCACTACCATGCTCTCGATGGACGGCTTCATCTTCGGCGTGATCAACATCATCGGCAACTTCGGCACCGTGTTTGTGGACCAGTCCTACTGGCAGGGCGCCATTGCGGCCAAGCCCTCGGCCACCTACAGGGGGTGAGAACGCACGCCCGCCTTTTTTGAGTGGGGAAGGGTGGGAAGCGCGCCCCCTGGCCAGGGGACTAGGGTTTTGATGGGCTGCGTCTGTCCTACCTGCCGACAGCAGCGGCCGCAGACGGATTGCAGCCGCTGGCTCAACTGCCCGTGTTTGCACACCCAACCCCAACCCCAACCCCACAGCTGCTGACTCAACCGCCCGTGCCCCCACCCCAACCCCCGCCCCCAACCGCAGCTACCTGCTGGGCGGACTCTGCTGGTTCGCCATCCCCTTCACCATGGCCACCGCCATGGGCCTGGGCGCGCGCGCGATGAACCTCCCCATCACCATTGCGGAGTCCAACGCCGGCCTCGTGCCCCCGGCGGTGGCCACCATGCTGCTGGGCGCCGGCGGCGCCTTCCTGCTCGTGTTCCAGGTGCGTGTGGGCCGGGCCGCCCTCGGCCCCGTCACCGCGCCCGGGGCGGTGCCGCACGGCGGAATCAGCAATCATCACGCCCTGCCTGCTGCCTTGAGGGAAGCTGCTGCTGAGAAGTTTCAGCTGCACTTTCTGTGCAAACATGCAAATCCAGGGTCTTGGGTTGCGCTGCTTTGAGCACGTGTGGGGGTGCGGACCCCTGTGGGTGCGGACCTGAGCCATGTGGGCCGATCACCCAATCCCCCTTGCGCCCCCCTTCCAACCAAACCCGCAGCTCTGGATGGCCGTGACCTCCACCGGCTCTGCCGAGCAGATTGCCGTGTCTTCGCTCATCTCTTACGATGTGTACAGGTGGAGGGGGAGGCGGAGGGATAGATGGGAGGGGATGCGGGGGCGGGGTGAGGGGTTCGCCCAAGGGTCAAACGGCTGAAGGCACGTGCCGCGCGGCGCAGCGCGGCAACGGCGGCCCCGCTTTCTCTTTCACGCTCGCTTCCTCACCTGCCTGCGCCCCCTTCCCCCTCGCGCGCTCCCCCTCCCCTCCCAGGCCCTACTTCAACCCCAAGGCCAGCGGCCGCCAGATGATCTTCGTCAGCCGCTGCGGCGTCATCGCTTACGGCATCCTTTCCGGCGTGCTGGCCATCCTGCTGCTCAAGATCGGCCTGTCCCTGGGATGGGTGTACCTGTTCATGGGAGTCTGCGTCGGCTCCGCTGTTATGCCCATCGCCTTCTCCATCACCTGGGCCAACTGCAGCGCCAAGGGCGCGGTCTGCGGCGCCGTCGGCGGCCTCATCTGCGCCCTCGCCGCCTGGTGAGGGCCTGGGCGGCGCTCAACGTTTGACCGGGGTCGAGGCGTGCAGGAGTGACCCCGCTGAAGCGCTGACGTTATAGCCCGCCCCTCACGACACCAAATACTGCTCCCCGCCCCGCCGTTCCCTTCCCCCAAAGGATCTGCGTGGCCAAGTTCACCCTTGGCAAGATCACCATTGACACCCTGGGCTCTGACTACGCAATGCTCGCCGGCAACGTGGTGGCCATCTTCGCGGGGGGCCTGATCTGCGTCGCCGTGTCGTGGATGAACCCCCAGAACTACAACTGGGCTGAGATGCGCGAGATCCCGCTGGGTGGGTGGCTGTCGGCTGTTGGGGGTTTGGAGGTTGGCTGCTGGCTGCTGGCTGCTGGCTGCTGGCTGTTGGGGGTTCGGAGGTTGGCTGCTAGCTGTTGGCTGTTGGGGGTTTGGAGGTTGGCTGCTGGCTGTTGGCTGTTGGCTGTTGGCTGTTGGCTGTTGGCTGTTGGCTGTTGGGGGTTTGGGGGTTTGGGGCCGGAGGCTGGCTGTTGGCTGGTGCCTGCTGGCTGGCTATCGGCTGTTGGGGGTTGGGGCGGCGCGCTTGCTGCGCACAGCAACCCCTGCGCTCAAGCGCTTGGCAGGAGCGCTTAGCGCAGCAGGAGGGGTGGTTGCGGCTGCCGCGCTTTTCCGGCCGGCTCGCCGTGGCCCGCACCGCGCCCAAGTGCCAACGCCCGCCTTGGCTCGAATGCCAATGCCCGCCCCAACTTGCAACAATGCAACTCTCCTCAACCCCCGCAGTTGAGGACGACCCCAACGCCTTTGACATGGAGGGCGAGGACTCCCCCGAGGCGCTCACCCAGGCGCTGCGCTGGTGGGGGGGGGTCGGGGTTGGTTTTGCGGCGCTGGAGGGGATTGCATGCATGCTGGTGTGCGCCTGGGCGCGGCCGCCTGCCCGCCGCGGCTGTGGCGCTGACCGGCTGCGGCTGCGGCTGACCGGCTGCGGCTGCGGCTGCGGCTGACCGGCTGCGGCTGCGGCTGACCGGCTGCGGCTGCGACTGCGGCTGCGACTGCGGCAGCCAACCAATCAACTTCAGCGGCAGCTAGCCCACCGCTGAAACCGCCAAAGCTGACTGAACAGCGTCGTGCCCACCACCGCAACCGATATCAACCGGCGTGCCCCTCCCTCAGGACGTGGCTCACGGGCGGCGGGCTGTCCATCGTGCTCATTATCCTCTGGCCGCTCCTGGCCCTTCCCGCGGGAGCCTTCAACAAAGGCTACTTCACCCTTTGGGTCATCATCGCGCTGACGTGGGGCGTGGTCGCCACGGTCGTGTGCATCTTCGCCCCCCTGTGGGAATCTCGCGAGCACATCGGGAAGATCTGGAGCCGCATGCTGGCCTGCGCGCCGCCGGAGCCCCAGCAGGAGGCATTCCCCGAGAAGGGCGCGCTCCCCACCTCGGCCGCCGCGCCGGATGCGGCCGTCGAGTTTGGCCAGTCCGCCCGCAAGCCCACATACTAAAGGGCTGCGTCCGGGCGCGCGCGGGGGCCCAGCCGGTGCCCCCCGCGGGCGGCGCGCCGGCCTGGGCGGCGAGAGCCAGGGGCGGGCGGGGGTGCTGCCGGCGCCCCGGGGGCGCGGCGCGGCGCCGGGCCCGATCCGAGCATTGAAATGGCGCGGGCGCGCCCCTTTGTATTGCTGCGCGGGGCGGCGCACGCCAGCGCGTGCGCGCCTCCCCATTCAACCCCCGCATCTGCGTGTGCCCCGACCCCGCCGTCGCATTCCGGCGCGGCGCCGCCGCCCACAAGAAGGAAGCGCCCGGCGCGCCATCGCCGCAGTTCCTACCAGCGCCGCCGGCCGGCCGGTCTGACAAAGATCCGGCCCCCCGCCGAAGATGCCTTCGCCGCGCTCCGTATTACTCACTTCACAACCGACACATTGTGTCGCGCGCGCGCGCATTTGTCCCCCCCACTTGGACCCTTCTGTTCCTTCTGTCCCTCCCAACGGCGCGATACCCCAGCCCCCAGCCCCCAGCCAGCGGGGTTTATTATTGTGCAAATTCAGGTTCAGGCTGTCTTTCGCCGCCGCCGCTGCCGGCGCCGCAGCAGTCTGTTTTGGTTTGGACGCTCCGCGCTGGCGCCCCCCTCAGCCTCGTTGGCCGGGTTCGGCGGCTTTGGGCGCACTCACCACCTCGGGTGAAGGGCGGGCCCCCACCCCCACCCCCGCTAAAGCGGCGGGGGTGCGCTGAACCAAACACTGCGCGTGCGCGCAATGATCGCCGGCGCAGCAGCGGCTGATTCCTGCCCGATGCATCTCTTTGATCCGGCTGCCGCTTACGTCAACCCCTCCACGCTCCACTACCTGCCACTTGTGGAGGCTGCCAACTTGAGTAACACCATTGCACCATCCAGCGCACCAGTCGGGCGGGCCGGGGCTCCGGGGACAAAACGGCGGCGGCGGCGGCGGCGGTGCGGCCGCTGCCTGGGGGGTGCCGGCGCCGGTGACGCTCCAATCAACGCTTTGCACGGCTACTCCCAATGCGTCCAAATCCGATTTTAGCCCAGTTGCGAAGCTCATACAGCGAGACTCTGCAGATCGCCACAGGCCACAGGCGCGGCACCCCCCCTCTCCAGCCCCGGGCACCCCGCCCCCGCATTCGCAAAAATGATCGGCAGGACGCTCTCGCCCCGCGGCGGCGTCGCCCCGCAGCGCCCCGCCGCGGCTCGCGCCGCCCGGCCCGGCGCCGCGCCGCGCCGCGGCGCGAGGGCCACCCACGTCGCCCGCGCGGGCTGGGACCTCGGCCGCTTTGCGAAGACGGTGCTTTTCTTCAACGACCCATCCAAACTGTTCTCCGGGCTGTTCTCGGGCGGCGCGCGCGGCGGCGGCGAGGTGAGGGGGCCTGGGCGGTCCCCCTGCGGGCGAGCCCCCGGCGGGGGCGGGGCCGCGCCGCGCTCCTGCTCGCGCTGGCCCCTGGCGCCGCGCCTTTGAGGTTGACGCACGCCAATTTTCCGCCGCCCTTTGGTGCAACCCAAGCCTTACCAACCACGGCCCCCGGAACCACCCCTCCTCTGGCCCCCTCCGGACCAAACGCCCCCCAAACCAACCCAACCCCCCAACATAACCGCCCCCAAAACCGACCCCGCCCCCCCCGCCCCCCCCCCCAATCTAAAACCCCTCAAGGCGCCCCTAGAGACGCTCGTCCGCGGCCCCCCCGCCCCCCCCGGCGCCCCCGACGGCGGCGTCGTTTTGGTCACCGGCGCCACCGGCGGCGTGGGCAAGCGCGTGGTCGAGTTGCTGCTTGCAAAGGGGCGGCGGGTGCGGGCGGTGGTGAGGGACGTGGAGAAGGCGCGCGGCCTGCTGGTGAGCTTTTTTTCAACTTGCGGCGGAAAGCTTAGTTTTCGGGCAGGCGAGCGGGCGACGGTCGCGCCGGCGCCCGCGCGGTTTTTGAGCGCTCGGCGGCGCTCGGCGCGAGGGGCGGCGGAGCGCGTGCGGCCGGCGCCTGCGGCCCCTCCGGCCCCCATCCCCCCCGGGCCATCCCGCGCCCGCCCGCCCCCTCCCGCCCGCCCGCCCGCCCGCGGCGCCCTCATCCCTCGCACCCCCCCACCCACCCTCCAACCCCCCCACCTCCCCCAGGCCTCCCTCCCCGCCGCCCCCGGCGGCGTGCTGGAGCTGGCCCCCGCCGACGTTACGCAGCCCGCCACGCTGCGGCCGGAGATGCTGGCGGGCGTGCGGCAGCTGGTCAGCTGCTGCGCGGTCAAGGTGCAGCCGAAGGAGGGGGACACCGCGGACAGGGCGAAGTACTTCCAGGGTGGGCGCCGTTTACCGCGGGGCTTTGAAACGTACGGATTTGTCATGCCGCTCGGTGCAAATTAGTCGCGGTTTGGTCGCCTTGCTTTCCCATCCATTGCTTTTGTTTGGGCGGGGAGTCAACCCAGTATGCACGTTGAACAAAAAGCCCGCACCTGCTGTGAAGCCACAGTCCCGCAAATACACACACACAATACCCATTTTGCCCAAAAACGCCCCGAAAAGGACTGCCAACACGCGCCAACGCACGCCAACCGGCGCGCCCGCAGGCATAAAGTTTTTCGACCCAGAAATCGCCGACAACAGCCCAGAGGCGGTGGAAAGCGTGAGCTTTAGTGGCGGTCTGTTTCAAGGGTTAAGGGGGGGGTTTAGGGTTTGCCTGCCCTCGCGGGGTTTGGTTTTGGGGCCTTTCCTTTGGCCGTTTCTCAGCCTCTCTTCAGCCGTTCCCCAGCCTTTCCCCTTCCCCAATCCGCTTCCCTCGGCCTTTTTCTCGGGCCGCCGACCCCCCGCCCCCGGACTGCCCCCCCCCGCCGAACGCAGACCGGAATGCGCACAGTGCTCTCCGCCGCCGCCCCCCGCCTCGGCCTCGCCGCCGGCGCGCCGCTGCTGCTGCCGCGCCCAGACTTTGCGGCGCGGTGGGGGGCGCTGGACGACGTCGTGATGGGCGGCGTCAGCGAGAGCGGGCTGACGCTGGCGCAGGGCGCCGGAGAGGGCGGGGGCGCGGCGCTCGTGTTCAGGTGCGGGGGCTCCCGGGGGTTTGGGCGGGCGCGCCGGGGCGGGGCGCTGCGCGCGGCGTCCCGGCTTGCTCGCCGGCGCCGGTTGGCCGCACGCAGCATGCGCGCGCATGTTAGCTCTCGGCGAAAGCGTGGGAAGGGCTCCTGCGCCAATCCGCCCAACGCCGAGCCCCAGCCGCCCCGCCCCTCCCCACCCCCCGCCCCTCCCCAACCCCCTCCCAACCCTCGCCCTCCACCCACCCTCGCCCTTAACCTCACCCTCACCCCCCGCGCCCGCAGGGGCGTGGTCAGCACCGACAACAGCGGCGGCTTTGTGAGCGTCCGCTGCCGCAACTGGGAGCCGCCGCTGGACCTGGGGGCCTACCAGGGGCTGCGCATCCGGCTCAAGGGCGACGGCCTCAGGTGCGCGCGCGCGCGCGCGCGCCTCGGATGCGCGAGCGCGCACGCGCCTGTTTCGAGCATGTTGTGCCACCGTCCGGCGTGCGCCTGTTGGGAGCGTGGTGGCGAGTGCGCGCGCGTGCGCTTGTGGCGAATGGGGGCGGTTCCCAGCTCATCGACGCCGCCAAATGAGTGGCAGGCAAGCCGACGCAGCAATCGCGCGGCCGGTGTGCCCTTGCCCCCCCCAAAACAAACAAACGCAAACCCTCCCCCCCCAAAAACAGGTACAAGGTCACCCTGCGCACCGACTCGGGCTGGGACGGCGTGGGCTACTGCTGCAGCTTTGACACGGCCGCGGGGGAGTGGCAGAGCGTGGAGCTGCCCTTCGCTGACTTTTTCCCCGTGTTCCGGTGCGCGCCCGGCTGTTGCGCTTTCAGACATGCGCACGTGCATTTTTTGCTGCTCGCCTGTTCAAGCGCAGGCCAGGCGTTGGTTTGCCTGGAGTGTGTGCTTTCGGCTTCAGGCCTGCTCGTTCGCATGCGTTTTGCGGTGCCCGCCCGGTTTTCGTTTTGCGGTGCGGGTCTATTCGTTGACTGGCACGACTTGGCCTGTTTTTCTTGTCGGGCCAATGCTTTAACCAATGCTTTGAACCCTTGACCGGCCTCCCAGCAGATCGGGTGCGCCCCAGATCAACCCCCGCGCATCACGCTCGGCCCCTCCGGGCGCTGCGCCTTTGCCCCCGCGCCTCCGACCGCGCACCCTTGCCGAACTCCCCCCCCTCGCTCCGCGCCCCGCCCCGCAGCGCGCGCCGCGTGCGCGGGGGCGACGCCAAGCCGCTGGACCCATCCACCGTCTACAGCCTGCAGCTGATGCTTTCGAAGTTTGAATACGACGGTGGGCCTCGCTTTCAAACACGCCCCGGTTCTTTGGGCTCCCGCTTTTGGGGGGTTTGGGGGGAATCAGGAGGGGGGGGATCAAGCCTTTCCTCGCCCTTATTGTTGCCTTGGGGGAACGGGGCCCTCTTCCCCATCTGGTGGACCCTGCCTGCTCACACACTCGACCCTCCCCCCTTCTGCCGCCCAACCAACCAATCACCAAACCAACGCAAACGGCAACTTGCTGCCCAACCCGCTTGCCCCTCCCGCAGGCGAGCTCAACCCCGCGTTTGCCGCGGGGCCCTTTGAGCTGCCCATCACCGAGATCTCCGCCTACCTGGCGTCACCGGTGACGCCGCGGCTGGTCCACGTCAGCAGCGCGGGCGTCACCCGGCCCAACCGGCCGGGCATCGACGTTGAGCAGGTGGGCTGGGATGGGGTGGGGGGATGGATGGGTCGGGGGCGCAGGCGGGGGCCGGCGGGGGCTTGCGGGTTTGGGTTTGCCCCGCATGCGTGACTGCAAACTCGCTCTCCAGGGGTCAACAAACCGCCGCCCCCCGGTCAAACCCCGGTCAAACGCAGGAGCCGCCCGCGGTCAAACTCAACGACGCGCTGGGCGGGCTGCTGACCTGGAAGCTCGCGGGGGAGGACGCCGTGCGCGGCTGCGGCGTGCCGGCGGCGGTGGTGCGGCCGTGCGCGCTGACGGAGGAGCCCCGGGGCATGCCGGTGCAGATCGATCAGGGGGACACGATAAAGGTTTGCACGGGTTTTATTGGGCTGGGGGACATTTTCCCTCCTTTTTCAGAGCGCCTGGGCCTTGTTCTGTGGGGGATGCTTGCGCCTGCCGCGGGGCGCCTGCGGCTCCACCCGCGATCACAGGCTTGCAAGTCAAACAGCCGCAGCCGCGCCAATGCGCCCGCGCCGAGGAAGCGACCCGCAACAGCGACAAACACAAAAAAACGGCCCCAACGTTTCCAACAGGGCAAGATCGGCCGCGACGACGTGGCAGAGCTCTGCGTGGCGCTTCTGGACTGCCCCGCCGCCGCCGGCGCCACCTTTGAGATTAAGAGCACCGTGCCCTTCTCCCAGCCGTGGACCGCCGACGACTCGGCCGCCGCGCCGGCGCGCGACTGGGGGGCGGTGCTGGCGGGCTCGGGGCTGGCGGCGGGGGTGACGGGGAAGACGGTCGGGGGGGTGTACTCGGGGCGGCGGCCCGAGGCTGAGGTGGCGGCCGAGGCGGCGGTGGCGACGGTCAAGGCGTGATCGGCGCGCCGGCTGCGCGCGCCGCGCTTGAGCGTCCGCGGGGGAAATGTAAACGAATGAGCGGTCGCCGGTCGGGCGGTCTTCGGCGGGCGGCGGCGGGTTGACCGTCATCGTTGAACGGTTCGCTTGCTTCCGCCTTTGTCCCCGCTCGCTGCATCCTTATACCGTACACTTAGCGCAAGCGGGCTGCCCATACGTCAGCTCGATCAGCCGCTGAGCCGCTGAAAGCGATCTCCATCTGAAAACAGGCCCGCTAGCGTCGATCAAACCAGGAGGTCGGGGCGAGAAAAACAGGTTCCGCAGAGACCGGCCCCAATGGCCGCCCGCGGCGCAGCGCAGCCGCGCGCCGGCCCGACCTCGCCGCGCGCCGCGCCGCGCCGCCCCGCGGCGCCCGCGCCCTCCGCCGCGCCCGCGGCCGCCGCCGCGCCCGCCGCCGGGCCGGCGCCCGGCCCCAAGCCGCTCGTCGTAGTGGGCAGCGTGAACGCTGACCTGGTGCTGGCAGTCGACCGAGTCCCCGCGCCGGGGGAGACCCTGGCGGCGGCGAGCCTCCAGACGTTCCCCGGCGGCAAGGGCGCCAACCAGGCGGCCGCGGCGGCGAGGCTGGGCTACGAAACCTTCTTCATCGGTGAGGCCGCCGCGCCGGACGCCGCCCTTTCGGCGAGTTTTGTGTCTCCGGCGTTTGAACCCCGCAAACGCTGGGAAGCGTGTTTGCGGCGCCCAACCCCAGGGTGGCAGGAAAAGCAGTGTTTTGATCAGAGCGTTGAAAACCGCGCAGGCGCGACCGGCACGGACGCAAACGCTCCGCTGCTGCGCGCGGAGCTGGAGGGCTGCGGCGTGCGCCTCGACCACCTCGCCGCCACTGAGGGGCCCAGCGGGACGGCCGTCATCCTCTTGCAGCCCTCGGGTGGGCTGTTGGGGCGGGGGGGGGGGGAGAGGCTGCCGTGTCCGCAGCAGGCGAGGGCTGCCTAGGCAGCCGCGGGTGTGGCTGGAAGAGCTTGCTTGCGCGCAACGCGCATAGAGCAACGCGCGCATGCGTGGGCAACCAAAACGAAGCCCAAAGTGCCAAACGCCCCAACCCCCAGGCGAGAACAGCATCATCATCGTTGGGGGCGCCAACCAGGACTCCCGCTCCTGGGCGCTCCCCCCCGCGGCCGAGGCGCTGCTCCGCACCGCCGGCGCCGTGCTGCTGCAGCGGGAGGTGCCGGAATCGGTCAACACCGCCGTGGCGGAGGCGGCGCGCGGCGCGGGGGTGCCCGTGTTCCTGGACGCGGGCGGCGTGGACGCCCCGCTGGGCCCGCGGCTGCTGGCGGCGGTGACCCTCCTATCTCCGAATGAGACCGAGCTCGAGAGGCTGACCGGACTGCCGACAGACAGTCCGGGCGCGGTCGAGGCGGCGGCGCGCGCGCTGATTGGGAGCGGCGTGCCGCAGGTGCTCGTGAAGCTAGGGTCAGAGGGGTCGATGCTGCTGACAGGTGCGAGCGATCGAAAGTGTGCGTTTGAAAGGGGATGAAATGGGGGGCAACGCAGTGGGCGGGCGTGCGTTGTTGGGGGCCGGGCGTTGCATGTTGGCGTGGGCATGCGTGCAGTTTGTTCACGTGAATCATAATTGGCGCCCGCGCCCCCGCAGGCCCCGACGCCGCGCCGCTGCGCCAGCCGTGCGTGCCCGCGCCGCGCGTCGTCGACACCACCGGCGCGGGCGACTGCTTCACCGCGGCCTATGCCGTCGCGACCCTCGAGGGCCAGCCGCCGCGGCGCGCGCTGCTGTTTGCATCCGCGGCGGCGAGCCTGTGCGTGCGGCGCGTGGGCGCGATGCCGAGCATGCCTAGCAGAGGGGAGGTGGACGCGCTGCTGGCCGAGGTGCAGTAAACCCGATCGGCGGTTTGACCGGCGGTTTGACCGTCCGCGCGCGGGCCGCTTTCAGAGGGGGGGCGCAGCGGCGGGTCGTGCGCCGGCTGGGGAGCGGCAGGCTTCTGCGTTGCGCAGTGCACAACGAGGCGCGCCGAATGGAGGAGGTTTGGGGCGGGGCAGGGCGGAGGGCGGCCCGGCGACGCCCCACAGTAACCGGCGGCAGACGGTGCCGCACGCCGGCGTCAAGAACGCGCCCTGTGCGATTGCATCGGCGCTTTTCAACCATGCACGTCTCGGGTTCGATCGCAAGAAGTGATCCGCAAGCTCCCAATGATCTGGCTGCCCCCAGGCGCGACGAAACCGGGTCCCGGCAGCTGCGTTAGAGCCAGGATCAACGACAGATTCCTCACCGGCGTCGCCGCCTCACACAGCGCTGCCCATGTGACGGGCGGCACCGCCGCGACCGGCGCGCACCGCTGCCGCCGCCGCCGCGCCCGCGCCGCGCCGGCCCCCCCGCGGGCGCAGCCGGAGCAGCGCTCCGGCGGATGGCGCTGGCCGTGGGGAGGCCCGCGATCCGACGAGTTTGAAACGGAGTACGAAATCGTTTATGTAACCGACAGCGAGGCGGCGGCCGAGGCGGGGGGAGGGGGCGAGGCCGCCGCCGGCGCCGCCGCCGCGCCCCAGCGGCGCACACCGGAGCCAACGGTGGGCCGATGTCTTGATGCAGGCGGCATGCCGCGGTGTTTCACATGCATGGTATGCACACGCGCAGCCACACTGCCCCGCGTTTGCATCGAGGAAAACCCGCCACCCTCCCCAGACCCCACCTCCCCACCCCCAATCACACAGGCCACCGCCAGCGCCGCAACGGCGGCCGCCGGCGCCGCCCCCGCCGCCGCGCAGCGCGCCGCGCCGGCCCCGCAGCTGCCCCCGCCGCAGCCGCCGCCCCCCGGCTGGGCCGCCGGCCCCGCGGCCTCCCCCGCCGCCGGCGCGGCGCTGGCGCTGGCTATCCTGGCATCCGTCCGCGCCGGCCGCCGCGCCGCCGACGCCGCGCGGTTCGATCCTTCGGCGCTGCAGAGCCGGCAGCAGGAGAGCCGCGTGCAGGGGCGGGAGCTGCGGGAGAGGCGGCGGGCGTTTTTGGAGGAGGAGCGGCGGCGGAAGGAGGCAGAGGCGGCAAAGCGGTGCGCAGGCGGAGCGCCGAGGCGTGCACCTTCCTGCTTACTGCGCAAGCCCGTGCTGCACATTGCGGATCGACGGGAGGGTTCAGGCCCAGCGGGCCAGGCTGTGAGTACGACCCCTCTGTCACTGGCAATCCCGCCCATCCCCGCCCACCCCTCTCCCCTCGTCCTCCCCTCCCCCCGCCCGCGGCCACCCCCCCCAGCCTGGAGGAGGCCAAGCGCCGCGCCGCGGAGGAGGCCGAGGCGCGCGCAGCGCAGCGCGCCCTCGAGGCGGCCGAGTCCGCCAAGCAGCTGGAGCGCATGCGGCGAGAGAGGGAGGCGGCGCGCCAGGTGCGGCGCGCTCGGCGGGGCGCTCCGTAGCGCGCATGGGAGCAGGCAGCGGGAGCTGGGGTGCGCCCCACGCAGTGAGGAGCTTCTTCCGGCTCTGAGGCCACCACAAACAGCGTACTTAACTCAGGACGCGTTTTCAACACTCTATGCGCCAACCCAACCCAACCCAACCCAACCCAACCCAATCCAGTCCAACCCAACCCAACCCAACCCAACCCAACCCAACCCAACCCAACCCAATCCAATCCAGGCCTTTGAGCGCGGCGAGTCCCAATTGGATGAGGAGCTCGCCCGCAGGATCAGGCTGGAAGAGGACCAGCTGCGCGCCCGCGAGCGCGCGCGCGCCGAGGCCGAGGCGGCCGCGCGCGCGGCGGCCGAGGAGGCGCGGCGGGCGGCGGAGGAGGCGGCGCGGCGGGAGGCGGAGGAGGCGGCGAGGAGGAGGGAGGAGGCGGAGCGGGCGCGGCGGGAGCGGGCGGAGCGGCTGAGGGCGCGGCAGACAATGTGAGGGGGGTCTTTTCGCTGTCAGCGATGGGCACGGCTCTGCTTGCCAGGCCCGTCACCCGTTGGCTGTGTCACCCGTTGGCCAGCTGGCCCCGTTGGCTGGGTCTCTGGCCCCTCGCACCTATTCGCCTCGAAACGCCTCTCACCTGCCGTCTCAAACCCGCCCCCACCAAACTAGCTACGAGCTGGAGCTCAGCGGCACCGCCACATCGGGACCCGCACCGCCGGGCAGCACCACCCGCGGCGCGCCGCCGCTGCCGGCGCGGCTGAGGGTGCAGGTGGCGCTCGAGGCGGGAGCGCCCTCGGGCCGCGGCGAGGGGGAAGGGGCCGGCAGCAGCAGCACGGACGGCGGCGGCGGCGGCAGCGGGGGCGGCGGAGGTTTCACTGCGTCTGGCAGCAGCAGCCGACTGTATGAGTCACCCGAATCGGCACTTGAGGACGCCGGCGCGCTGGCGGGTGCGGACTGCGCTCACCAGCCGCTGACGGTTGCGCTGGGGGGGGGGCGTGAGCGGCCTGCAGTTCCTGCCAAACGGGTCGGTTCGAACACGTCGGCGGTTCAGCACCTCACGCAGGGGCATTCCAGCACCTAAGCTCCCTCCCTCACCCCCTCCCCCTACGCCGCGCCCGCAGCCGAGGCCGCGCGCCACGTCGCCGCCCGCCTCCTCGCCTCCCACGGCTCCCTCCCCGGCCGCGATCCCTCCGACGCGACCGCGCCCGCCGCGCCGCTGCGCTTCCCGGAGCTGCAGCTGTGGGCGTGGCTGCTCGCGCTCAAGTCCGAGGCGGCGGCGCGGCGCGCGATCGGGCAGGTCGCGCCGCTCGCCACCGGCCGTGATCTTGACCAGCCGTTCCAGATCAGATCACGGCTGTCGCTGCTGCCAGAGGACGACCCCTCCGCGGCGGGCCGCATGCTGACGCTCGCCGCCGCGCAGGCGCGCGCGGGGCAGGTGGCGGGGGCGGCGGCGTTGCTGGATGATCTGATCTCGCGGGCGCAGGAGGACTATTGGGGAGGTGATCTGGCGGCCGCGGCAGCGGGGGATCCGGGCCAGCAGGTCCTGGTGGCGGCATGTGTGTATGCCGCGCTTTTGGATCTCTGTGAGGATCCGCTGGGCTCTGACCTGGCAGCAGCAGCGGCCGTGGCGGGGGCGGCGGCGGCGGCAGGAGGAGCGGAGGGCCAAGGCAGCGGCAGCGGCGGCGAGGGCGGCGGCGACGCGCTGCGGCGGCTCGTGGCCTACCAGCTGCGCGAGCGCGCAAAGGGCGCGCCGAAGGATTCGCTGGCGCTGCCCGCCGCGAGCGCGGCGCGCCTGCTGGGCCCGACACACCCCGTGGCGCGCGCGCTGGCGGCCGAGGCGGAGGCGAACATGAGCCTCGGCGCGCGGCAGGCGCGGGAGCTGCGGCGGCAGCAGGCGGAGCTGGCGGCGTCCATGGACGCTCTCAAGGTTGGTTGGCAGGATAGGGAAGCTTGCAAAGGGGTGGGAAGTTGCGGCTGCGCTTGCCTCGGGCGCTTAGGCTTCGACAGCATGGGCGCAGCAGCAACACCCTGACTTGCAGGCAGGCCCGTGCCTCACAGCCGCGCCCCCCCTCTGCCCGCGCCCCGCCGAGCAGCAGCAGGGCTCGCTCCTGGCGGCCCCCGGCGGCCTCGACCCGAGCAGCGCCCGCGCGCGCGGCGCGCCGGTGCCCGAAAAGGCGTGGGCGGCGCGCAACGTGGCGCGCAGCCTGCTCGGGGGCGGCGATCCGAGCGGCGTCGCAGAGGCGGCGCGCATGCTGCGCGAGGCGGCGGACGACTGCAGAGAGTACTACGGCCCAGATCACCCAGGTGGGAATGCATGCAGCTGGCTATGGGGCTGCTGGGCGGTTGCATGGGCCCGCATGGGCTCCGCGGACGCTTGGGGCGCCTGCCAAAAGCAGTATGCGCCTGCAAGCAGGCCCTGTGGGGGGCTGTGCTTTTATCAGCCACCCTCTGCATGCTGCACGCAACCTGCGGCCCGACCAAACGGCCGCCCCAACACCGTGTGCCCGCAGGCCAGCTGTCCACGCTGCTGGATCTGGTAAACGCCGACTTGGCGCTGCTGACAACCGCGGGCGGGCCGGAGCGCGCCAGGCGCGACGCCGCAGACGCCATCCACCGGGCGCTGTCGATTGTGCAGGCGCGTGCGTGCGCGCGCCGCAGCTGCCGCTTTGTTTGTTGTGCACGAGGGGCCTGCGCATGCGTGCCCATGCGGCGCGATACCGGCAGGCCGAAAGCCCGCGCCCCCGCCGACGCACCACCCGTCCGTGCAGGCCGTGGGAGAGCGCTACCGGTCGCAGGGCGACCCGCTGTCGATGGTGCTGCTCTTCGAGAGCGCCCAGGCTGAGCTGGACTACCCGCAGGTGAGGATCCGGAGGGATCCGCGCAGCGCGCGCGAGGCGATAGCTGCGCCGTCGCATGCATGGGCCGTGCGCGCATGCGCTCTGCCGGCGCGGCGCGAGGCCTGACAGGCAGCGCGCACAACACACGCCGGGCTGCGCAGGTGCTGGAGCGCGGCGACCCTGCCATGGCCGCCATCGTCAAGCAGGCCGCCGACGCCTTTGCATCCCTCGAGACCGGCCAGGCGGCGCGGGTGCGGGTGGCTGGGGGCGGTTTTGGGTTGGGTTGGACCGATGCATGCCGGGGGATCTGGAACCACGCCCCGCAGGCATGCGAACAAGCAATCGCGCATGCGCCCGTCCCTTACCCCCCCCCCCAGGTCGTGTCGAAACGGGGCGCGGCGTCCGGCGGCGCGCTGCGCGTGCTGGCGCGCGACTGCGCGGAGGAGCCGCTGGCGCAGCGCGCGACGCGGCGCTCGCTCAGCCGCCTCGACCAGTGGAACCGGGGCCTGCCGCTGGCGCCGCTGGCTTGACGCCTCCGCCGCGGCTGCGCCGCCCCGCGAACAGCGTGTTTTACACGCGCGCTGCTTGTAACCCGCGCTGCGTGCGGCCTTGGCCAGTTTGGGGCCGTCTGGGAGGGAGGGCGGGTCGTGTGGCGCAGCAACCGGCGGCCGGCTGCGGTTGCAGCGGGTGCCGCCGCCGGTGACGACGATGGTTGTTTCGCGGGGGTGTTTTGCGGCCAGCGGGCAGAGCCATCGGGACGCGTGTTTGCTTCTGCGTCTTTCGCGACCAAGCGCAGCCCGAACTCGCTCGGCGGCGCGCAGATCAGCGGAAGGGCAGCGCGGCAGCTCGTGCTCAGGGTCCTTCAAACACCGGCCTCGGCACGCCAATTGCAACGGGAGCACACCAGAAAGCGCTTCCGTGCCGCCATGCAGCGCCTGGCGGCGGGGCTGGCCGCCCGGGCCCTGGCGCGGCGCCGGGACGCTGCTCCCGCCGCGGCCGCCGCCGCCGCGGCCGCCCTCGCCGACGCCCCGGCCGCCCGCCGCGCCCTCAGCGGCGCCGCCCCCGACCCCTCGCTCATGCGCAACGTCTGCATCATCGCGCACGTCGACCACGGCAAGACCACGCTGTTTGACCGGCTGCTGGCGGCGTGCGACGTCCAGCTGGCGGGCGCCGAGCGCGCCATGGACAGCGGCCAGCTGGAGAAGGAGCGCGGCATCACCATCATATCAAAGGTGGGGCCGGGCAGCTGCCGGCGGCTTGGGTCAACCCGGTGATGACGAACCCACCTGGGTGGAGGGCTTCACGTGGGCGTGGCAGCTGCCCTGATCGCAGGCCGCGTCTGCGCGCGGTGCCCGCCGGCCGACCAAAAGCCCCTGGTTTGTTCGGCCCCCACCTACCCGCCCCGCCCGCCCCCCTTCCGGTGATCCCCAGGTGACGTCGTTCCGCTGGGGCAGCCACCTCATCAACGCACTAGACACGCCGGGGCACGCGGACTTCGGAGGTTGGTGTTTTTTGGGGGGGGGGGGGGGGGGGGGGGGGCCGGGTTCGCCGACTGCACAGCAAGCAGTAGCTGCTTGTTTGCGTTCCGAACGCCCCGGCCCACCAAGCGGCCGCAACAACCCCCCTCCCCCCAAAAAACAAACCAAACCAGGCGAGGTCGAGCGGGTGCTGTCAATGGTGGACGGCGCAGTGCTGCTGGTCGACGCAGTGGAGGGTGGGTTCAGAAGGTTTTTGGAAGGGGGAGGGGTGCAATTACATTTTCGCAAAATCTTACCCATTTTCTTGTTCCCTGCTTCGCCTTTGCCTCCGGTGCATCGCTTAAAGAAAGGCCCCAAATCGCCCCCAAATCCCGCCGCCCCTCCCTGGATGCAGCCCGCCGCCTCCATCCCAAACAAACCCCCCGCCCAAAAACCACCACCGCACCCAGGCCCCCTCGCGCAGACCAAGTTTGTGCTCCAAAAGGCGCTGGCGCGGGGCCTGGCGCCGCTGGTGGTGCTCAACAAAGTGGACAGGCCCGCGGCGACGCAGGTGGGCCTGGGGCCTTTTAGTAAAGTTTCCCTGCGCTTTCGCGTTTTCGAGCTTTTCAAACTTGACTTCGAGCGGGGGGTTTAAACTAGCGGGGGGGACCTGCCACGGCCTGCCACTGCCCAGAGGTATTGCGATGTCCCCATTGAGCAGGAAAACCACCTGAAACCCCAGCGAGCGCAAAACACGTCCAGCCAGCGCGAAAGCCGCCCGACGGAAAAACGCCCCTCCCCCCAGGCGCGCTGCGACGCGGTGGCGGGCCAGATCTTCGACCTTTTCGCCGCGCTGGGGGCCGACGACGACCAGCTGGACTTCCCGGTGCTCTACGCCTCTGCAAAGCAGGTGGGGGGGGGGCTTGGTTGCTTGGGCTCGGGCAGCTTGGCAATAGCTATTTGGCACCCAGTTCATGCCACTCCATGCCTCCCAAAAACCCCAAACCCCGAAACACACATCACCCCCGCCCACCGCCCCCACCCCCCGTGCTTGCAGGGCTGGGCCTCCCCCTCGCTGCCGCCCCCCGGCGCCCCCCCGCCCCCTCAGGGCATGGCGCCCCTCCTGGATGCCATCGTTGCCAGGGTGCCCCCGCCTGCCGCCGACACCGAAGCGCCCTTCACCATGCGAGTGCCCTTCCCTCTTCCGTTTTTGCGCCCAACGCGGGGGCGGGGCGCTGCGCTTGTGTCGTCAGCGCTTGGTGCTTTGTGATATGCGTGCCGGGTTCACCCGTCATGTTTTGTGAGCATGTTTGTTTTGCACACAACCGTAAAACTTAAACCCCAAAATAGAATCCCAACTCCACCCCAAAGCAACCGCAAACCAACGCAATAGTGGCTCCCCCCCAATAAAACCTTAACGCGCCGCAGGTGCGTCGCGATGATCGAAAAAGACCCCTATGTGGGCCGCCTCGCCACCGGTCGCGTGGCCTCTGGCCGCGTGAGGGTGGGCGACCGGCTGCGGGTGATCCAGCACCCGGAAGGCGGCGGCGGCGGCGGCGGCGGGAGGGGCGGCGCGGCGGTTGTGGATGATCTGAGGGTGACGCGCATCGAGAAGCGGTGGGCGGTTTTTTTTTTCAAAACGGGGCGGCGGCCGGCGGTTTTGCTTTGGTCCGGGGCGGTGGTTTTGGGGGGGGGGCGGGACAACCGGCCTCAGCAGCCCAGGGAGGCCGTCCAAATCCCCCCCTCGCGCCGCCCACAACCGCCAAACGCCCCTTGCTCCCACCTCAACCGCCTCCCAACACCGAATCCCCAACCCCCAGCGTGGGCATGGGCAAGACGCAGCTGCAGGAAGCTGCCGCGGGGGACATCGTCGCCGTCGCCGGCGCCGGCGACGCCGCGGGCATCGCCGACACGCTGGCGGCGCCGGGGGTGGCGGCGGGGCTGGACCCTGGGCGCATAGACCCCCCAACGCTCAGGTGGCCGCCTCTTTCGGGCTTTCGGTTTGGGCGCCCTTTCGGCTTCCTTGCCTTTTGTCGTTTTTGAGCTAGCCTTTGCGGGGAATAGCTCGCCCTCGCAGCGACCCCCAAACCCCGAAACCCACATTTGAAGCCCCAACCCGAACCCCAATCCAACCCAAATTCAAACCCGTATCCCAAACCCAGATTTAAATCCTGATACGCCATTCAATACCCCATTTTGATCCCCAATTTGAAAAGCAAAATCGAAAAACGCCCCCCCCGCAGCATGTTCTTCTCCACCAACGACTCCCCCCTTGCGGGGCGCAGCGGGCGCGCGGTGACGGCGCGCGCCATCGGGGAGCGGCTGGCACTCGAGGCGGAGGGCAGCGTGTCGCTGCGCGTGGAGGCCGTCAAGGTGGGGCCTTTGTTGTGTTGGGGGCTCTGTTTCGTTGTTTTGGGGGCTTTTGTTATGTTTTGTTGGGGGGCGGGCTTTGAGGAATGGGGTTGTCAAGCTCTGCATGGCCGGGCAAACAAAGGTTCAAGACCAAACAAAAACCACTAAAACCCAAGCAAAACAAGAAAACCCCAACACCCCCAAACCCCAACACCCCCAAACCCCAACAGGGCTCCACTGAGAGCTACGAGGTCCGCGCGCGCGGGGAGCTGCAGCTTGGGGTGCTGATAGAGAGCCTGCGGCGCGAGGGGCTCGAGTTCAGCGTGTCACCGCCCGCTGTGGTGTTCAGGTTGGGGGGGGGTTGAAGGGGGCAAGGGGTGAAAGGAAGAGGCAAAGCGGGTCAAAAAAAGGGCGGGAGGGGGTGGGTTCCACCCAGGAAAGCAACGCCAGCCGCCGAGAGGCAAAAGCATCCTATTGTTTACAACAACCGTCACAACACAGGGAGGAGGAGGGGCGGCGGCTGGAGCCGATTGAGGAGGTGGTGGCAGAGGTGGGGGGAGGGGGGCGTGGGGCTGGTTCGGTGGACTGCGCTGGTTGTTTTGGTGTTGATGTTGCGCTGAGCGTTGGCAAGAAAGGTGCCAATGTGTGTGTGGAACACAGCGATCCCAGCGGGTTTTGAAAACGCGAAACAAGCAAGCAAACAAGCAAGCAAACAAGCAAGCAAACAAACAAACAAACAAACAAGCAAGCAAGCAAGCAAACAAACAAAAAATCAATCAATCAATCAATCAATCAATCAATCAATCAATCAATCAATCAATCAATCAATCAATCAATCAATCAAACAAACAAGCAAACAAACAAGCAAGCAAACAAGCAAGCAAACAAACAAGCAAACAAACAAGCAAACAAGCAAACAAACAAACAAACAAACAAACAAACAAACAAACAAACAAACAAACAAACAAACAAGCAAACAAGCAAACAACCCCCCCCCCCAGGTCAACGACGACCACGCCGGCGCAGTCATCGAGGCCCTCGGCCTGCGGCGGGGGGAGCTCACCGAAATGGCGCCGGCGGGCGGCCCCAGCGGCGGCGGGCGGCAGCGGCTGGCGTTCGAGGTGCCGGCGCGGGGCATGATCGGCTTCAGGTGGGGGGGGTTGAAGGGTTTGGCCGGCTTGACTGCTGGTGCGGCATTTGGGGCTTTGACAGCCGACATGCGGCGCAGAGGGAGGAATGAGCAAAACGCAGGCGCAACAACCAAGTTTCAACTAAAACGCGCAAGCGCCAACTCGTAATAACAAAACCCCAAACAACCACCCCCCCAAAAAAACAGGTCCATTTTCTCCGGCCTGACGCGCGGGGAGGGCGTGCTGCAGCGCGCCTTTGCGCGGTACGGCCCCTACCGAGGCCCCATCCAGGGCACGAGGAAGGGGGCGATAGTGTCCACAGCAGACGGAAAGGCGCGTTGCCGGCGGCTGCAATGGGGGGGTGTTTTTGGTTGTTGAGCCTCCTTGGTTTTGAGTGATTGACTTGTGCAAAACAGGCTTTGTGCCAATGCACCCACCCCCCATGGGGAAAAAACTTCAAGCCACTCCAGGGCGGCCCTGAAAAACCCTCAAACACCTGAAAAGCTCAAAAACATCAAAAACACGTTCCACTCAAAAAAACGTCCCCCCAGGCCACGCTGTACGCCCTGGACGAGCTGTCCTCCCGCGGGGCCTTTTTTGTGGCGCCGGGGGAGGAGGTGTACGCGGGGATGGTGGTGGGGGAGGCGGTGAGGGCCCGGGGGCGGCGGTTTTTTTGGCGCGAGGGGTTCCGAGTACACCCCGCAAAACGGGGGCTGCCGCGGGGCGGGGCTTGGTTCGGCTTGGCTTAAAATTTTGCTGGAAGGGAAACCGCCGCCGCCGATAAAACAAATCGAAACCGCCACCAAAGTTTGAAACCGCCATCACCAATTGAAACCGCACCCCCCCTCCCCAGGCCCGCGACGGCGCCGTCGACGTCAACGTGGCCCGCGAGAAAAAGCTGACCAACGTGCGCAGCGTGCAGGCGGACGAGAAGCTGCACGTGCCGCCGCCGCGGGTTATGTCACTGGAGGACGCGATCGGCTACGTGGGCGCACTTGTTTTTTTGGGGGGGGGGGTGCGCTGTCTGTTTGACCCGCCCCGCCGCTTGTTGCGGTAATTACATTGGCGGCGCCCCGGGGTTTGGTTGGCACCACATTCGCCGGTTTCTGCCCCTTTATGGGTTTAGGGGGGTGCCACCGCTCGGCCCCAAACCTCCAAACCCCCAAATCCTCCAAACCCCCAACGGCCCAAACCCCCCAAACGCCCCAAACAGGTCGCCGAGGACGAGTTGATCGAGGTCACCCCCGACAGGGTGAGGCTGCGCAAGGCCATACTGGACCAGGGCCAGCGCCTGCGCGCCGCAAAGCGCGCCGCCGCGGCCGACGCGGCGGCGTGATCAGGCGTGCGGCGGCGGCGGCGGCGCGGCGGCGGCGGCGGCGGCGCGAGGCGCCCCATCGCGTCGCGCGTCGGCGGTTTGGGGCGCGCGGCGAAAAGCTTGCCCCAGCACCGCTCGGCAGCGGGTGGCGGGGACGCCTGCACGGTGCGGCACAGCGCAGGCAGCAGTGGCAGACGCCGGCGCGGCGCTGAAAAATGAGCCCGCCGTACCTTCCTCCCGGCTTTGCCCCTTTTTGCGCCCGCGCCGCAGTGGCGCGGGGCCTTCAATCGACGCGCGCTGCGGGCGCCGCCATGCGTATGCGCCTCAAAATGCGCCCATTGGCCCACAGCCTGTTTGCGCTTTGCTTACAGCGCAAGGTGCACGCCGGCAGGGGGCAGAATTTGCCATTGGAGCCCAATGCAAGCGGGGGGAAGCAGCACAGCCTGAACCCTAATGCTATGTGTAAGCGCGAATGGAGGAAAAGAAACCGGATCCACAGCAGCAAAAAGCAGCGCAGGACAGGGGAAAGGCGCGGGCCGCCGGCGGCGGCGCGCCGCTGCTTCCTAGCGCCCGCGCACTCCGACGCACGAGGCGCATCGGCGCGCGCGCGCGGGCGCGCGGGGCTCGCGCGTTGCAAGGCTCACGCGTTGGCCTCCGTCCAGGAGAGCATTTCGTCGATGTCAAACGACGCACCCGCCCGCACCTCCGCCCCGGGCGCGGCCGCGCCCGCCGCCGCGGCGGCCGCCGCCGCCGAGTGCCAGGGCTGGTGGTGGGGGGAGCCGTGCTGCTCCTGCAGCGCTGCCAGCTCATATGCGAGGTCGCACGCCCCGACAAACCGCCGCCCGCTGGCGGCGGCGGCGCCAAACAGCCCCGCGGCCGCCGCGGCCGCAGCGGCGGCGCCGCCGCCGCCGCCGGGCCTGAGCTGCAGACCGAGCGCGGCGCCGCCGCCGGCCAGGAGGCCGAAGATCGCGTCGCGCTCGCTGGCCGCCGCCGCCGCGTCAAAGCCGGCGGCAAAACCGCCTCGCCGCGCGCCGTCGCCGCCGCTGCCGCGGCGGCCGAGCACGCCCAGGCGGCGCGCCGCCTCGACGGCCGAGGCGCCTTCGGCCGAGAGCCCGTCGCCGCCGCCGCCGCCGCCGGCGTCCCCCGAGCTGCCGCCCGCCTCGCCGTCTTCGCCGCCGCCGCCCCCCGCCGCCGCCGCCGGCGCGACCCGCGCCTCCCTCGCCCGCGCCCTCGCCGCCCTCGCGCGCGCGACCGCCTCGAACGCGCCCCTCGTCACGAGGTTGTTGGCCGCGCCCAGGATGGCGCGCTCGAAGGCGTACGCGCCGAACAGGCCCAGCAGCGTGGGGCGGAACTCCCCGAGCTCCTCCCTGCCGTGCCGCGCCAGCACGCGGGCCACGATTTCGGGGAGGGCCACGTGGTCTGCCATGACCGACACCGCGCGGTCGGCGCAGGCGGAATAAAAGTCGCGCAGCGCGCGCCGCGACAGCGCGCCGCGCGCCGCGCGGAGCGCCGCGGCCGCGGCCGCGGCGGCGGCCGCAGACGCGTCCGCGTCGGCCGCGCCGGCGGCGGGGGGCGGCGCTGCGAGCGCGCGCTCGAGGGCGGACAGCGCGCAGGCCAGCTCGGCATCCTGCTGGCGGTTGGCGCGGCCGCCGCCGCCGCCGCCGCCGCCGCCGCCGCCCGCCCGCGCGTCCCCCTCCCGCTGCAGCTTGAGGCTGCGGAGGCGGGACATGTACGCCTCAAGAACCGAGAACCACGCGGCTTTGGCGGCCTCGCGCTCGCCGCCGCCGCCGCTGCGGGCGTCGTCGTCGCGCCCCTCTGCTCCGGCGCCGCGCCCCGCCCGGGCGCCGCCGCCGCCGCCGCCGCCGCCCGGCCGCGCGACGTCCTGGCTGCTGCGGCAGCAGAACGCGACCGCCGCTTCCAGCGCGCGCCACGCAGCGGCAAACTCCGGCGGCGGCGCCTCGGCCCCGCGCGCCGCGGCGCCTTCCTGCGGCGCGCCGGCCCCGGCGCCTCGGACGCGCGCGCGCGGGGAGAGCGCCGAGATCCAGGCCACGTGTAGGTCGCCTCGGATCTGCCACGAGGCGGCGAGCGCCTCGGCCTCCTTCGGACTGCCGCCGCCGGCCGCGGCGGCGCCGGCCGCTGCCGCCGCCGCCGCCGCCGCCGCTGCTGCCGTGGCGACGGGGGGCTTGCCGGCGCCCTTGCCAGCCGCGCCGGGCTGAGACGCCGGGCGGGGTGGCTGCTGGGCGTTTGACTGCGGCGCAAAGGGCTCGCGTGGGGCCGCTGCCTGCTGCTGTTGCTGCTGCTGCTGCTGGGTGCCAGCAGGCAGGGCGTATGCGCTCGCTGCATTCGGCTCCCCCTCCCCGCCGGGCAGCCCCATCTGCCGCCGCAGCCACGCCGCCACTGCCGCCGCCGCCTCGCGCGGGCCGAGCTGCGGCCCCGACGGCGCCTCCAGGCCGAACGCCGCCGCGAGCTGCCGCGGCGGCGCGACGACGGCGATGCGCCCCCCGCCGCCGCCGCTGCCGCCGGTTCCGCACACAGCCGCCTCGAGCGCGTCCGCGCTGGCAGAGAGCTGCCCCAAATAAAGCTTCAGGGCGGACCCAAGGTCCCCCAGCCGTTCGTGCAGGTAGGCCTCGGCGTCCCCCACGCCCGCGGCGGCGCAGTGCCTCAGCGCGGCCCGGACGTCGTAGGGCCGCTCGCCGCCCTGCAGGAAGGGCAGAACCTCGGCCGGCGCGAAGCGGCAGAGGAGGCGGAGGAACAGGTCGACCACCTCGGCAGACTCGAGGCCCTGCGCCTGCCCCTGGGCCTGCCCCTGCTGCTGCCCCTGCGCCTGCTGCTGCTGGCTGAGCTGGTGTTGTTGTGCGCCGCCAAAACCGCGCTGCCCAGGCCCCCTCCCGAGCACCGGGCTCGACGGCGCCGACGGCAGCCCCCTCGCCGCGGCGCGCGCCGCCTTGGCGGCGCGCTCGCGCTCCGCAAACGCGGCGCGGAGGAAAGCGAACTGCAGGTCCGGACGCGCCTCGAGCGCCCGCAGCGCGGGGAGCTGCCGCTCCGGCAGACGCGCGGCCAGCAGCGCCGCGGCGGCGGCGGGGTCCGCATCGACCAGCGCCGCCGCGTGGCGCAGCAGCGCGTCGCCGAAGGCGCCCCGCGCGCGCGGCGGCAGCGCGCCGCAGCCGTCGGACCGCGACGCGCCCCCCAGCGCCTCGTCGGCGTACGCAAAGACGCCCGCGGCGCCGGCGCCCGCGCTGGCGCGCGCCAGGTGGGCGGCGAGGGCGGCGGCGTAGTCGCCGCGCAGGTGGTGCAGCGCCGCGGCGGCGCGCGGCAGGCCGGCGCGCTGCGCCACCTGCAGCACCTCCTCTGCTTGCTGCGGGGCGGGGGGGGGGGGTGGAGAGGATAGCGATGGAGAGGACAGCGGTTGCTCGTTTCGGCCAGTGGTGGCGTCGCGGCTTTCGGGCCCGCGGTTGCTTGGTTCGGCGGCGGCGGGACGGCCCGTTGCAACAACCACCGCCGCCAACCAAAGGCCGCCGAGCGACGGCAGCCGCGCAGCGCCGCACCTCGGGTGTGAACTTCCCGGCGTCAGAGGGCTCCCCCGGGGAGTTCACGCCCACCCCCCGCAGCATCGCGACAAACCGCCCCTCCGCCTCCCCGCCGCCCGCCCCCCGCCGCGCCGCGACGTGCAGCAGCAGGCGCGCCGCAAAGGCGGGGCGGACGGTGACGCGGCCGGCGGCGGCGAGGGCGGCCAGGAAGTCGAGCGCCACCGCCGCGCCGGCGCCGGGGCGGAGGCTGCCGGCCTCGAGAAGGGTTACCATCGCGTCCGCCACGACCTGATCGTTTGTTTGTTTGTTTGTCACAGTTCCAGCGTTATGGGGGCAGGCCCAGATCTGAGATCCGGGCCGGCTGCGGCGGCGGCCTCTTCGGCAGGGCAACCCCCGGCGTGTGCAGGCCGGCAACTGCAACACCCCCCCCACCGCAGCCCCCCCCCCCCCACACACAAAACCCCACCCCTCTCGCCTGAGTCGCCACCAGCACTCTTTCCAGCTCCTCAGCCGGCTTCCCCGCCGCCGCCCTCAGATCTGTCTCCACCGCGTCCCACCCTTTGGTCGCCTCCGAAAGCACCGCCACCGTCGCGGGCGCGTCCGCCGACAGCAGCAGCTGCAGCGCGGGGTGAGGGTCCCGCAGCGCGCACGCCGCGCCGCCGGCGACGCCGGCCGCGGCCGCGGCCGCCTCGGACGGCGCGCTGCCGGGCGCGGCGCGGCGCCAGTCTGCGAGGAGGTCTGATGAGTCGAGGAAGAGCAGCAGGCCCATGAGGGTCGCCTTGACCTCGTCCAGCTGCTCCGCGTTGCTTGGGGTTGGGGTGGGGTGGCGTTGGGCGGCGTGGGGTCGGTTGGGTTCGGGCGAGGGGATTGGCGCAGCGGGGCGGGCGGGGCGGGCCGCTCCCTCAAACGCGCTTCCCGCCCCCCAGCCCACCCCCCAACACACACGCAAAAGCAGCGCGCGCGCACCACGGCAGCAGCCCGCTGTTGGGCGGGTAAGCGAGCCCCCTGAACGCCAGCCGGATCCAAACCAGCAGCTTCAGCGCGACGCCGCGCGCCCCCGCGGCGTCGCCCGCCGCCGCCGCCGCGGCCAGCGCGCCCAGTAGGTCAATCAAAGGCTTGCGGTGGTCGTTGATGCGGGTCAGCACGTACAGCGCCGCGCTGTGGAGGCGGTGGCGCTCGCACAGGCGCAGCACCTGCGGCGCGGGGGCGGGCGTGGGGGCGTGAGGGCGGCGCCGCGGGCGTGACGACGGGGCGGGGGCGCGAGGGCTGCATGCAAGACCCGCCGCGGCGGCGCGCTGCGGGCGCGCAAGGTGGAGGAAACACGGCCGAGGCCCAAGCAGCGGCCCGCAAGCCAGCCCCTCCCCCCCCTAAACAAACAAATCATACAAGTAAAGCAGTAAAACCCCAACCTGGTCGAGGTCGAGCGACGCGATGCTGAGGTGCAGCACGCACCGCTCCACCCGCGCCACCTCCCCCCGCGCCGCAAAGTGCTCCACCAGCGCCTGCATGACCTCGGGGCCCAGCCCAACCAGCGTCTCCCCCACCACGGCTGGCTCTATCGCCTCGACAAACGCGCCCAGCGCGCCCGCCGCCGGTGGGGCGCCGGAGAAGAGCGGGAAGGCGCGGTCGAAGAGTAGCTGGGGTCGGGAGAGGAGCAGGCACGTGTGCAGCGCGAGGCGCGCGAGGGCGCGCGCTTCAGGATGCGGCTCCGGCTGCTGCTGCTGCTGCTGCTGCTGCTGCTGCTGCTGCTGCTGCTGCTGCTGCTGCTGCTGTTCCTGCCCCTCGGGCTGCCGCTTGGCCGCCTCCTGCCCAAGCTCGTGCAGGGCCGTGCCTATGTGAAGCAGCATCAGGCTGAGCATCCACTGCTCTAGCTGCGCCGGCTCCGCGCCGGCGCCCTCGCAGCGCGCGAAGCCGCCAGAGGGCTGGGCGCGGGGCGCGGCGCCGCGCGGCGGGCGGGCGCGTTTGTAAAAGCTGAGGCCGTAGTAAAGCCCGAGCTTGAACTTTTGGATGTCCTGTTTGGTGAATATCATTCGTTTGGTCGCGTGGCGATGGGTATGTGTATCGACAGGCACAGCATGACAAGTCAACCCCTGAGATCCAGTCGTGGCAGGCAAATGGAACCCCCCTCCCGGTCCAACCCTCGAGCTCTCAAGCCCGTCGGCCCTCCCATCCCACCCGCCCCCCACCTGCAGCGTCTTGAGCCGCTCGCTCCACGGCATCAGCCGCCCCCACGCCAGGCCCTGCCCGGACAGCAGGTAAACCCGGGGCCCCAGCCCCGCCACGCTCGCGCCGCAGCCGCCGATGCCGGGGGCCTGCTCGAGCAGCAGCGGCGGCGCGAGCAGCTGCAGCTGCTCCTTGACCTGGCGGGGGGGTGGTTGGGGGTCCAAAGCGTTTCAGGGTTTTAGGCGGTGAGGTGGTTTTTGGGTTGGTGGTTTTGGGGGTTGGAGAAATCTTAGGGATGTTTACTAGAGGCTGCAGAAAGAGTGGAAGGTCAACGTTCCGGATGTCGGTTGCAGACTTGCAGGGTTGCAGGGTCAGCGCGCCCCGGGCCCCGCCCCCAAATTCCACGCCGCCCCCTGCCTGCCCCACCTGCAGGCTGGAGCCCTCCAGCACCAGCAGCGCCCCGCTCAGCCCCTGCTGGCACACCGCCGCGAGCGCGTCCTGGTCCAGCCAGTGGAGGGCCAGCACCGGCAGCGGCGCGTCCGGCCCGAACCGGGGCCCCTCCGCCTGCCCGTCCGCCGCGTCCGGCTGCTGGCCGCGCTTGCCGCGCGCGCCGCCGGGCCGCCACATGGCGGCGATGCTCAGCGGGAACAGCCCCGTGAGCTGGCTCGCGGCCGCGGCGGTCAGCGCCTCGAGCGCGGCGGCGCGCGCCGCGCCGCGCGCGCCGGCGCCGCCGCCCCCGCCGCCGCCGCTGCCCGGGACCTGCGGCCAGCGCAGCCCGCCCATGCCGCCGCCATCGGGCGGCGCCGCTGCGGCGGCGGCGGCGGCGTCGCCGCTTGTGTGGTCACCGATCAGCGGCACCTTGAACAAAACCAGCCGCGGGCCCCACGCAAGCGCCAGCACCGCGCACGGCACCGTCACCCCGCCCTGCGCCGCCGCCTCGCCGCCGCCCGGCCGCCGGTGGTGCGGCAGCCACGCGACAGCGGGCACGTGCGAGGCGCCGCCGGGCTGGGGCACGCTGTACAGCGGCAGCAGCTCCCCCGAGGGTTTGAATCGGGCGATGTAGCAGTGAGACAGCGTCGACAGGCACACCACGCCCTCGCCGACGCGCGGCGGGTGGGCGGCGTCCTGATTGTTTGGGGTGTGGGTTTGTGTGTGCACGAGTGTCAGGGTGCGTGAGCAAGCTGGTGTCAGGTGGGGGTTGCAGCTGCATGGCGGTTGGTCAGTTGGAGAGGTGAGCGGGCGTGGCGGGGCGGTCGGGCAGCACTCCGTAGCAGGCACTACCCCAGCGCTGCGGCCCCCCCCCCAACGCAGCGTGGGGCCCCCACCTCGAAAAACGCCCGCCGCGCCGCCGCGTCGTCCCCCAGCCGCCCCCCGCCGCTCCCCCCTGACGGGCTCCGCAGCGCGGCCGGCCCCTCGCCGCCGCCGCCGCTCCCACCGCCGCCGGCGTCGCCGCCGCCGCCGCCGCCAGGGGCCAGCAGAAAGGGCGCGAGGTGGGCCACGCCGAGCAGGGGCCCGTACTGGCCGTCCAGCGCGACCCTGCTGGCCGTGGAGGTGCGCAGCAGCATGGAAGAAAATGTGTGCAGCACCGCGCGGCCGCGGCGGTCGGCAGTGAGGAGCTGGGAGGTGCCCTTGCCGGGGAAGAAGGAGACGCTGCTTATGGGCGCGCTGTGCTGGGCTGCGGGCGGGGGCGGGGGCGGGGGCGGGGGTGGGGGCGGGGGCGGAAGCAGGGCGGGGGAGGGGGTTGATGCGAGGGCGTGGGCCGAGCTTGCTGGCTGGTCGACACGGCCTGGGCGGACGCAGGGGCGGCGGCCGGCGCGGCGGCGCGTTCGCGGCACGGAAGCGCCCCTGGCATGGCCCCCAACCCCCCCCTGCCGCACCAATCGTCGCGACGTGCTTGGCGCTGCGCTTTTGAATCTCCCAGACGCCGACCATGCCGCTGGCGTGGCCGACGGCAAGCCAGAGGGGGTCCTGAGGCCCAGCCGGCAGGGAAAACCCGAGCGCCGTCACCGCCCCAAGCTCCGGCCGCCCGCCGTCGCCGAGCGCCCACACCGCCGACCCGCCGCCGCCGCCGCCGCCCGCGCCCGCCGCGCCGCCGCCCTGGTGGTGCGACGCCGGCAGCTGCAGCAGCACGGCCGCGCCGCCGGAGGTGCCGACGGCCACAAACTGGCCGGCGGCCGCGATCGCCGCGGGGCGGCCGTGGGTTGACCACCAGGAGGCCAGGTCCCCCACCACAGATGACAGCTCCTCAAGCCGCAGCAGCACCGCGCCCCCCACCATTGCTCCCGCCGCGTCGGGCCGGCCCTGGGGGTTCCAGTCCGAGGGGGCGTCGGCCAGGAGGGAGGTCAGCGCCTCCAGAGGGTCCTCCAGGGGCTGCCCCGGGGGGGCCGCGGCGAGCGCCGCCTCGGCGTCCTGCGCCGCCTGCAGCGCCGCCGCGCCGGCGCCGAGCTCAAGGTCGGGCGGGGGCGACTCTGGCTGCGGCGGCGGCGGCGGCTGCGGCGGCGGCTGCGACGGCTGCTGCTGCGGCTGCTGCTGCTGCAGCCCTGGCGCCGCCGGCGCAGGCGCCGCCGGGGGCGGTGCGGCGTGCGGGTGAGCGTCCGGTGGCTCGGCGGCCGCTTGCGGCTGCTCCGGGCCTCCCTGCTGCTGCTGCTGCTGCTGCTGCTGCTGCTCCTGGCTGTGCTGCTGCTGCCCCTGGCTGTGCTGCTGCTGTGTCTGCACTTGCTGCTGCTGCTCTGCCTGCAACTGCACCAGATCCAGCGCCGAATGATCCTCTGCCGTCCGCTGCTGCTCAAGCCCCGAGGGCTCTGGGGCCAGCTGCTGCTGCCCCCCACCCGGCCGCTGCAAGGGCCCGTCTTCAGGCCGCCGCTGCGGCTCTGTCCCCTGCTGCACGCGCCCCGGGCTCTGCGCCGCCGGTGCCTGCTCCTGCTGCCCGTGAATCGCTGCCGTCGGCGGGCTCGGCGGCTGCCGGCGCCCACCGTCTGCGGGGGCCTCGTCGCCTAGGAGCCCGCCCAGCAAGGCATCCACACCCGCACCCCCGCCGCTATGCTGCGGGGAGCCTGGTGCGGCGCGGAGCGGCGCCACCGCAGACGACGGCCCCGGCGCGGCGCTGCCGCCTGCGCCTGCGCCTGCGCCTGCGCCTGCACCGTCGCCGCCGCCCAGCAGCTCGCGCAGCAAGGCGTCCGCGTCTGCATCGGGGTCCGCCTCGGCACCGCCCCCCTCGCGCGCGCTGCTGCTGGCGCCAGGCTGCCCTCCCTCCAGAGGAGGAGGCGCTGCCGCAGCGGTCCGGGGCTCCGCCTGCTGATGGGGGCAGGGGGCGAGCTTTTCGAGCGGCGCCGGGATCGGGGCGCGCGCGCAGACGGTGGTGCAGCGCGTACAGCGCGCGCCGCGTGCGGTGCGCGCGTGCGCCGACACCCCCTCAGCGCGCGCCTGCAGGGATCGTATCGTATTCACCTGCTCTCCCGATCCCAACAGGTCCGAAAGCAGGTCATCCAGGGAGGCGTCCGCGGCCATCGAGTGATTCGAGTCCCAGCCCGCACAGGTGTGATCACCGTGTGCCGCCCATTTCGTTGGAAAATTCAGTGGGTTTTTGAGTGGGGGGTGGGGGTCGCTACGATCGCGCGGGGCGGAGCCTGTCGAAGGGAGAAGCTGCCTGCCGCTTGAGTCTGGGTTTACAGAGTGGATTTCCTGTCTCTGGAACGGCATTATACAGTTTACATAAGCCCGCCGCGCCGCCATGGAAGCCATGGAAGCCGGCGGCGGCGGCCACCGCGTCCCCCCGCTCGTGGAGCTCTGCCTGCGCGCCGCCGCGGCGTCTGACGCGCACATCTCGCAGCGCCGCAGCGTGGCCGCCCTCCCGCCCGACCTGGCCAACGAGCTGCTGCGGCGCCTCCTCGCGCGCCGCGCGTTTGACGGCGCCGCGCACCGCCTCGAGCGCTTCGCGGGGTGCGTCACGCGCGCGGAGCTGGCCGGCGACCGGCTGGGCCCCGCGCCCGCGCAGGCGCTGGCGTGGCTGGCGTCGTTCCGGCACCTTTCGGAGCTGGCCATTTCGGATGCGCCGCGCCTGCGCGACGCGCACCTGGCGCCGCTCGCGGCGTTGGCGCCGACGCTGCGCTCGCTGTCGCTCCGCGGCTGCGCGGGCGTGCTCGCGTCCCGGCGCGGCGCCGCGGCCGCGGCGGAGGCGCTCTCCGGCCTCACCGCGCTGCGCCGGCTGGACCTCTCCCACTGTGGCGGCGCCGCCGCCGCGGGCCAGCCGCGCCTCGCGCCGCTGCAGCTGCTGCCGGCGCTGCGCGGGCTGACGTCCCTGTCGCTAGCCGGGCTGCAGCTCGACGACGCGGCGTGCGCGGGGCTCGGCGACGCGGCGTGCGCGGGGCTTCGGGAGCTGGACCTGTCAGAGTCAAACCTGTCTGCCGCCTTCCTGGAGGGCGCGCTGGGCGCGCTGACCGGTCTGACCTCCCTGCGGCTGGCCTGGTGCTCCGCGGGCGCGCTGCCGCTGTTCGGCTCGCTCAAGCGGCTGGACGTGTCGCACACCGCGCTGCACGAGGTCGCGCACAGCGGCTGCCCGCTTTCGGGGGAGGTGCGGCTCGAGCAGCTGTCGTGCGCGGGCTGCCGCGTCGGGGGCATCGCTGAGGTGGCGCTGCCGGCGGTGCTGCGGTGAGCGCGGGCCGGCGCCAGTATCGCGCTGCGCGTTTCCTCCTCTTTGCATCAAGGGCTGCATGTGCGCAAGCTCCCGGCCGGTGGTCGTGCAACACATTACACAAGGCGCTGTTTTGACCAAGCCAAGCCTCGAAACCCTCTCTGCACCCCGTTTTTTGCAGCGCGTCCGCGCCGACGCTGGCGGAGCTGGACGCGGCGCACTGCTGCCGCGCCGACGCGCCCGCCGGCGGCCCGCTTTGGCTGCTGCCCGCGCTCAGCGGCGCGACGCGGCTGCGGCGGCTGGACCTGTCCTGGGCCGGCCCGCAGCTCGGAGACGCGGAGCAAGGGGCGCTGCCGCCGCTGGCGGTGCTCGCCGCCACGCAGCTTTCGGAGCTGGTGCTGCGCGGCTGCCCCGTGCGCGGCGGCGCGCTGGGCGCGCTCCTAGCTGGCGGGGGCGGCGGCCTCTCGCGGCTCGACGTCGGCGGCGTCGACTGCGGGCACGGCCTGGATGCGGGAGACGCAGCGCCCAGCGCGGCGGACGACGAGACGGTCGCCGCGATTGCGCCCCACCTGCCAGCACTGCGGGAGCTCGATGCCAGCCGGAGCCGCGTGGAGGGACTCTTTGGAAGCGGCGGCGGCGGCGACAGCGGCGGCGTTGGCGACGGCGGCGCGGTGCCGTGGGCGGCGCTGCGCGGCCTGCGCTCGTTGCAGCTGCACGGCAGCGCGTTTGCGTCGCGAGCCGCGGCGGCCGCCCTCGGCGACGCGCTCGGCGGCCGCCTGACCAGCCTCAGCGTCGGCCGCGCGGGCGGCGAGGGGCTGGGCGCGGCCGCGCTCGCCGCGCTGTGCAAGCGGCTCGCCGCGTGCCGCGAGCTGCGCGTCGAGGGGGGCGGCCTGCTGCCCCAGGAGCTGGAGGCGCACCTGCCCCGGCTGCCCCGGCTCGAGCGCGTGGCGCTGACGAGGCAAAACCCGCTCATCTGCGACGCGCCGCGGCTCGCGCCGCTCGCGCGGCGGCTGAGGCGCGCGGCGGCGGTGGTGGTGCTGGACGGCGCCGAGGTCCCCGGCGCGCCGGCGGGACCGGCGGATGCGCGGGACGCAGCCAAGGCGCGGGGCCCGAGGCGGCGAGACAGCGGCGGCGGCGGCGGCGGCGGCGGTGGGACAGGTGGAGGCGGCACGCCCGCGCACTGTGACCAGCGCGTGCGGTACGGCGCGGCGCGGCTCCTGCAGCTGCGCTCTGCGCCGGCGGTGGGGGCGGGCGCGGCGGGCGTGCGGGGCGCGCTGCTTGCGTCGCCCGAAGTTGTGTCGCCGGACTGGTGAATGGCTCCCTCCACCAGGTATCAGCCTACATACTGATGCAAGTACGAATGGGGCCCGCCGCTGAGCTGTTGGCGGGCAGGAGACAGCAGTCAGCAGCAGTCAGCGGTGGCATTCCGGCAGGCGCACTGTGATACGGGCACCCTTGTCAACTCAAGCGCGCACGCTTAAAATTCCAATCCAAGCACGAGAAAAGCCCGCAAAGCCCACCAAGAATTCAAGTTGGTCCCCACCTCCCGCGGCCAGGGTAGACCTCCCGGGCTGTGCCCGGCCGTTGTCACAGTGATGCCGCCCGGTCCTTGAACTGCGCGAGTCCCCATACCGGGCGGGGAGGTGCGGTGCAGCTCGGGGAGCACCTTTGGCGGGAGCGGTGATCTCGCTGGTTTGGAGGCCCGTCGGCGTGTTTTGACGGTGGCAATACCAGGAGCGGTCGCAGAGGCCAGCGGCTGCGCCAACGCGACAAGCGGCGGTGTGAGCGGCGCGCGCGCTGCGCGAGACGCATTCGCGCCGCCACAACAACAAGCAGCAGCAGCGGCGGCGATGTCCAACACCACGCCCGGCACCAGGCCGGGCTCGCGCCCGCCGAGCGTGGTCGGCGGCGCGCCCTACGCGGGAGCCCCCGGCAGCGCGGCGCGCGGCGGCGGCGGCGCCGCCCCCGGCGCGGGCCTGCCCGCCGGCGGCCGCCTGCGCTCGGACTACACGCGGCCCCCCAGCGCGGGCCCCGGCGGCCGCACGCCGCTGCGCGGCGCCGGCAAGGACGCGCTGCTGGCCACCCCGACGGGCGGCGCCGCCCCCGGCTACAGCGACGGCATTTCGCCGTCCCACACGCACATAAACGCGCTCTACGGGCTCGACTCCGACGGCGGCGCGGCCCCCGCGCCCGCGCCCGCGCAGCAGCAGCCGCAGCAGCCCGAGCCGCGCTCGCGCCTGCGCGACCAGCAGCCGCCCGCCGCCGCCGCCGCCGCCGCGCGCAAGGCGGGGGCGCCGGCGCCGGCGCTCGCGACGCACGGGGACCTGTGGGCGGCGGCCGACCAGGACGGCGGCGGCGACGACGGCGAGCCGCTCGTGCTCGAGGTCCGCGCCCCCAGCCAGGCCTCCCACGCCTGCGACGCCGCCGCGAGCCGCGCCGCCGCCGCCGCGAGCCGCGCCGCCGCGCCGCCGCAGTGCGCGGCGCTCGTGCTGCCCGCGTGGCTGCGCGGCCGGCCGTTCTCGACGGGCCTCCACCTCGCCGGCGCGGCGCGGGGCGCGCTCGAGTCCGAGGCGGGCCCCGAGGCGGCGGCGCCGGACCTGCGCGCGCTGCCCGAGGCGGTACGGGAGGCCGCGCTGGTCGACGACCTGCTGTACTGCTTCATGGGCGTCCCCGGGCGAGTCATCCGCCCGGTACTGCTCGACGCCGGCCCGCAGCGCATGGCGCTCGGCCCCGCGGTCGCGTTTGCGCCGGCGGCGCCGCTGGACGAGCGGTCGGCGGAGCTGGTGAGGAAGCTGCTGCCGCTGGCGGAGTACGCCGCAGTGGTGGAGCGGTTCACGGTCACGCGCGACAGGTGGGGGGTGGCAGGCGGCGCGGGGCGATGCGACGCGTGGCGTTGGGTGGCTGTTCTGTGCTTGCAGCCGCTGCCCTCTGCTGGCGCACGTGCGCGCTCCTGGCGCTGCCCTGTAAGCGACCTTGCAGCAGCAGCGCGGCCCCCCCGCTTTCTGCACGGCGGTTCAGCGCCCCTCCCAGAACGCAAACCCCCAACCCCCGCCCAGTCCCGAGCGCGGCATGGTCGTCGAGGCGCTCGCGTCCGAGCTGCGCGCGCTGCTCGAAAAGTGGCGGCTGCTGGTCGTGCAGCTCGAGCGCCGCGCGCTGGGCCCCGGCGGCCTGGGCCTCAGCGAGCTGCTGTTCCAGTGCCAGGCGCCGATGGCGTCACTGCGGCTGGCGGCGGAGATAGCGGTGGGTGCGGGGGCGGCCGCCGGGCGGGCGGAAGGGTGCGGCGCTTGGGGGTCGCCAGTTCAGTGTCTTTTTGGCCCCGGCCTGACCAACTGGGGAGCCGTTGACAGATCTCACCCTTGGCCGCCGACGGCAGGCCGCCCAGGGTTTACCCAACCTTCCGCCCCCCGCCGCCTGCGTAACTCGCCGCCTGCGTAATCCGCCGCCTGCGTAACCCGCCGCCCCCTCGCCCCCAGGCCGAGGCCTCCAGCCAGGAGCTCACCTCAGCGGGCCTCCTCAACCTGCTGCACCGCCGCCTCGGCTCCCTCGGCGGCGACGCGGCGGGCCGCGCGCTCGTGGAGCGGCTGCTGGCGGCGGCGGCGGCGCCGTACTTTGAGATCCTGGGCAGCTGGCTGGCGGCGGGCGTGCTGGACGACCCCTACAGCGAATTCATGGTCAAGGTGCGCCTTGGGGGGGGCCGGGCTTTTGGGAGGGTGCTGCGCCTTACATTGGCTCGCCTTTTCTTGCCTCGGCTGGCGCGCGCACGCCCTGAGATTCCCTGAGGTTGCGTGCAAGGGGCGGGCGTGCCCTTTAGGCGAGTTAGTTGTGCGGATGAAACCGCCCAGCGGCGGTGAGAAGCCTCGCCTCGGTCGTGTTGCCACAGCTGCGCATTGTGTTGCCGCGCAGCTGCGGCCTCCCCCCTTTCCCCCGCACACAAAAAACCTTCAACCCCTTGCCCGTGCGCAGGAGGACACGACCGTGGGCCTGCCCTCCTCCTCGGACGACCAGCAGCTCGCCTACTGGGCACAGCGCTACACGCTGCGCGCAGACCCCACCTACGCGGGCCCGCCGCCCGAGCCGGGCGCGTTTGACGGGCAGGGGCTGGACGTGCCGGCGTTCCTGTGGCCCTGCCGCGAGGCGATCCTCACGACGGGTGAGGGGTGGGGTGGGGGGGGGGGGAGGGGGCCTGGCTGGCTGGCTGGCTGGCTACCTGGCCGGCTGGCTCGCTGGCTGGCTGGCTGGCTGGCTGGCTGCCTGGCTGCCTGGCTGGCTGGGGCGCAACGATGCCTCGTGGGATCCTGCGCCTTGGCACGTGTGTGCTTTGTCGCCGCATGTCGCTCGCACTCTCTCGCGCTGCGCGAGCCCCGCCACGCCGCCCCCCCTCCCCCGGCAACAAAAACCCAGGCAAGTACCTCAACGCCGTGCGCGAGTGCGGCGCCGAGGCGCCGCCCTCGCCGCTCGCCGCCTCGGGCCTCTCCTACGACGCCGGCGGCGCCTACCTGGACGCCGTCCGCGTGGCGCTCGACGCCGCAAGCGGCGCGCTGCTGCGGCTGATGCTCGGCCAGGGGCAGCTCATGGGCTGGCTGCGCTCCATCAAGCACTTTTTCCTGCTGGACCAGGTGGGGGCCGGGGCTGTGGGCCTTTTGATTGATAAAGGGGGGTTGCTGGGGCAGGGGAATGCGGTGTCGACCCTGCATTGGGCCACCTCCTTTTTCGGCCAAAGCCCTCGCAGTGGCAACCACTGCTTTTCGTCATAGCCTGTCCACCTTGTCCGGCTTAACGCCCCCTGAAACGCCCCTTTTGAGCGCCTCTGAACCGCCTCCAAACCGCCCCTTGGAACCGCCCGCAGGGCGACCTGCTGGTGCACCTGCTGGAGGGCGCCTCTGAGGAGCTGTCCAAGCCCGCCTCGGAGGTCAGCCGCCCCCGCCTCCGCAGCCTGCTCGAGCTCGCCGCCCGCACCAGCAGCGTCGCCTCGGATCCACGGCTGGACAACCTGCAGTACACCTTCGACGCGCGCGGGCTGGCGCAGTTGGTGGTCGCCGCGCTCGCGCCGGCGGCGCCGACGGGCGAGCCGGTGCGTTTGAGTGCAGAGCGGACGGCCGGCGGCGGGCGCGGGTGCCAAGGGCATGCGCCGTCCAGGGCTGTGCGCGTGGCATCTTGGCAGCGGGCTGGGGAGATTGGGGGCTTGCCGGACCGTTCACGCACGCCGCCGCCCTCGGCTGCTGCTGCAACCGTGCCCCCGGCCGGACCCCACCCCTCTCCCGCCCGCGCGCCGCCCCTACCCCCTCGCCTGCAGGCGCGCCCCGGCCTCGTTATGCGCAGCACCACCGCGCCCGCGTGGCAGGTGCTGCTGCTGGACCTGAAGGTGGACTGGCCGGTCAGCCTGGTGGTGTCGAGGCGCCAGATGCTGCAGTACCAGGTGCGTCCTCGCGCGCATGGGAAGCGCGGCGCAACCTGATTGCGACTCATTAGCTAGCTGACAGAGCTGCGCTGCCTTGGTGTGCCAGCTGGTTGGTGCTAATGGCACCGCGCGCTTGGAGTGGGCGGGCCCGGCCTCGAGCCACGGCTGCGGCTTGAGCGTTGCCGCGCGCAACACCGCGCCCGCTGCAGGTTATTTTCAAGCACCTGTTCCAGCTCAAGTTTGCGGAGCGGCAGCTCAACACGGTCTGGGCGGCGCTACAGCCGACGCGCGGGCTGTCGAGGTGAAGCTGGGGACAATTTCGGGGGCTTTTGGGGCAGTGCGACGGTGCCCAGCGATGCTGCGTCCCGGGCTGGGAGAGCGCCGCATGACCCGTCGGCTGGTGCCAACAGCGCCGCCGCCGCCGCCGCCGCCCCTCGCTGCGCGCAGGGCCGACCAGGAGCGCTTCCGCCCCTGGCACACGCTGTGCCGCGGCCTCACGCACGTGCTCACGGTGGGCGGGCAGTTGCAGCATGGGGAAAGAGGAAGCGTGTGACGCTTGTGCAATTGAGAGCGTGCCCCTGATGTCAGATGAAAGAACGCAGCCTGGCCGAGATTGGCTGCACTGTTGTGGGCTCTCAGGGGTGCGCTTTGATGCGCTGCCAGATCAGCTCGTTGACACAACTCCGCCCCTCCGCCCACCAACCCCCATCCCCAGGAGTACCTGCGCTACGTCACCACAGACGTGATAGAGCCGCTGTGGATGGCGATGGAGGAGCGCATCGCGCGCGCGCGCGACATAGACGAGGTGCGGCAAGGCCTTTGCCCTTGTGCTGTCCGCCGCTGCCTGCGCATTTGGGAGGGGCAGGGCGCGCGCGGCCCTCCGCTGCCTGCGCGTTTTGGGAGGGGCTGGCCTGCTGTTCGTCCGGCTCGCGGACTCTCCCTGCCGCGCAGCTGTGCGCGTGAGACGGCTGTGGAAAGCTCGTTGGTCTGATCAGCAACACACAAGCTCCACCCGCAACCCATGCTGCAACCCACGCTGCAACCCCGCGCCACACGCCAACACACACGCACACAACAGGTGATGCGCTGCCACCAGGCATTCCTGCTGCGCGCCGCCGACGGCGCCCTGCTGACTCAGCTGCCCATCCTCAAGTGCGTCGTGGAGCTGCAGCGCTGCGCGCACGACCTCTGGCGGGAGGGCGCGGTGCTCAGCGTGCGCGGCGGGGAGCAAGAAGGTGCGCCGCGCGGCGGCGGGGCGCGCCGCTTTTCGGATGGCTTGTGCACATGCACACTTGCGCTGTGCTGGGCGTGCCGCAACCTGGGGCACCCGCTTCAGCGTGCGTCGGCCGCCTCGTCCGAACCACCCCCCCACCCCCCACCCCCAAACGCGCCATTTCGCAGGCGTCGCGCCGCCGCGCCGCACGCTGTCGCGCCGCGAGAGCAGCTTTGACCGCGCCCTCGCCGCGCTGCGCGAGGTCGCGCGGGACGCCGCCGCCGGCGCCGCGGTCGCGGCACTGTCGGCGCGCTTCGACGCGCAGCTGGCGGAGCTCACCGAGCGCCTGGGCGAGCACTACCAGCGCCTGCTGTCCGGGGCCGGCCCCGGGCCGCGCGCCGCCTCGGCGGCCGCGGGCGCGGGGGCGGCGGGCGGCGCCGCGGCGGCCATGTCTACGCGCGAGGAGCTGGACAGCCTGCTCAACCTGATCGAACGCATCGACGTGCGCGGGGGCGGCGGCGGCGGCGGCAGCGACGGCGTCGCGGCGGTGCTCGCCGGGGTGCGGCTGGCGTGAGGCCGCGCCGGGCGGCGGCGGCCACGTGGCTACAGGGGAGGGATTTGGGGAGGGCGGCGGGCCCCACTGCAGGGGCGGGCGCGCGCGCCCGCGCAGCCTGCAACCCCGTCTCCGGTAATAAGCACTGCTTTTGGCGGCGCCAGGGGGTTCGGGCATGTTGATTACCGGCAGGTGTGCACGCATTTGCTGCCGTGCCACATGGGAGGAGGGTCAAACGGGGCGCACGTTGACCCCATCTCGTCCCAGTGGACCAAAGCCGCGGGCAGTTCGCGGCTGGTAGAGCACCGCCGCCACACAGGGCCAGTCCGGGGCACGGATGCGCCGCCTGCCACCGCCCAGGCCGCGCCGCCTGGACGCCCCCCCGGGCGCAATGCGTCGCAGCTGCTCGTCGGCGTGGTTGAACTCTGCCCGCCGGCCTGGGATCCAAGTTTCAGCCCCACTAGCGTGCTGGATTGAGGAGCCCTTACAAACCCAGGTTCGAGCGAGTCCACCGCGGCGTTGACCTGAGGTGGGCGGCAGCGGGCGGCGCGGCGCAGCGTACCGTACCGGGCAGTGCCGCCCCGGTGTGTTGTCTCAGGCCCTCTTCTGCGTGCAGCCTCGTTCGCTTGAAAACCCCCGTTTCATTCACCTTTTTGCGCGCCATACGCCGGGCTCTGTCTCCCGCGCCTGGCAGCACTCGGAGGGCGAGCTGCCAGCATGGCGGGGCCAGGGGAGCCGGGACGGCCCTGAAGATTAAGAGGGCCTCCCCGCCAACGTTTCGCGGCGCACTATGGCGGCCGTGGACGTGGCGCTAAGCCCTGGGCCAGAGGACCTGCCGCTGGAGGCCCCTCCAGCCAACGTGTTCGGCAACATCACGGTCACGGACAACCGGGTAACGGATGAGCAGCTCGTCACCGCGTGAGTGGCGTCGGGGCGGCGATAGGGGGTGGCGATCGCTTTGGACCGCGCTCTGACCGCGCCCCCTCGCGCGCAGGCTGGGCTTCAACGCCATCCTGGGGGCGATATGCTTCGTGGGGTTCTGCTTCCTGCAGCGCTCGGCCTTCCCGCGGCACTACCGGCACCGGCTGGTGGGCTTGCGGCGGCGGCAGCGGCGGCGCTGCGCCGCCAGCGGGGCGGGTGCCGATCATGCGCGCGCGGCGGGCGGCCGCGCGCTCGCCTCCCGTGCGCTCGCATGGCAGCGGCAGACTTGCGGCAGCGGGTCTGCGGTGCCGCCACCAAGGGGGGCCCCCGCAGCGGCGCGCCCACGATGCCGGCTGCGCACACCCACGCGCACGCGCACGCGCCGCCGCCCCCGCAGGTGTCCCCCTCGGTGACAGTCAAACCCCGGCCGCTGCCGACGCGGGGCTGGTCCTCGCTATGGTGCGCACCACCAGCAGCCGGCCGCGCGGCGCCGCGCCGGGGACCGGCACGCAAGGGGCTGGGTCGCGCGCGCATGCGCGCCCCGCGCATGCGCACGCGCAGATGCTGAGCCCCGCGCGCGTGCCGCGCGCGCGCCCTCCCGCAGGCAGTGGCTGATCAACGCCATTGTGACGCCGGAGAAGGAGATCCTCAGCAGCGCGGGACTGGACGCCGTGGTGCGCCGCGCGGCCGGGGCGGCTGCGGTGGCCGCATGCGGGGCCGCGGCAGCTGGCCGGCCACTGCTGCTGCCGCGCCAAAGCGGCCCTGGGCGCGCGGGCGGGCTGTTGTTCAGCCCCCTCTTATTTGCAGCGGGGTGGGCAATCCAACACCCCCGCTACAAAACAGCCGGTGATTGAACTGGGAATCGATTCAGGGACACGCTCACCCTTCACGCGCCACCCACAGGTCATGACGTGGTGCCTCAGGATCGGCATCAGCCTGTTCCTGCCGATGGCGGTCATCGGCTGCGTCCTGCGTGAGCGCCGCGGCGCCGCCGGGTGGCATGACCGCTCACCAGCTGCTTTGTCAACTCGGGCCTGCCCCTGTGACGCCATGCCCGTTCCCCCGCTGCGCCCATCCCCGGCTGCCGACACCCCACCCCGCCGCCCCGCCCCCTGCGGCCGCAACTGCGCCCGCGGCAGTCGTCCCGCTTCACTACGCGGCCTACAAGGGCAACACCGCGCTGCAGCAGGAGGAAAACCTCAACCGCAGCCAGCTGATGCAGCTCACCATCGCGGCCGTGCCCGTCCGGTCGCCGCTGTGCTGGTGCGTGGGGGGGAGCTGCCCTGAGCCGCATGCCAGCGTCGCGCAGCTGCATGCGGCGTGCGGCCGCCCAAGCATTACTGTCGCACTTTTGTCGCCCCGAGGAAACTCTCCCTGCTTCCTCCCCCTCAAACTTAAAACAATTGACAACCGCGGCGCAGGCTCCACTTTGTGTTGGTTGTGCTGTACAATGTTTACGCAATGTGCGTGCTGTTCTGGCACTTCCGGCAGTACGTCATCATCCGCCACAGCTACCTCACGCGCGGTGGGCGGATGAGTCATCGGGGGCTCAGCCTTGCGCTTGCTGCTGCGAAACCTGCGCTGCACCTTGCTTGTGGGGAGAGGCCGGGAAAGCCTCCGCAGACAGTACCCGGCCCGCGGGAAAAAAAAAACTCTCAGGTGACGACCCCAACTACTGGATGGCGCTGACACACCAGGCCGATGCCAAGACCATCAGCAAGAAGGTCAAGCGCATGCTCATGGACCTAAACCTGGAGTCAGAGGCGGGCGGAACGGTGCGCGGGGCGGCGGTGGGGCGCGGCGGGGCGTGGTGCGGCAAACAGCAGACTGTGGGTTGGCCCTGCCCCCCGACAGTCCCGGCAGCGGTTTGCAGATAGGGGTGCAGGACAGCAGCAGCGGTGGCAAAGCCGCGCGGCGGCACCATTGTATCGCCGCTGATGTACCCCGCACACCCGCTGGAACGCTGCTTGCCGCTCGCAGCAGGGCGGGCCGCCCGGCGGCTCGGGCGCGCCCCCGCCCAGGGTGCCCAGTGCGGACCAGGCCGCCGCCTCGCTGCTCAGCTCCTTTGCGCGCGTGACCGACGGCGGCGGCGGCGCGCGGCCTCCATCAGTCATGTCAAGCCTTAGGGGCCTGGGCGCGGGGCTGACGCGGCTGTTCACATCGGCGTCGGCCCTGGGCTCGCGGGCGCCGAGCCTCACGCCGCCCCCGACCGACACGCTCCCCACGCTCGCCGCGACGAGCCTGTCGGCGCCCGGCGCCGGCGCGCCGCCTGCTGGCGGTGGCGGCGGCGGCGGCGGTGGTGGCGGCGGCGGCGGCGGCGGCGGCGGCGGCGGGGGCGCAAGCAGCGCGCTGCCGAGCCCGGCGAGCAGCGTGCTAGGCGTGTCGCCTGGGGCCCTGGCCGCGCGGCTGCGGCTGGTGCGCAGCCCGGCGCTGGGGCTCCTGCCCGGCCCGGTGACGACCCCGCCGCCGGCTCAGGAGATGGCCGTGAATGGGGTCATGCACGGCGACGCGGCCGCCGCGGCAGCAGCTGCCGCCGCCGCCGCCGCCGAGAGGCCCTCTGATGCTGCACCTGCAGCGGCAGCGGCGCCTCCCGGCGAGTCTTCGCAGGCGGGCGAGCCTGCCGCCGCCGCCGCTGCCGGCGCCGCGGCGGGATCTGCGCCGGCGCCCGCTCAGGCGCAGGCGCAGCACCACCACTACCGCGTGGCCCACATGCGCACCATCACCGAGGAAAACCTCGACACGCTGATGGCCCGCCCGGGCAGCCTGGACCCGCCCGGCGGCGAGGCGTCGTTCAGCGGCGGCGTGGCGGCGGCGGGCCACGCCGCAGCCGGCGGCGCGCAGGGTGCGGCGGGGCCGGCCGAGCCCTTGCTTTTGCCGCCGCTGCAGCAACAGCAGCTTCTGCAGGATCCCAACGCGGCCGCAGCTGCGGCTGCAGCTGCCGCATCTGCCGCGGCTGCCGAGTCGGCAGCGGCGGCCGCAGCTGAGTCGCCGTCGCAGCGGGACGCCCAAGCGCGGTTGGAAGGCCAGCAGTCGGCCGCGTCCTTCGCGTCCGTGTCTTCTTCTCCGTTTGCCAGCTGCACCGTGCTGGCGGACAGCATTGCCCAGGCCGGCGTGGCCGCCGAGGGGGAAGGCAGCGGCCTCGCAGCGACTCACGACAGCGGCAGCAAGGGCCGCGCCCCCGCGCCGCTGGCCGTTGGGGCCGGCCGGCAGACAAACACCGCCATGTGGGGCGGCGCCCCGTCGCCGGCGGCCGCGGCCGCCGCGATCGGGGGCCTGGGCCCGGCGGCAGGGGCCCAGGTGGGCGCGGGCCACACGCCGGCGCTGCTGTCGCGCCACTCATCATCCGCAGCCGACCGCGGCGGCGGCGGCGGCGGCGGCGGCGGCGGCGGCGGCGGCGGCGGCGGCGGCGGCGGCGGCGGCGGCGGCGGCGGCGGCGGCGGCGGCGGGGCCGTCAGCAGCGGCGATGAGGCCGGCGGTGACGCCGTCGAGCCCGGCGAGGTCCGGCTTACGGTCAACTCGCCGGCGCGCGCGGGGAGCAGCGCGAGCGCCAGCAGCGACCGGGAGGACGGGTGGCACGAGGCGCGCGAGGCCGGGGAGGGGGCGAACCCAACGAGTGAGTGCTGCCGCAGCAAAGCAGCGGGCCGCCGCTGCGTTTGGAAGGAGGCGTGCGGAGCGCACGCTTGTTTGGCAGCCGCTCTCCTCGCGTGCACCCGCCATGCATGCCGGCGCCGCCCCCCGCCTCCCCCAGTGCACGACGCGCACGCCTCCCCCTCAACGCCTGCCACACGCAAACCCCGCCCCCCACGCCGCGCCCGCGCCAGGCTCCGACGGGCGGCGCGTGGCCTACCACTGGTGGAAGGCGCTGCCGGAGGAGTCCCTCCAAAAGGCCGACTCCATGTCGGCGTCTGACCTTGACGGCTACGAGGGCTGGCGGGAGCAGCCGCTGCTGGCAAAGCCCAGCGTGCGGTTCCGCAAGACCATCAACGCAGACAACCCGGCCTACAAGCCCTTCGGCCCGGGGTGGGGCGGGGCGGCCAGGGGGACTTGGCCGGTTGTGCGCGCCTCGGATGGCGGCTGCTGCTGATTCGCACCCTTGCGCTCAGCACGCTGCAACACGCCCGAGGCACATCACACGCGCATGCTCGACAGCCGTTGCCGACACCCACGTCCTCAATCCTACCTCCACAGGCGCGGCGCCAGGGAGCGCCCCAAGGTGGCGGTAAACGCGCAGCACTACGCCATCCTGGTGACGGACGTGGCGCAGTGGCCCTACCCCGAGCTGCAGCGGTGGGCCGCCTGAGCGCGCGGGCTAGGATCGGGGGCCTTGGATCTGTGTTGTGCGTTGGGAAGCTGCAGTGCCGCTGCGCAGTGCTCCCTGCATGCGGTTGCAAGCGTGCGCACGTGGGGCACGCACAAAAAGCGCGCTGGCCACACAAACACAACCCAACCCAGGGAGTACGAGGCCAACCGCCAGCCCACGCGCAGCGAGCACCTGCTCCACCTCCTCAGCCGCGTGCCCCGCCTCGTCAGCCGCCCTAACGTGCTCCTCCGCTGCCTCGTGCGCGGCGGCGCCGACAGCGACGCGGCGTCGAGCGACAGCGTCTCGATGCTGCCGCTGGCGTCGAAGCGCTCCCTGGAGCTCGCGCAGGGTGGCGGGGTGGCGGTGTCGCTCGACCGGCGGCGCAGCGAGCCGCACGCCACGGACGATCTCGAGGCGGCGGTGGAGACGATCGAGCACGCCAAGGCCAGGGTGAGACCGCTGGCAGAGGGGGTTTGCGCATGCATGCCGTGCGTGGCATGTCCGAGGTGCATGCAGGGCCTGGCGGTGCGTGCACCTGCCCGCATGGAAGCACGTGCCCAAGGACTGACCACGGCCTTGCCGCGCCCTCCGGCGTGCGCGCCCGCCATCCCTCCGCGCAGCTCCAGCTGCTGGCGGCGTCCAGCGATGAGAGCAGCGCCGTCGAGCGCGCCAGCCGCGCGCTCGCCAAGGCCGCGCGGCGCGTGAGCCGCATGGCAGAGGAGCGAGAGCGCGCCGTGGCGCTGTCCCGCGAGCACTCGCAGCTGCACCTGGCGGTGTCACGCCCCGCGCTGGGCGCGCCGTGCGGCAGCGCCGGCGGCACCGGCGGCGGCGGCGGCGGCGGCGGCGGCGGCGGCGGCGGCGGCGGCGGGGGGACAGGAGGTGGAGGAGGCGGCCCCGGCAGCGTTGGCGGGGGCAGCGGGGGCGGGGAGCCGCGCGGCGGCGCGAGCGTGGTGCCTAGCCGCATGGCCTCCCTTCGGATGCTCAAGCTCACAGAGGCCCAGATCGCGCGCGCCGAAAACGCCGTCGCGGGGGCCGCCGTCGGCGCCGGCACGCCGGGCGCGGCGTGCGGGTCGCCAGACGCGCTGCACCCGCACGGCCTGCAGCCGGCGGGCAGCTTCGGCAGCGCGGCGAGCGGCAGCGCCTCCATGGGGCGGCGCGGCGCCGGCGCCGGCGCGGGCGCGCTGCTGCAGCTGCGCACATCGAGCGACTCGCGGCCGATGCTGCGCGTCAGCGGCGGTTTCACCGACGGCGCGGCGGGCGGCGAGCTAGCCGCGCACCTCACGCAGCGCGACGCTGCGAGCGCCGTCGCCGCGTGGCGCGCGAGCAGCCACACCCACCTGGCAGAGGCGGGCGCCGCCGGCGGCGGCAGCGGCGAGGGCAGCAGCGGCGGCGGCACCGCCCCGCCGGGCCCCTCGCCGCGGCTGCTCGCGCTCACGCCTGAGAGCAGCGGCGGCACCCCAGCTCGCGGCCGCAGCCCGAGCCCGCGCGCGAGCTCGAGCACGCGGCTGCACCCCGCGGGGCGCTCGCCGTCGCCGCTGGCGGGCTCGAGGGACAGCCAGCTGCTGCGCCGCTCGCTGCAGGAGATGCGCGGCACGCGCAGCGAGACGTCGGCCGGCGGCGGCTTCGAGGGCTTTGGGCGGCGGCCGCTGTCGTCGCCGCGGGGCGAGCCGCCGGGGGGGGCGCCGCGGCAGGCGGAGCGGCCGTCGGTCGCTGCGGCGGCGGACGGCGCAGGCGCGGAGCTGGAGGGATCCAGCCGGGTCTCGGCCCCGCCAGCCTCCCCAGGAAGGGCGCCGGCAGCAGAGGCGTTAGCAGAGGCACTAGCGGCGGCGCGATCAGCGGTGGCGGCAGCAGCGGCGGCAACCTCGCCAACAACAGCAGCAGCAGCAGCGGCGGCGGCGGCGGGCTCAGCGGCAGCGCAAGCATCGGACCTCTCCCAGCGCCGCGCCGCCAACGGCGACGCCTCGGCCCACGGCACGGCAGCAGCAGCGGCGGCGGCGGCGGCAGCGGCGGCGGTCAGCTCGCTCGAAAGCGATGAGGTGTTTGCATCCATCGACTCCGCGGGAGGGCCGGCCCCGCCGGGCTGGCGGGACAGCCCCCGCAGCCTGCCGCCGATTGAGCAGTCCGCGTCGCCCGTGGTCGACGGCGGCCGCAGCGCACGCGGCGGGCCGCTTGCGTTTGCGACGCGGCTGCGGGGCATCCTTCGCAGCGGCGGCGGCGGCGGCGGCGGCGGCGGCAAGCCCAACAGCGGGCGGCGGTACGCGCCTGACGAGACCGAGCCGCTGAACGGCGGCGTGAGCGGCAGCAGCGCCGGCCCCAGGCGCACGCCCCTGCGGTGGGCGGTCCAGCAGCAGCAGGCGTCGCCCTGGTCCGCCGCGGCGGCGGCCAAAGAGCAGCTTCAGCAGCGGCGAAAGCGGCAGCAGCCGCCGGGCATCGAGCTGGGCGCGGCAGTGGGCCGCGCCGCGCGGTCCCCCGCCAAGCCAGGCGCCAGCGGCGACGGCCGCGGCTGCGGCAGCGGCAGCGGCAGCGCCGGCGCCGGGGCGCGGCGGTGGGCGCTGGTGCGCAAGGCGCTGGAGAGCGGGCGGCTGCTGAGGCTGCCTTACGATGCTGAAAACTACAGCATCGTCACCAGCACCTTCAAGTGGGTGACGTCACCCTTTTCACCTGCTCTGGGGGGTGTGCCTGGCTGCTGGTCTGGGGTGCTTGAGCCGGGGAGGCCGCTCAGGGGTGTTTTGGGCAGCGCTAAAACCTGGCCGGTTGCTACGCGGACAGCGGCCGCCCTGCACCCGATCTCGATGCACCAATGCCCGCAAAAAAAACCTCCAGGCGGCTGTTTCCCCACGACTTTGATGCTGCCATCCCGGTCATCAAGCACAAGGAGGTGGACAAGCTGCTGATGGAGGTGGGGGGTTTGAGGGGTCTGCGGGGCTTTTCGTACGCTGTGTGCGGAGCTTACTCTTCTGTTTGAGTAGGCTTTGGGGGACCGGGCAGCACTGGGCACTGGGCGCAAGAAAGTGAGGCCGCCAACCGAATCGCCTCACTCCTTGCTTCCGGACGAGCGCGCGCCGGCTTTGCAGCGCCCAAACCCGCCCCGTGCCTGACACACACGCACACACCCGACGCGCCAACGCAGTGGGAGGCCGCCATCGGCCGCCTCGAGCGCGCCGAGATGACGCGCGCGCGCACGGGGCGCGAGCCCGCGCGCCGCGTCGGCTGCTGCGGGCGGGAGCGGGTGGAGCTCATTCCGGAGCTGCAGGTTTGGGCATGGGGGGGGGGAGAGCGAGACGGCGGGGGAGCGGTTCCCCTGGATGCGGCGGTTTGGTGTTTTGACCAACTGCCCGCCGCAGAATTCACCGGCGAGCCCTGCGCAAGCCGCTCCCCGCATGCGCACACCTCATGCAAGCCGCCCCACAGCCGGCAGAAGCGAGCCCGCGTACAGCACACCCCACCCCACACCAAAACCCCAACCCCCTAAACCCCAAAACCCCGGATCTTCCGAGCAGGAGAAGATCCTCGGCCTTGAGGCGCGCATCGAGGAGGCCCGCCGCGCCGCGTGGTCCACGCAGTTCACGCCCTCCTGGTTTGTGTTCTTCAAGAGCCAGGCGGCGGCGGCGATGGCGGCGAGCACCCAGATCTACGGGGAGGATGCTGCAAAGTTCCAGGTTGGGGGGGTGGCGGAGGGGGAGGGGAGGGGGCTTGTGTTTGTGCGGGGGCTTTGCTTTTGGTGAGCGGAGGCTCTGCGCTTGCCGAGGGGAGGCTCGGCAAGGCGCTTGCTGTGGGGAGGCTCTGCGTTTGCTGACAGTAACGGTGTGTCTGGTGGCAAGCTGCTGTGCGCGCAATTGCTGTGCTGTGTTGCCCTGCAATTGGGCCCCCACTCCCCAAGACCCCAACAAGCCCGCTTGAAAACCCACCCGCACCCGCTGCGACGCGCCCGCCCGCAGGTGCACCCCGCGCCCGGCCCCGAAGAGGTCAACTGGCAGCACCTCTGGCTGACGTGGCGCCAGCGCGACCTGCGCACCGTGCTGACCTGGCCGCTGACGCTGGCGGTGGTCATTTTTCCCATCACGGGGTTCACCAGCGCGGTGGCGCGGCTGCAGTACGTGCTGTGCCCGAGCCACGGCGATGGGGGGCGGCTGGCGCAGGGGGTGAGCGCGCCGCGGGGGGGTTGGGGGGGTGCAGCGGTCGCACCAGAGGCCAGGTCGAGGACCCTGCTTTGTTGTCGCATTCAGCAGCAGTCCACCGAAAAGGCCAAAAGTTCAGCCTGGGCAGCTGAAAGCCCGCCTCGCGCCTCGCCCTCTTTACCCCACGCCCAAAACCGCCCAAAACCGCCCCAGCCCTCTGACGGCACGCCCAAAACCGCCCAAAACCCCCCCAGCTGTTTTGGCCCTGGTACTGCACCAACGAGTCCCGGGTCGCGGCCCTCATCCGCTCCCTGGTCACGGGCTGGCTGCCCTCGCTGCTGCTCAACCTCTGGCTGGTCATGGTGCTGCCGCGCCTGGTGTACCTGCTGGTGCAGGTGGGGGGCCCACGTCACTTGTGTATGTTTGTATGGGGGGCCGCCCTGGGGAGCACGACAAAACCCCTTTTGGCTCCCCTCACCTTGCTCCGCGCCACGGCTGTTTGGCCTGGCTGTGTCACCCTAAGCCCTGCCCTCCCCCACCCAAACCCGTACCCCCAAAACGTTCACCACGCACCGTCCTCCCCCCCACCCCACCCCCCGCCGCCCCCCCCCCCCCCCCCCCCCCCCCCCCCCC
>BDRX01000028.1:12870-52271 GCA_003203535.1 Raphidocelis subcapitata
TGCCCCCCATCCCTTGAGGGGGGAGGATTGAGCGCGGTAAACGCGAGTAACCGAAACCAATATCAAACTGTGCTTGCATCCAGCAAAAAGGTCAGGGTGGGCTGTCCGTTGGGCGCAGCCGCCTGGTCCGCGCGCGCGACGACGCCGCCCACGCACCAAGCCAGCTGAAAGTCCTCCCACTCTTTAAGCGAACGGCGCGCCGCAGGGGGCCATCGGGCGGTTATAAAAGTGCGATTTTCTGTAGAGAAGCTTTGCATCACCGCTTCCACGGCACCTGCGGCAGGCCGTTTGGGAAGCCGCCCACCGCCCAGATGGTGCCAAAGATGACCGTAAAGCTCCCAACCGCTATCATGCCGAGGAGGATGCCAAAGGCCACGCCCTTGTTGACCTTTAGCCGCCGCTGCGTGGAGTCGAGGAACGCGTTGACCAGCGGCGCGGCGGCCAGCGCCATCGACAGGCGGATCGGGCGCATGAAGGACGCGCCCACCCAGAGGCCCGCGTAAATGGCCAGGAACTGGCCCCACTGGCCCTCCAGGGGGGACACCCCCGTGCGCCGCACGACCGCGAGCCAAGCCGTGGTCATGAGCACGCCGGCATTCAGGTTGGAGATGATGCCTGATTGAGAGGGTTGGGGGCCGAATGCACTGGCTGACTGATGAGACTCCTGCCCCCAACGGCGGCTTGGCCTGGAATGCAAAGCCTCGGGATCAATGTCCAAGCATGAGAAGCCAGCGCAGTCAGCGGCGGCGTAAGCGCTGCCGTGGCCCCTCCCCCGCAAGTTGTGGTATGGCTACGGAAAGCATGGCCGCGCCTGCACCGTGGGGAGCTGCACAGCCAGCCCGCGCCCGCCAGCTGCTACCCCCGCTGCGCGCGCACCGTACGCGGCAAATGCGCCAAGGCCGTACTCAGCCAGCTTCTGCTTGTCCACCTTGCCGCTGGACAGCCACCTCTGGGCGCGCTCCACCACGCCCTGGGGCGCCGCCGCAGCACCGCTGCTGCTCGCGGCGCCCGCGCCGCTGCTGTCGCCGCTGCCGTCCGCCGCGCCCGCGCTGCCCGCCGCAGAGGCTGGAACGCGCAGGGGCGATATCGTTCGGATTCCGAGGCGCCAATGTGCCGGCTGCGGAGGCCCAGAGAGGCCGCCGCGATTGAAGAGCGCGGGGCTCCGGGCGCTCTGGGCGAACGCGTGCATGGTTGGGACCTTGGGGAAATTACAACCAAAGATTTGGCGATTGCACAGGCTCGGCGATCGGCCCGTCTTCAGGCGCACACCGCGAGGCTGACCGATGGCGCCGCCGCAGCGCGCGCAATGAGCGCCGCTTGAGCGCGGCTTCCCCGCCCCGCGGAACGGGCGGTGCCGTTGATTCCAAGCCCGGAAACTCCATGCGAGCGGCTGCCCACACACGTTTGCCCGACTCCCCACGACCGAAGAACACGGTTTGCAGCGCAGGTTTGACGCCGCCTTTGACCGCGTGGAGCGCGGGCGCATTTGCCACACACGTGCATGGCCTTCGGCAGCACTGTGAGTTATGACGCCCTCACTTGTGCAATAACGCAGAGGCGCCCGTCGCCAAGCCACAGGCACGTTGGGGCGCCTGCCTGGCACTCGGCCACGCGCGCCCTGGTCAATCAAACCGGCTTGCCACGCAGGCAGTGCGTGGTACACCACCGCGCCGCGTGTCTCGGGGCAGCGTGTAGCGGCACTCGCAGGTGCATACGGCATGCGATTGGAGCGGCGCTCTGGGACTGCGCGCGGTCGACCCGGTGTGTCGACGCACATGCGCCGCGCCGCGCGCTCGGCCGTATCGCGCCGCCGCGCCTCCTCCAGCCCAGTCCCTCCACAGGCAACCGACGGGCTTTATCACTCGACCATACGGCACCGTAAAAAGCGCCCCCCGCTCGTCAGTCCGCTGCCCTGCGTCGCCCACGGCTGCCACGGCGTCTTCCCGACCCTATCACTGCAATGGAGCCCTCCTGACGCGTCCGGTCGCCGTCTGGAAGCTCAGGCCGCCATAGCAAGGAGCCAGGAGAGCCCCGCCCTTGTGCGCAGTCTGGGGGCGAGATGGCGAGCCCCAGCCGCAGCAAGGAGGCCGACGGCGTGCCATATGATCCGCTACCCGACGTGGAGACGGGCGACGGGCCCCCGGCGCGGCACGCCGCGGCCGGCGGCGCCGGCGGCGCCGCCGCTGCGCCGCACCGGCGGCCGCTGTCGCTGCTCCCGCTCATCGCCCTCATTTTCTTCGAGGTTTCGGGAGGCCCATTCGGCACGGAGGTGTGTACATAGGGCGTGGCAAGGCCGCAGCGGGGGCGCAGCTGAGCTCGCGCGCGGCAAGCGCGCACCGCCCCGACGCTGGGGCGGGGGGCACCTCGCTCGCCGCCGTCCGCCCGCAGCGTGCGCGTGCCTGGGCGCGGCCGTCCCTCCGCTTTCCGGCAGCGCCCCACCGGCCAACGCCCAATGCCCCGCCCGGCCGGCCCCACACCCCACCCCCTTAAACCCCCCCCCCCCCCCCCCCCAGGACGCCGTCGCCGCCGCGGGCCCGCTGCTTGTGATTGCGGGCTTTGTCGTCTTCCCGCTGGTCTGGTCGGTCCCCGAGGCGCTGATCACCGCGGAGCTGGCCACCGCGTTCCCCGAGAACAGCGGCTACGTGGCGTGGGTGTCGGCGGCGTTTGGGCCCTTTTGGGGCTTCCAGGAGGGCTGGTGGTCGTGGCTCAGCGGCGTCACCGACAACAGCATCTACCCCGTCATGCTGGCAGACAACCTAAGGCTGTTCTTCCCGGCACTGGGGGGCGGCTGGGAGCGGTGAGGGGCCCGCGGCGGTCGTGGGGATCACCCATGCCGCGCCGCGCCGCACCCCGCGGGAGGGGCTCCTGGCCGCGCCGCTGCGCAGCCGGGAGGGCGCGCGCGTTGCCGTGACCCCCGCCCTCCCGCCGCCCTCCTCACCCGCCGCCGGCGCCCGCCGCGCCCTCGCCCCGCCCCCCGCAGTGTTGCGTTTGTTATGGCGCTGTCGCTGGCGCTGACCTATATGAACTACCGCGGCCTGCAGGTGGGGCTTTGATTGCCTTCAAAAGGGGGGGAGGGGGGGGGGTCGGGCAGCAGGCCCCGCAAGGCGGGTGGCGGGCAGCAGCGCGCGCGCCGGGCGGCGGGGCCTGCGCGCCTGCACACCCGGGCAGTCGGCGCGGCAGCGCCCAGCCCCGCCTCTGAACCTGCGGGCGCGGCCTCCCTCCCCCCCCCTGCCGCAACAGGTTGTGGGCAACGCGGCCATGAGCACCACCGTGTTCATCGCGGCGCCCTTCCTGCTGCTGTGCGTCTTTGCAGCGCCCCACATTACGCCGTCCAATTGGCTGGCGGTGGACTGGGAGTCGGTGCAGTGGGGCACGTTCCTCAACATTAGTGAGCCCGGCCCCTGGGGGGGGGGGGCTCGCAGCGGCGCGTGCACTGATGCTGCTGCTGCGGCTGCGGCTGCTGCTGCTGCGGCTGCGGCTGCGGCTGCGACTGCGGCTGCGGCTGCTGCTGCTGCTGCTGTTGGAGTGCAGCAGCGTTGCTCGGTTGCTGCAGCGCTGAACCCTGCCCGCGCGCACCCCACCCACCCACCCACACACCAGTGTTTTGGAACCTGAACTATTGGGACTCGGTGTCCTGCCTCGCCGGCGAGGTGGACCGCCCCGCCGTCACCTTCCCGCGCGCGCTGCTGTGGGCGGTGCTGCTGGTGGTCGCCTCCTACCTGCTGCCCACGATGGCGGCGCTGGGGGTTATGCCGCAGGCGGGGGAGTGGGAGCTCGGGTTCTACGGCAAGGTGGCGCAGCAGGTGGGCGCGGGTTGGTCGGGCCGGCGCTGAGCGCCCCGACCGCCGCCTGTTTGCGCGCGTTTGCTCCCCGCGCTTCGCTCCTGCACGGCCTTGCGCCTCCCTGCCTCCTTCACCTCGCTCCCTTGATTCAGGGGCGGCGCGCCCGCCAACCCCCACCTTGGCGCTCCTTCTACATGCCCAGACCCACCCGCAAACCCAACCGCCCCCCCCCACCCCCCAAAAAAGGTCGCCGGCAACTGGCTGGCGTGGTGGGTGGTGCTGGCCGCGGCCGCCTCGCAGATCGGCCAGTTCCAGGCTGAGATGAGCTCTGACGCGTTCCAGCTGCAGGGCATGGCGGAGCGCGGCTTCCTGCCAAAGGCGCTCGCGCGCCGCTCGCGCCACGGCACGCCGACGGTGGGCATCCTGCTGTCCTCGCTGGGCGTGTGCTTCCTGTCCTTCTTCGACTTTGTGTCCATAGTGGAGCTGCTCAACGCGATCTACTGCCTCGCGGAGCTGCTCGAGTTTGCCGCATTCGTCGCGCTGCGCGTCACCGCGCCCGCGCTGCCGCGGCCCTACAGGTGCGCGGGGGCTCGGCGCGCACGCGCTTGCGGTAGCGCTCGCCCCGCTTGCGGCGGGGCGCTGCGCAGCGGTGCGCGACGGCTGCAGCCGCGGCGACCGGCCGCCGCTGCCGGAGCGCGCCGCCCACGCCGCCGAGGCGCGCTGTGCGCCTTTGCCATTGCTCCCCTGCCAGAGTCTGCCCACGCGAGCCCCGCCCATCCCCCCCCCAAAAAACCGCGTCCCCGCCCCCCTCGCCGCCGCCCCCGCGCCAGGGTGCCGCTGCCGGTGTGGGGCCTGGTGCTGATGCTGCTCCCCGCCACGCTGCTGCTGCTGACGGTGCTGCTGATGCCCGTCGTCGCGCACGACTGGACCACCGTCGGCGCTACGGGGCTGGCGATGGTGTCGGGCTTTGCGCTCTACCCCTTCCTCTGCTGGCTCAAGGAAACGGGCGCCGTCGATTTCGCAGACCTGGGCTTCGAATTCGCCCACGTCCTCCGCGCCCGCCGCGGCCGCCGCGCCAGCGGGCGCGCCGCCGCAGGCGCCGCCGGCGCGGCGAGCGACGCGGGCAGCGAGCCGCCGGCGGGCGCGCGCAGCCCCGGCGCGCGCGGCGCGTACACCATTGTTGCCAGCGGGGCGCTGCACTATGCGGGGGACGACGTCTACGATGCCGACGTTTTTGTGGACGTCGACAACGACGGCGAGGGGCACCGGCGCACGATGCCGCCGGCGGGCGACGGCGGCGGCGGCGGCAGCGGCAGCGGGGGCAGCGGCGGGAGCAGGAGCGGAGGCAGCGGCAGCAGTGGGAGCGGCCCGCCGACGGGGCCTGGCGGGACGCTGCGGCGCGTGCCGGCGCCTCGCCGCGGCAGCGGCGCGCCCGCGCCGGCGGGCGCGGCGGCCGCGGCGCCGCAGCGCAGCCCTGCCGGCGCGGCTGCGGCTGCGGCTGCAGCTGCGGGCTCGGCGCGCCCCTCGCCTGGCCCGTCCCCGCGCGACGGCAGCCGGCCGCCCAGCTCTGTGTCGTCGTTCAAGGTGGAGGTCAGCAGCGACGAGGAGGGGGGGGAGGGGCCGGGGGAGACCGCGCCGTTGGTGCGGCCGCCGCCCCCGCCGCGGCGGCCGCCGGGCAAGCAGCCGCCGCGCTCGCCGGGGGCGCGGTGACGCCGGCGCGCGGGCCGTGGCGCTGATTAGCGGCGTCCGCGGCGCGTTTCCGCGCCCGCCCGCAAAACAGTTTCAACCTTTTACTTATGCTTGTTGTGTGGCGCCGTGGCTGCCGGCTGCGCGCGCCTGAACGGCCGCCTGCGACGCACCCCCTGCAGCGGCATTGCGCGCGCGGGGCGTCTGCACGGCTGCCGGCAGCAACCCTGCGCGGCGCGGGCCCCGTTTACCGGCCCCCACTGGCTGCGCACACCGCCGCCCGAATCCCGCTGCACCCTGCCATTGTGCTTTTTTTGCCTTTTCCGCCAATTCAACGTTCCGATAGTCCGACCCCGCTCAGGGCCAATTTGGGAAACCCTTGTAATGAATGGTTCACGCCGCGTCACTGCCGTCGCTGCCCGCGCCCCCCTCCGCCTCGCCCTCCTCATCAGCCCCACCAGCAGCGGCGGCAGCGTCGGCCGCCTCGGCGGCGGCGAGAGCCGCGGCCACCGCGGCCCTCGTGGCTGCTGCCGCGCGCGCTCGCTGCTCATCCGCCCTGACCCGCCAGCCACGCAGGAAAGAGGTCGAGAAGCGCAGGCCCGCAGCATCGGCGGCGCCCGCGCCCGCGCCCTCGCCGTCTGGCTGTCCGCGCGGCCGCCAGGAGTGGCTGCCCGCAGGCCGGTCCGGCGCGCCCGGCGGCAGCGGCGGCGCGGCACCGCCCGCCGGGCGCCGCTGGCCGGTCGAGCGGCTGCCCCAGTTTGACAGCCAGCAGCGTGACAACAGCGGCCGCTCGTGGCCCCAGACCTGCCTGCCGCATGCCCAGGGATCAGTTTCCCTGCCGGCGTCGGCTTGAATGCGGCGCACCTGCATGCGCAGGGCCGCTGCCGCCGCCGCCGCCGCTTCCGCAGCCGCCCGCGCCTTGGCAGACGCGCCGCGACAGGAGCCAGCCGCTGCTGCCGGATCGGCGGGGCCGCAGCCGCTGCAGCATGCTCGGGGCGCGCTCGCGCCGCGGCCGCCGCGCGGGCGGGGCGGCAGGGGCGCTTTGGGGGCGCTGAGGCGCGAGAGGGGCGTTGCGCGCCGCTCGCCCTCATCGCGGGGGCGCGCAGCCACCAGCAGCCCCCGCCGCGGGCTGAACACCAGGCCGTCGGGCTGCCTGCAGAGCCCAGAAAGGCGCGCGTCAGCGGCGCGGCCGACGGCGCTGCAGCTCGCGGCGCGGCGCAGCGCCAGCAGCTGCGGCCCCGGCATGCCCACTACGGGGCTGCCTTCTTGCTCGGGCGGCCGCATTGGTGAGTGGCCGCGAGGGCGCGAAGCCACGCCGGCCGCAGCCGCGGTCAACGCGCGCGGGTTTCGTGCTTGTTGGCGGGTTGTACAGTCGACTTGGACATTGACTTGGGTTAGAGGCTCCTGCACAAACTGCCGAGTCCAGGAGGGCTTGCAGTTGGAGTCAGCAGCAGTCGAGCAGCGGCGGTCAAATGCGCCCGCCGTCGACTTCCACCCTGTGGCGATCCAGCGCAATGCTGCTGTGGGCTACAGCAGCCCATTTCATGAGCTTGAAGCTGGACTTGTGGCCCTTCAGAGCTCGCCGATGGACGGGCGCCCAGCGGTCAGCAGCAGCTGCGGCGGCGGCGGCGCTGCGCGCCAGCGCATACTGCTTTCCCCCTGTCCTCCACACCATTGAAGTCCAATTGGGCACCAAGGACGCACAATGCAGCAGCGAGCAGCCGCGATGCAGCAAGCTGCGGGGTGCAGCCCCGCGGGCGCGCGGCCCTGCTGCGCGTTCGGCAGGGCAGCTCGCCCATCAGGCGCGGCTTCAACGTCGGTATCGCCAGCGGCGCAGCAGCCCGTGTCCTGTCGGCGGCGAGCGGCGGGCGTGGCTCGAGCGGGTGCGCACACGAGCGCGCGCGCGCGTGCGCCGCACACCGCACTCGAGGCCCCGGCCCCTTTGCTTGAAGCCGCGCAACGCCCCGTGGCCGCGTGCCCTCAAGCCCGCCCCCAAACGAACCTGCCCTGCTCCCCCAGGCGAGGGCATGAGCCCCGGCAAGCTGGACTGGGCGTCCTCGCGCTTCCCGGGCGGCCTGCCGCTGCCGCCCATCAGCCGGAGCGACGAGGAGTTCCTCAAGCTGGGGGTGGAGTTCCTGGACGCGCGGGAGGGGATCAAAGCCGCAGAACTCAACGAACTGTTTGAAAAGGCAGGGCCGCGGGCGTGGGGGGCACCGCGCTGGGGCTTTGGCGCCGCGTTTGCGGCGGCGCGGCCGCAGACTGGGGCCCCCCGCCGGCTGTGGCGCGCAGTGCACGCAGCCACGTGCATGCGCGTTCTTCGACGCCCCCGGCCGCCGCCCGCCGCACCCACTTCCCCCGCCGCCGCCTGCGCCTGCGGGGCCCACCGTCCACGTACGCCCATGCCGCGGCTGCCCTTTCCCCCTCCCCCCCCAGGTCGGCTTCCCCCGCCGCGACCCCGACCTCCTCGAGGTGGCGCTGGCCAACACCCACCGCCTGGTGTGGGTGCGCGCCACAAAGCAGAGCCGCGTCGCGCGGCTGGGGCAGCTGTTGGGCTTTGCGCGCGCGACAAGGTGCGGCGCGCGGAGCGGCGCGCCCGGGGAGCGGCGCGGCACGGCGTGCACGCGGCGTGGCGCGGCGCGGGCCCCTGCCGCTGCTGCGCTTGCCGCTGTGCCTGCGCCTGTGTCTGAGCCGCCGGCTGCCTCCCGCCGCTGCCTCCTGCCGCCGCCCCCCTCTCTGCAGCGACGGCGTGTTCAATGCGGTGGTTTGGGACGTCGCCGTCGCGCCCGCGTGGCAGCGCAGCGGCATCGGGCGGGGGCTGATGGAGCGGCTGACGCGGGGGCTTGTGGAGGACGGCATCCCCACAATCGCACTCTACGCGGAGCCAAAGGTGCGCCCACGGGGGGGGCGGGCAGCGGCTCTTGGCGCGCGCTCGGGTGCGGAGTTATGGGTTTGAGCGGCTCGGGGCCACGGCTGCCCGCTTCCGGCGCCGCGCACCCGGGCCCCCCTTGCGGGCAGGGGCTGCCGGCGCGCCAGCCAAACCCCGGCCTGCCCCCAACACCCACCGCCAAAACCGTTCAACCCGAAACCCCTTAAGGTGGTGGCCCTGTATTCAAAGCTGGGCTTCAAGTCGGACGTTGACGGAATCAAGGGGATGGCCTTCCAGCGGCGCGAGCCGGGCGGCGGCAGCGGCGGCGCCAAGCGCTTTGCGACCGTGGGAGCGCGGCGGTGAGGGGCCGCCGGCCCTCCCCTGCCCCACACAGCAGCCGCAGTTGGCTCCTGTTCAACTGGCTCAAGCCCCTGGCCCTTCTTTGCCCGCGCAGCGATTCGGTTGCGCTTGCTCCCGTGTTTTTTCAACATCCAGCGACAGCAGGCTTACATGCTGGCTGGCCCACAGCCGAGCAAAAACAGTAAGCAAAACCGGGCATCAGGAAATTGAGCGGGTGCGCGAGAATGCCAGGCGCGCCGCTGTGGTTTGTGTTGTGCACATAGAGCGGAAGCAAGAGCCGACACGCCGGGAAGAAACCAACAAAGAGAGGAAGGGGAGGCGCCCAACAAAGGGGCGTGCTTTGTAGCTGCAGCATGCCCGCTCCAAACCGGCCACCACCCGGCCATCACAGCTGCTGCAGTCGTGCGGCACCGCGTGCGGCGGCCGCTGCTGCTGCAGGGAGCCGCCCAGGGGGCGGCCCCGGCCATTTACTGGCCGCTGCTGCTGGGCACTGGCCGCGGGCACACGGCTGCTGCCGCGCCTGCCGCGCGGAGCCCGCCGCCGCCGCCGCCGCTGCTGCTGGGCGGGGACCGTCGCTGCCGCCGCCGTCGTAGGGCTGCCGCCGCCGCCGCCGCCGCCGCCGCCGCGCCGTCCCTGCTACTGCACCTGCAGGTCCTTGCGCAGGATGCTTTTGATGGTCTCCGCGGTCATGAGCCCCTCGGAGCGCAGCGCGGGCTTGCTGTCGTCCGTGCCGATGAAAATCATCGTGGGCAGGCCGGCGATCTGGGGGAAGGGGGGCAGGGGGTGTCGAGGTTTTTTTTTTGGGGTGGGGGGGGGGGGTGAGCTGCCAGTCATGGTGCTGCGCTTGCCCCGTCCCCTTTTTGGTGGCGCGTTCCCACCCAAGCGGCAGGCACCGACGCCACGGCCGAGCCGGGGCGGCCGCGGCCGCGCGCCCTTGCGCTGCGCGGCCGCGCGCCCCCGCGCCCCCCCCCCCCCGCGCCGCGCGCCCGCCTGCAGCGCGGAGGCCAGGTCCGGGTTTTCGTCGACGTCGAGCTTCAGAATGTCAACGCGGTCGCCCATCTCCTCGGCAACCTGCGGGGCGCGGCGCGGCGGCGGCGCAGTTTTGAGTTTGGCGGGCCGCCGCGGCGGATGGGGGACGCCCGCGGGAGTGGGCGCGCGGCGGGGCTTGCGCCCTCCCGTTGGCGCGCCGGCCGCTGCAGATGCACGCGCGCCGTGCGCGCGCACGACGCGTGGCCACCCCGCGCTGCTTCCCATGCGTGCGTGCGCGCGCGTTGGGTGGGTGGCGCGGGCCGCGCACCTTTTCCAGCTCCTGGGCCAGCAGCAGGCACGGGCCGCACCACGTGGCTGCGGGAGGGGGGCAGGCACGGGGGCGCGAGCGCGTCAGCATGTCTGCATGCGGCGCGCGCATGGATGCCGCCCGCGTTTCCGCGGCCGACGGCGTGCGCGGCTGCGGGCAGCGCGCACCGAAAAAGTCGACCAGGATCGCCTTCTCGCGGTTGGCGATGGCAACCTCCAGCTCCTCGGGAGTCACCTTCTGGACCTGAGCGGGGCAGCGGCGGCGGCGGCGGCGCAAGCGGCGGCGGCGCGTGAGCATGGGCACGGGCTGTGGGCGGCGGCGGCGGCGGCGGCGGCGGCGCACCGCCAGCAGCGCGCCGCCGCCGCCCGTTGAGCGCAGCTGCTGGCGGCCCCTGCGCGGTGCCACCATGCCCGGACGGCTTTGTACGCGTCCTCCCGGGGCCCCCTGCGCGGCTGGTGTCGCCGGGGGGCGCACCTTGCCCGCATTCGCCACCACCAGCCTGGGCCGGGCCACGGCGCTGCTGCGTGGACGCGCCACTGCAAGGCGCTGAGAGGCGGCAACGCCACGCGTCCGGGCGGTGCTCGTAGCGGCCAGGCCGCGCTGGAGCTGCATTTTTCTCCGAGACGTGCGCGGAACCGGTGTTTGGTGGCTGGGTCTCAGGGCTGAACACAACGCGTATGTCTTCGGGGCAAGGTAGAAGGGGGAAGGCAACGTGCGGGGGACGGGCTCGGAAGCTGCTGCCCCCACCCAACCAAGTCCGGCCAGTGAGGCCTCCCAGAGGCCGGAGAGCGACGAGAACCTGCGGATTATAGGGCAAGCTGACGAAGGTAGCAATTTGACGCGTGGACACGCCGGGCGGTGGGGGCACGGCCAGCAAATCCGCCTGACTTTGCTCTCTGTTGCTGCTGTGGTGCGTGCAGTCTGCAGGATGGCGGTGGGATGTGGTGCTGAGAATCGGCTGCCCACTTTGGACGCTGTTTCGGCGCGTGCCTGGCTCGCGCGTTGAGCGGGTTCGTGTGGACCTCGCTGACGCTCTCCCCCCCCCCGTGCCCCGGTCTTCGTGTTTGACCGACCTCCCTCAGAGCTGATTTCGCCGCGGTGGAGCAGCGGTGTGCGCCTTGTCACTGCACGCGCTGGTCGCAACGTGGTGCTGCTCCCAACGGCGCGGCGCCCGCTGCGCAGCCGGCGCGGCAATGACACCGCCCTGCGCCCCGCCCCCGCCGCCACCCGGCGCCGGCCCCCCCTGCCGGTGCCTGACGCGGCAATGCTTGCGCTTGAAAGTGATCCCGCGGCTTTGTTTGTGCGCTGGCGCCGGGCGCGGCTCGGTCAACACGCAGGCGGTTGGTGTCCAGCGGCCTGCTCCTGGGAGGGCGCGGACATTCATAGACCGCCGAGCGCTGTAAATGCCAATCCGGAAATTGATCGATCGATCCGATCGCGCACGCCGTCTCACAAGCGGCCAACAAGGACCGCTTTGTGATCCGGGCCAGCAGGGGGCGCCGCGCCCATATATTCAGACAGGAGCAACGGAAAGCGCCCCCGAGTCACCTTATCGTCGGCCTCAGGCCTTGCGGTCGCAGGGCGGCCCCCTCGCCGTCGCCGTCGTGCGCGGCGCAGCAGGCTCGCCGCCGTGCACGGCCCGGCTTGCGAGCTGCCCAGCACGGCCGCGCCGGCAGCCGCAGGCTTGCGCAAAGGGCCACCTGCCTGAGGCCTGGGATACGGGGCGGCGGACAGGGCGGCAGGTCGGGGCTGCCTTGACTGCCTGCCGCCACAATGGACGGCCTCGACAACACCCAGCCTTCGCAGGTGCGGCGCGCGACTCGTCAGTTGGGCTGGCTGTCTGCTCTCCGCACGGCGCGCGCGCAAGCTCGAGCGCGGCCCTGATACGGCGCTGTCGACCTGGCCTGCCTCTCTCCCACAAAACCGCGCCACAACGGCTGTGTGTCGACCTCACCCCCTCCTCCATGCCAACCCACCAGGCCTCAGCATGCATGGACCTGGGCCTCGACCTGGACCTGATGCGCGGCGCCGCGCCGTGGCCCGCCGCCAGCAAGCAGCAGGCCCCCGGCGCCCCGGCGGCGGCGGGCAACAGCAAGGCGGCGCCCAGCGGCGCGGCCGCGCCCGGCCGCCAGTCGGCCGGGCACGACGGGGGCGCCGAGGACCGGGCGTCGCCGGACGCCGCCTCGGCGGCGCCGCAGCAGCAGGGCCGTGACCAGCAGCAGCGGCTCAGGCCCCAGGACGGGCCTGCCGCGCCCCTCGCACCGCTCCAGGCGCTGCCGCAGCCCGCCGCGCCGAGCGGCCGCTGCGACGATAGTGCCGCCGACGCCGTGGCGTGCACGCCCTACGCCGTCAACGGCGCGGCGCGCCCGGCGCGCACCCCACCCAGCGCGGTCCGGCAGCTTCAGCTGCGCGACGCCGTGTTTGCCTGCGTCGTGGAGCCCCCCTGCGCGGCGGGGCCCCGCGGCGGCGGCGGCCTCGACGGCGGCGACGGCGGGCTGCCGTCGCTGACCTCGCCCGGCGGGCTCGACCCCCTCGCGCTGCTGCGGGTGTCCATGCTCAACCCCGACCTGACAAGCCCCTCCCCGCCCGCCACCAACGGCAAGACCGCGGGCGCGGCCGGCGGCGGCGGGGGCCTCTCGCCGCTCGCGCCGCTGAGCGCGGACGCGGGGCGGGGCGGGCTGCAGCGGCGCCGCCGCGTGAGCGCGGTGCTGCGGGAGGAGCTCGCAGAGGTTGCGAAAGCGCTCGAGGCGGGGCTCCCGCAGGTCTCCCGCCACCCGCGGACGCAGCCCTCTGCGCTGCGCGGTCCCGACGACGGCCGCGCGCTGCACCTGATCCCAACGCCCAGCGGGCCCGCCAGCGGCGCGGCGACGCCCGCGGGCCTGGCGTCGCCGTTGCCATCCGTCATGCTGGCCGCGGGTGGCTTCAGCAGCAACGTGCACTACCCCATGATGCAGGAGCAGCAGCAGCAGCAGCAGCAGCAGCCACAGCGGCGGCGCCTCGGCCAGCGCGGGGAGGCGGGTGCAAGCAGGCGGGTTGCTGATCCCGCCGCCGAGCAGCTGGCGGCCCAGGTACTGGCGGCCCACAAGGTGCGCGGTCCGCTGGGGGTTCCAGCTTGCTGCTGTTTTCCGGCTTGGCCAGTCAAAAGCTCGGGGCGTGGGCTAGCGCGCGAATGCTAAAGACCCTCCCTTGGCCCGAACGTCGCACCGCAGGGCAACTGGGTGTCGGCGCTTCACAAGCTCGCCAGCGCGGTGGGCCGCCAGCTGCAGCAGGCGCGCGAGACGGGCTGCGCGGCCGCGGCTGCGGCAGACGCCGATGCGGCGCAGACCGACCCGCAGCAGCAGGACCAGTTTGCGCCGGCGCTGGCGGCGGGCGCGGAGCCGCTGGCAGAGTGGGAGATCGCCTCGCGCGAGGCGCGGCTGAGGCGCGTGCTCGTCCGCGGCACGTGCGCGGCGCGCACGCTGGCGGTCGGGACGCCATCGGCCGGCGCGCACTCGTCGCCGCCGTCGGGCGCCGCGACGCCCCTGCCCCTGGGCTCTCAGCAGGGCATGTTGGAGCCGCAGCAGCCGGCGCTGCCCTCGGCGGCTGCGCGCCAGCTTCAGCTGGCCCCGGAGCAGGTCTCTGGCCTGCTGCCCGCCGGCGCCTCGCCCTTCCCGCCGCAGCCGCCGGCTGGCGCTGGCGTGCCCAACAGCGCGCTGCCGCAGGCGTGGTGCGGGGGCGTCACGATGCCGCACCACAGGCCCCGGCCGGGGCCGTCGCGGCTCGCGCACCAAAGCAGCGTGCAAGCGTGGGCGCAGGCTTTCGAGGACGACGAGGACTTTGAGGAAGCTGCCGCCGTGGCGGCTGCCCTGTCGGATGATGACGACTCGGACCTTGGGGCCGACCATCCCGGCGCGCAGCTTGCCAGCGCGGCGCCGCAGGCCGCGGCGGGCCCAGTCACGGGCGCCGCCGCCGCCGCGGCCGTCGCCGCCGCTGCCGCAGCTGCCGCCGCCGCCGCCGCGGGCGTGCCGACGCCGCTCACCTCGGCGGCGTCGATCGGCGAGGGGCCCGCGCTCGAGCTGCAGCACCTGCAGCTTCAGTCGGTGCAGTCCATGCAGCTGGCCGCCGCCACCGCGGCCGCCGCGCACTTTGACGAGCCCGTCATCAGCCTGCGCGAGGCGCGCCGCGAGGCGCGCAGCCGCAGCGCTACGCCCGCCGCGAGCGTCGGCGGGCCGCGCTGCGCCGCTGCCGAGCGCGCGGCGGCGGCGCCGGCCGCGATGGACGTGGACTGCGCCGGCGCGGTGACGTCCGCGGCGCCCCAAAGCGCGCGCGCTTGCGCGGAGGAGGACGACGACGACCACGACCCCATTGCGGCGCAGCTCGCGGCCGCCGGCGCGGCCGGCGGCGTCGACACGCCCGTCGACGACGACGCCGCCGGCGCGCACGACCTGGCCGTGGATGACTTTGCGGAGTTTGACGCCGTGGCGGTGGCGGCGGCCGCGGCCGCGCACGCCCACATCCAGCTGCAGCCCCCCGCCGGGGGCGTGCTGCCCATGGCGGCCGACCACCAGGGCCAGCCGTTTGCCGCCGGGCTGCTGGACTTCCCGGTGGCGCCGCACGAGGGGCACTTCATGGCGCGCGGCGGCGGCGCCGGGGGCGTCGGCGGCCAGCATTAATTGTTTGGTGTCGCGGCATGGAGGCCGGGGCGCTGCCGTATTTGAAAGCCAGTTGAAGCCAGTTGACCCACGCCTTTGATGCGGCGTGTTCCTCACCCGCAACCATAACCATGACAGACGTGTGTGTGTGTGCCCACGCCACACACGCATCAGTGCCAACAGAACACGCTGCCTCGGCTGTCGCGCCCATGCAAGGCAGCACGGTCCGCCCGCGCGCGTGCAGGAGGCGGGCGCAGCTGCGCGCCCTCTCGCCTATTGATCGATTGGTTCCTGCAGCCAGCACGCCCCTCTACCCACCCTCTCTGTCCCGCATTATTCCTCTTCCCCCCTCTCTCTTCCAATCTTCCGTTGACGCGGCACCCCCGAGTGTGGGAGGCAGAGCAGCGGCGCATTCCGCCGCTGCCGCTGTATGTGCCTGGACAAGCTTCAGCGCTTGCGCCGCAGCAAGGCACGCTAGTGTGTGCATGTGCCTTTGGTAACACCGAGCAAACGTCCTGAGGCAAGCAGGTGGAGAGCAGGTGGAGAGAGTACACTGAACCGCCCCCCCCCAGCAGGTCCCGCCCAGTCAACGCACGGCGGACCGCGCCATCAAGAGCCAGACGGGCGCTCGGCAGGTCTCTGCGGATTTTTGTCGGTTTGCCTTGCCCTTTGCATTCGCGGGGCTCTGGCCTGGACGCGCGGGGAGGGTGCAACGGCGCAGCACCGGCGGCACACCACGCCAGCTGGGCAGGCTGAGACCCTATACCCTTCTAGGATCCATATGTTGCCGATCAAGATCTTGATAATCACGTCAGCACTATCGTGCGGTCCTTGCCCAGTGATCCCGCGCGTTCCCACCGTCGCGCGGGGCGAGGCCGCGGCACCGGGAGGCCCCAAGCAATTCTAAAGGCAAGATTCATGGCTCTTGTCCCGTATCTGACCCGTGAAAGCTCGCTCGTGTGCTTGGCCGCGCGCGCGTGGTCTCTCTGAGCCCGCGTTCGCTTGAATTCCTGCCGCAGGCCGGTCCCATGCGCTGGTGAGGCGCTCATGGAGGGCAACGGCCGGGAGGATGCGGCCCGTGGCGCCTCGCCCGCGCTGGGCAGCGGGGACGACGGCGACGACGACGTGGCAGCGTCTGGCACTGGCGGACTCCCCCGCGGCGGCGCGCGGGCCGCGGGCGCCCACGCCCCCCGCACCCATCAATCCAAGTTCGCGCACCAGCAGCGGCGCCGCATGAGCGCTGCAGATGCCAGCGGTGGCGGCGGCGGCGGCGACGGCGGCGACTCGCTTGCCGGTGAGCGCGCAGCGGGGGGCAGCAGGCCTTCAGCGCTCGGTGTGGTGGAGGCCGCGGCAGCCGCGCTCGAGGCTGCGTTTCCATCTCCGCAGCCGTCGCGCCAGCAGGCCGGGGCCGCGGCGCGCGCGCCCAGGGGCACGCCTGCGCGCCGCCGTGCGCAGCAGCAGCAGCAGCAGCAGCAGCAGCAGCAGCAGCAGCAGGCTGCCGAGGCGGACGATGCCCCACAGGACAGCGGCGGTGCCCAGCAGCCCCCGCGCCGACGCGTCTTAAAGCTGCGGCGCTTCTGGGCGACAACAGAGGGCCCAGGTGGCATTGGACTGCTGACTTCCGAGCAGCAGCAGCAGCAGCAGCAGCGGCGGCAGCAGCAGCAGCAGCAGTTTCACCCGCAGCAACAGCAGGGTGGCAACGACACAGCAGCGGTCGCGGAACCGCCGATCATGGCAGGCGCGGGTGCGGCTCCCTCGCCGCAGGGTAGCCGCAGGGTCAGCGTGGACGCGCCGTTTTCGGCGATGCCCGCCCAGCGGGGGGCGGCCGTGCCAATGCTTGTGCCACCGGCGGCGCATGCGTTTGGAGGGCGCCGAGTGAGTGAAGGGCAGGCCTGGACGGTCTTTGGCGCAGCGACGGCGCCAGCGCTGACAGCAGATGAAGCAGCCGGGGCAGCGGCCGCGGAGGCGGTGGCGGCCGCGGCTGCGGCAGAGGCAGCTGCGATGGCGCCATCGCCAGCGGGCGCTGGGAACGCAGCACCATGTGCCCAGCCATCGTTGACAGGCGGCCGCTCTGCATTCTCTTCACACGCCCCTGCGCCACCCGCGGCGGGCGGCGCTTTGACTGGCGCCGGCCCTCCCCCGGGCAATGCAATCTACCGCAGCTCTGCGCTCGCGCAGCAACGGATCGATGCGGCGGCGACGACGGCGGCGCTGCAGCAAGCAGCAGATGGCACGGGCGCCGAGCCTCGCCCGCTGCTGGGGGCCGGCAGGGCGATGCAGCTGCACCCGAGGCAGATGCCGCCGGGCGCCCAGCAGGCCGGGCCGGCGGTGCAGCTGCCCGCGCGCCGGTTGAGTCAGCGGTCTGTCCTTTTCCTCGACGGCCTCGTCAACCGCTCCCTCGCAACCAGCAGCCCTGCCGCCGACGCAGTCAACCGCAGCGCCGCCGCTGCAGACACGCGCAGCTGTGAGGGGGGCGACCCCCAGCCGCCACTGCCGCCGCCGCAGCAGCAGCCGCAGCAGCAGCAGCAGCAGCAGCAGTTCAGGCGGGAGCGGCTCTCAGTGGGCAGCCTGCTCGAAGGCCCCGCGGCTGCAGGCACCACTCAGCCACGGGCGTGCGACAGGCCGGGCCAGCAGCTGTCAGCGCCGCCGTGGCATCCAGCCGCATGCGCGGCGCCAGTGCAGCCAACGGCCGAGCGCAGGCGCTCAGGCGGCTGGGGTGGCCTCGCAACCTTCACTGGCGGGCCATCCGCCAGTGGCGGCACCAAACCCACCGGCCCGGCGGCTGGCACGCCGCCCGCGCCCGCCAGCACTGGCCCCGCCGTCACGCCGCCCCATCGCGCCGCCAGCGGGACCCCTGGAAGCCAGCCGCGCGCCCCCAAGTCGGATCGCCAAAGCGGCTGGGAGGCGATCGGCCGCGTATCTCAGCTGCTGCAGCAGGGCCCCTCCGCCGGCGTCACGCTGCCGTTCGAGCCAACGGCCTGCTGCGGCGACGGCGGCGGGGCCTCAGACGGCCCTGCAGCCGCAGCCACAGCCGCACCCGCGCCCACGGCCGCGCCCGCGGCGGCGGCGGCGGCGGCGGCGGCGGCGGCGGCGTCCGTCGCGCCCCCCCAGCAGCAGGCGCCGCAGGACGCGGCGGCCTCCGTATCGGTGCTGCAGCGGGGCCTGCGGTACGAGGGTGACCTCACGCTGGAGGACCTGATCCGCGCTTTCGAGCTGAGGAACGCCTACGATTGGGACGAGGACCTCAGCGTGCCGAGGGAAGCGCCGCAGGTGGGCGTGCGGGCAGCCTTAGACGCGATGCTGCGGCGCTTTCGTGTGCGCGTGTTCGCTGCGTTCGCGGTTGCGGTGCCTCGTACCGCACCACCAGGACAAAACCCTGCGCCTCCTGTGTGCACGCAGGTGGACGACGACACCGGGCGCGTCGTCCGAGGCGTGCGCGGCGGGGCCCCGGAGGAGCTGCGGCTCGTGCCCGACCCGCAGCCGCCGTCCGCGCAGCCGCCGCGGCGGCCCTGGATGGAGGGCAACATTGAGGCGCACCTGCCGCAGCACATGGCCACGTGGCTGGATCAGGTGGGTTGGTGGGTGGGCTGCGCGGGCAGGGCCACCGCTGCCGGGCGCGGCGATGTTAACCCGGCCACACCCGACGCACGTACGGGCTCGCGGTCTGCAAGGTGGGGTTCTCAAACCCTCAACCCTAAACGAGCAACCCGTCCATTAAAACTGCACGCGCGACAGGTGGAGCGCACGCGCCGCGTGTCGGACGCCATGGTCAGCGCGGGCCAGTGGCAGGAGGGCTGCGTCATGGCGGTCGTGCCCACCGCCGCAGTGACGCCGCGCAAGCGCACCCGCCCGCGGCGCCTCAGCCTGCGCGGCGCGTCCCTTGGGGGGCAGGCGGCCGGCTGCGCACCGCCAGGGCTCACGGCGGACCAGGCCGCGGCGCTTCAGCGGCAGCACGCGCAGCACCACGCGATGCTGCAGCAAGGGGTGGCCGAAGCCGCTGCGCCAGCCGAGTGCTGCGACGTCCCCACCGCAGCGGCGCTGCGCCAGGAGCAGGACGAGCAGCGGCTGCTGTGGCACCACCAGCAGCGCCAGCTTGGCGCCGCAGCGGCGGCGGCGGCGGCGGCGCGGCGCGCGACGGATCAGCGGCTGCCGCCAAGCGAGCACGCCTCGGCGGGGCGGGCGTTGTTCCCCGGCTGCAGCGGGAGCGCGCCTGCGGCCGCGGGCGCCGAGCTGCCTGAGGCGGTGGCTTCCCCTTATTCGGCCCTGCCCGCCTCGGTGCCTCCCCCTGACGCCGCGGCAGCTTCGCCGTGGCGGGCGCAGCCCCAGCCCACGCCGTGCACGCCGCGCGGCCTGCCGCGCACCGGCGACGACGGGCCAAACGTGACCCCTGAACAGCAGCACGCGGGCGAGGTGCAGTGCCACTGGTCTACCCCCCCTCCCCACTCCGAGCGCACCGCCGCGGCGCGCGCCGCCGAGGCGCGCTGGGGGGCGCCGGCGGCCGACGACGCAGGCGGCGGCGAGGAGGCCGAGGCGCACCACCACCACCACAGCGGGCAGAGGCACCCGCGGCGCAGGAGGGACGAGGACGACGAGGACTACGTGCCCGGTGCCGACGACGACACAGACGAGGGCACGCCCATCAAAAGCCGCGCGTCCGGCCGCGGCCGCGGCGCGCGCGGCCGCGGCTCAGGGCGCTTTTTCGGGGGGCGGCGCGGGCGCACGGCGTACTGCCCTTCCATGGGCATGCAGCACGGCGGCGTGTCCGTGGCGGCGGCGCTCGCCGCCGCGTGGGCGTCGGCGTCGGGGCCGCACGCGGGCGGCAGCGGATTGGCTCATCAGGCGGCGGCGATGCAGGCCGCGGCCGGTGGGGATCCGCGCATGCTCGAGGCGCTGATGGCGGCGCAGGCATACCAGGCAGCTGCCATAGCCGCGTGGCAGCGGCAGATGCAGCACCAGCAGCAGCAGCAGCACCACCAGCAGCAGCAACAGCAGTACCACCAGCAGCAGCCTGTGGCGCAGCCCCAGGCGCACGGGGCCACCCCCACGCACGCCTGCGCCGCCGCAGCTGGCAGCCCGTCAGCCACACCACAGCGGCAAGTGCCGGCCCTGCCGTCAGCTGCTGCGCAGCTTCAGCCCCCAGCAGGATCCGGGGCAGACTGGCGGCCACAGGCCCCGGCCACTGCGAGCGCCGCTGCTGCGCACGAGCAGCCGGCAGGCGCACCACAGGCGGCGCTGCCACTGCAGCAGCAGCTCCCTCTGCCTGCATCACCGCAAGCGCTGCCTTGCTCGCAGGCCCCCTTGGCCGCAGCGGCCGCGCAGCTGCCGTCCCAGGCCGTGGGCTCGGACGGGCCTAAGGCCTGGCCGCAGCAGCCGTCAGCGCCCGCTGGGCTTCCGACAATGCAGCAGCTGTGGCAGCTCGGCGGGCAGCAGCGCGCCGGCTGATGCCATGGACTGACCAACAGGGGGAAACCCGCCGTCGCTGCCGGACAGCCGGCCGCGGCGGCGGGCTGGGGAGCGGCGTTCCTGCCGCCGAGAGCGAGCTGAAGCTTCCTTCAGGCCCCATGCAGCGCTTGTGCGCGCCAATGGTTTCTGCTCCGGAAAAAAGCCCGACCCCATTCGCTTAGCAGCACGGCCCGCCTCGCGCTTGCTGGCCCCTTGCAGGGCTGCCGGGCCGCGGGACCGCGCCGCCGCTGCACCATTTTTGGCGGGCCAGCCTGCGGCCGGCCGCGCGCGCGTTGAGCGCCGCTGCACGGCGGCGCCGCCCGGCCGCAGCCGTTGCGCTGCGTTCGCCCGCACCAGTCATTGGCTCTGCTTGCACACGCACACGCGCACCCAGCCGTGTCGCAGGGCGTCGCCTGCGCAGTCCTCCCCCCTCTGCCTCCCTCCCGCCGCGCCGCGACCGTGCGGTGCCCCTCGCCTTGGACCCGGGCGCCCCCATCTGTTCCCCCCCCGCTGCCTTCCTTTTCACGCGACCCCCCCCTCAGATCGCAGACAGCAGACAGCAGACCCTCTTTCACCCCCCACCGGCGCGCGCCCCAGGCGTGCGCCGCCAACCTTCCGCTTTCGACCCATTGGCGCGCAACCGCGCCGTGTAAGCTCTGATCCAGCCGTTTGGGGGCTTACACACATTGCAGGGCCGCGTTCAATCGGAAAGGGAAAATGTCAAAGAAAAGGAAAGGAGCAAGGAGCGGCGATCCAGGGGTGACAAGGCAGCTGCCTACATGTACCCAATGTTGCTCTCATAGAATGACTGGCCTGAGGCGCAAAGGGTGACAGGGAACCGGGGGCAGTGGGGAGGGCAGGAGGGGCTGTTTAGACGGTGGCAGCGGGTACGGGGTGTGCTGATCAGCCCTGAGCAGGCAGCCCTGCGCTCCAACCGCAGCCGGGCGCGCGTGCGCCCCGAAACGCATGCATGCCATCCACACGCAGACGACGGCACAGACCGCCGCAACGCCACCCGCCCGGCACCCAAAAGGCACCCCACCCACCCGTGACTGTGAACTTCATGCCCGCCGTGGCCTCCTTGAACGCCCTCATCGGCCCTGAGCTGCGGTGCACCTCGGTGTAGTCCGACTTGGACACATACCTTTGGGTTGGGGTTTTTGGGAGGTTTTGGGGTTTTGGGGGTTTTGGGGGGTTTTGGGGGTTTTGGGGGGTTGTGGGGTGGGAGTGGGGCGGGTTAAGTGGGGGTTTGGGTCGGGGCCTGGCGGGTGGGGCGGGTTTGCGCGGTGTTTGGGGGGATTGGGTGCAGGAACCGACGGTTTTGGGTTTGGGGAATGGGGGCGCCTGAGATGTTTCAAACCGGCCGTTGCAGGTTTGTTGGGGATGCCGGCCTGTGCGAATTGCTTGTTTGAGCGCTGGGCTGTGTGCGCAGGGCGCGCCGCGCAGTTCTGGGGCAGCCTGCGGCGCAGGCCGCACACCCGCCCCCTCCCAACCGCTCAGTCTGCAGCCCTGCGGCCCCAGAAAGCAAAACGCCCCACCTCTCGTACACCATGATTTTGAGGGGGTCGTTGTCCGCGTGGCACAGCTCGAAACTCAGCGTGCGCGGCTCATTGCGCTTCACCTGTTTGCGGTGAACACGGTCGGGGCGGGCGGGCGGGTGGGCGGGTGAGGTGGGGCCTCCAACGCACGTTTGTTGTGGGCATGCTTGCGCCCTGCACAATCCGGACCAATCCCAATGCAAACCAACCCATCAGGGAAAGCACTCACATACTCCGCCAGCGGCCGCCACACAGTCAGGAAAGCCTCCAGCTCAGCCTCTGAGGGGAAGGCCAGGGTCACAGACAGCACAAACACCTGGCGTTTTTGGGGGGGGGGGGGAATGGGGTCACAGCAGGCTTTCCAACCCCTTTCGAGCGCCCTTTTCCAGGGCCCTGCCGCCGCCGCACCGCCCTCGCAGCGGCGGGACGCCCCAACTGCTTCCGCGCAGCAGCAGCCGCCGTTTCGAGGCCGCGGCCCCACCTTTTGGTGCCGCCTCGACGCCGCCTTGCCGCAATTGTAAGCCGCCCACAGGCCCGCCAACGTGGCCACCGCTGCGGCGGCGTGCAGGCCCCTGCGGCGCGGCGCGGGGCGGGGCGCCTGGCGGTCGGCATGCGGCTTGCGGCGCGGCGCTGCGGCACCCGCTCGCGCGCCCCGCCCGCGCTGCGGCCCCCCAGCAGGCGGCACAGGATCGGGGACCCATTAACAGATCCATTCGCGACCCCACCAATTGTCGCGCGCGCTCAGGGCCGCCACCATTGCCGTGCGATCAAGGAGCCTGGGGTTTCTCAAACAGCAGCAGGCATTATGAGGCTCGCACAGGCGACGAAAAGCTGCCTTTCCGCGAGGGCAGCACCCCGGAAGCCCTGCGGGCTGGTGCCGGCGCGGCCGCGCAGCAGCGAGCGGGCGCGCGCGCGCGCGAGCCGCGACCCGCAGGTGCGCGTCTCCGGCCACACGCCCAGCGCGGCGCGCCTCCGCCGTGGCGCCCATTCGCGCTAACAGTCACTTGGGCTCTCCCCACGCGCGCAGCCACAGCGGCCGGAAGGGGAGGCCGGGAAGACCCCAGAGGCGCCGCAGGCGGGCGCGGGCGCCGGCGGCAGCGGCAGCGCGGCCACGTCCGCCGCCAAGCTGGTTGCCGAGGTGGTGGCCTCCCCCATCTTCTACCTGGTCGCAGGTGCGGGGGGCCGCGCGGCGCCTTGCAGGGGCGCGCCCTGGGCGTGTGCACTTGGCTGCCTGCCGCGGCAGCGGCGCCCGCGGCACAGCCCGCGTGCGCCGCGGCGGGCGCGGTCCCGGCTTGAGACCCCCAATCCTGTCCAACAAACCCGCCAGGCCTCGTCGCGATCAAGCTGGTGGCATCCACGGGGGAGCAGTCGCTGAGCATCTTCCTTTTCGCGGTGCGCGGGGCGATCGGCGCGGCGCGGCGCGGCGCGGCGCGGCGCGGCGCGGCGCGGCCGGCCCCGCGCCGGCCCCCCGCCGCCGCCCGCCGCTTCCCGCCCGCGCTCACACCTGATCCGCCCCCCCCCCTTTTCGCCCCCCCCGCCGCCGCCCCGCAGGCCGCCCCCATCACCCTGCTGACCGCTCTGTCCAAGAGCAGCCTGGGCAAGCAGGTGCAGGACGCACTCACGGAGAAGCTGCCGCAGCTGGAGGCAGAGGCAGAGGCGACGCGCCAGCGGCACGCGGGTACGCGCCTCGCCTTTCTGTCTCCCTCTCTCTCGCGCCGGCCGCTCCTTTGTCTGCGTTCAATCCCAGCTTCACGCGCATGCACGGTTTAGAGCATGCCGCAGACGAGTCATTAACCCGCCCCATTCCCCCAACCACCCCGCCCCGCAGCCGCCCGCGCCGCCAGCCCCTGGTTCGGCCCAAACCGCCCGCAGCTGCCCGCCGCGCTGGGCGGCTGCCAGCCGCACCTCACCGGCGAGGTGGCGGGTGACTACGGCTTTGACCCGCTGGGGCTGGCGCGGGAGCCCGCCGCCTTTAGGCGCATGCACGAAGTGGAGCTGCTGCACGCGCGGTGGGGGGCGGGGCCGGGCCGGGGATGACTCAACGGGATTTCTTTGTGTGCGGGGTGGGGGGGGGGGGCGGCGGCGCTCTGTGTGCTTCCGCGACCAACCGCTAGGCTTTGTGTGCGCGCCGTGCGCGCCGCGCGTTTGCGCACCGCGCGCCCACGCACCCGGGCCCCCCCTGCCCCGCAGGTGGGCCATGCTTGGCGCTGTGGGGGCGCTGGTGCCGGAGGCCCTCAGCATTTCGGGGGTGGAGCTGGGGGAGCCGGTCTGGTGGAAGGTGGGCAGGCGGGATGGGGCGCTGTCGTTGTTTGTCAGTTTGCGTTTGCGGGCGGGCGGGTGTTTTGACAGGGGGACGGCGGGGAGACAGGGCTGCGACTGTGATGTTTCCCCGCCGTGCGCTGGGCTCTGGCCGCGCCGCCCCGCCGCGTCGGCTGGCGCCGCTTCCCCTGCCAACCGCAACCCAACCCAAGCCGACCAAACTCGACCAAAACAAACCAAACCGACGCGCAGGTGGGTGCCGCCAAGCTGTCGTCGGACCTGACCCTCAATTGGGGCGGCATAGAGGGCTTCAGGATCGCGGGCAAGCAGGGCATCGGCATCATCGCAGCATGCCAGGCGGTGCTGATGGTGGGCCGCCGACGCTGCTGCTCGCGCCTGCCGTTTTCGTGCCGGTGCATTGCAGGCGTTGTGCGTGCACATGAAGCCGCAAGAAAACCGCCAAATTTGCCGCAAACCCGCCTCGAAACCGCCCCAAAACTGCCCCCAAACCGCCCCGCAACCGTTGCGCCAGGGCGGCCCCGAGTACGCCCGCTACGTCGGCATCAAATCCCTCGAGCCCGTCGGGGTGTTCCTGCCGGGCTGCCCCGACGCCAACTACCCCGGTGGCGGGCCCTTTGACCCCCTCAACTTCAGCGGCGACGCGGAGGGCTACGTGGAGCAGCAGGTGGGTGGTCGCGGGCTTTGCCTTTTTTGTTTTCGAATGGTGCTGTGCGAGCCGGCTTGCTGAGTGCCTGCGGGGGCGGAGGCCGGGGCCGGCCAGTGACTGGCTGCCTCCATGGAACTTTGACCGACCACGGCAAGCCACGTTTGACCGGCCCGCGCTCGACCGACCTTAAACCGCCACCCCTCCCCCAAACCCCGATCAACCCCCCCCAAAAGGTGAAGGAGATAAAAAACGGCCGGCTGGCGATGCTGGCCTTCCTGGGATACTTTGCGCAGGCGGCGGCCACGCGGGAGGGGCCGGTGCAGAACCTCCGGGACGCGCTGGGCCTTTGAGGCTTAGGGGCCTTTGAACTGCCTGGGCCTTTGAACTGCCTGCGCATGTTCCCAGGGCTGGCGCGCGCGGTCGGCTCGCCGTCGGCTGCTGGGAGCGTCGAGCTTGTTCTAGTTACAGAAAGAGTGCTTTCTGCAGTGCAGCACAGTGCGGATTGTGAGTGTGTGTAAAAACAAAAATCAACGGAGCCCTCAACGGCCTGCAAGGCAGGTGCCCCAATTACGCAATTCACGGGCCGCGGCGGGGCGCCCCTCAACGGTCCCGCAGCCAGCTGCGCCCGGCTGCACGCATTGCGAGCGCGCGTGCACGCGCGGGGCTTTGGCCTGGCCGCGGCAGCGTGCCGGCAAATCGATTAGGGAAGACACATCGTGGGGGCCCGCCCCTCAAGGCGCCGAGGGCCAGTCGCACTGGAAGACCGCGGGCGGCAGGTGCTTGGCCTGCTCTGCCGTGAAGCACGCAGACGGCACGGCGGCGCAGCGGCACCACACGCAGCCCTCCGTCTTGGCGCACGCGTCCTGCGGCGGGGCGGTGGGGACAGAGGGGGCGGTGGGGACAGCGCGGCGGTGCGTCGGCCGCTCGTGGGGCGCGTGTGCACGGCGCAGCATGGTTGCGCGCCGCGGCGTGGCGTGGGCCCACGAGTCCTCACCTGTGCGAGGGGCTCACACTGATCGGCGCCCAGGAGGACCGCGGCGCCCAGGCGGGCCGCGGCGGCGGCGAGGGCGGCGGCGGCATCTGCGGCGGAGTCGTCCGCGATGCGCGCCGGCTCGGGCCCGGCCCGAGCCGCGACAGCGACCGACACCATCAGGGCGGCCGCCAGGAGCGCGAGGAGCGTCGCGGAGGGGCGCTGCTTCATCCTGCCCGCGTCTGCTGCCTGCCGGCACGATGATCTCGCGTCCTAGGGTGTCGGGGTTTTTGTTACCGGTCCCGAACACATTCAGCAACTGGGATCAAATGCGTTCTGCCAAAAAGCTGCTGGGCTCAGACCTTGACGCCATCAGCCAGCCAGCAGCCTGCACAGTCACGGCCCAAGCTCTTGGACCAAGCCCCAAAGGCCCCGCCCGCCAAACAAAGCGCGATGAGAGCGGCGGCGGCATCCAGTTGGCGGCCCGTCCAGCAATGGGGCGGCTGCTGCACCTGCGGCGGCGCGGCCAAGGCCGCGCGCGCCGCGCCGCGCCGCACCGCCGCCGCTGCCACGACCGCGGCGCCCGCCCTTAACGCCGCGCCCCGGCGGCCGCAGCAGCTGCAGCACGCGCGCCGCTCGGTGGTGGCGCACACCAGCGAGTTCTGGTGCGCTCCTCCCCCGCCGGCTGCGCGCGCGCGCGCCGCTGAACGAGGCAGGCGGCGCGAGGGCCCGCACGGGCTCAGAGCCCGGGCGCCGTCTAAGCGCGCTTCCCCTCTGTTTGTGCCCGATCCCCGCAGGTATGAAGAGGAGGACGAGTTTGACGGCCTGAGGGAGCTGCTGGACCCCAAAAGGGTGGTGCTCGCAACCCCCGCCGCGCGGGCCGACGCGCTGCGCGGGCGGCCGTTTGTGACGGCGTTTGCGAGCGGCGGCGCGGCAGCGGCGGCGGAGGCGCTGTGGCGGGACCTGGGCCTCGCGGGTGGGCGCTTTTTGGGGGGTGTGTGTGTGCAAGCGGTCGCCGTGCGCCGGCGGCGTCCCCGCCCCCGTGCCCGCCCCCCTCCTCGCCGCCGCCAGGGCTCGGCAGGCGCATTGGCGGCCAACCATACCTGCCAGAGGCAAAAGGAACCGTGCCGGCTGCTGAGCCCGCTGCCGCTCCCCTCGATCCCCAGGCCCCCCCCTTTTCCTGAAGATCCGGACCCGCGAGGTCCTCACCCGGCTGGAGGGCGGCGGGGGCGGCGGCGCCGCCGCCGCGGCAGCGGCGGCGGCAGACGAGTTCTGGGGCGAGCTGCTGACCCAAAACTGGTGCGGGCCGGCCCGTGCCTTTTCTTTTTTTATTAGGGAGGCGGGAGGGCAGGGGGGTGTCCTGCATGAACAGCCTTGGCTCGGCAGGCTCGTGCGTGAGCACAGGCCAGCTCCTTGAAACCTTTCCCCCCCCACAAACACCCCCCAAAACACGCCCCCTTTAAAACACCCCTCCAAAACAACACCCCCCAACCGCAACCCCTTCAACAAAAGGCGGACCGAGCTGGTGTATGGCCTGGGGCGTCGCGAGGCTGCGGAGCCCGAGGAGGTGCTGGTGGTCGCGCCCCCGGACTGCCTCGCGGCGCTGCTGGCCGCGCTCGACAGTCCGGGCGGCGGCGGCGGCGGCGGCGGTGTTGCGGGCTCTGGCGCAGGCTTTCAGGGGGGCGCGCTCGGGGGCGATGCGTTGGTGGAGTTGGAGGTCGACGGCTGGAACGTGGGCGTGGCGGCGGCGGAGCAGCAGCAGCTTGGGTCGTGGCGCGACCTGCGGCCGCGGCGGGCCGCGGCCGCGGCGGGCCGCGGCCGCGGCGGCGCAGGCGGGGGCGGGGGGCGCGCGCGCGGCGTGACTGCTGAGCTGCCAATCGAGCCGCTGGGGTAAAAGCTGGAGGATGGCAATTACACACTGCAAAGCGGGTGACGGGAGCCAGGGGGGCCCTGCAGAAACGAAACCTCTCGGGTTTTGGGGGTGCTGTTGGGAGCCTTTGGCAAACGGGGTTGGTGGCGGTGGGGTTGGCGGTGCCAAAGTCGAAAGGAGGCGCGGGGGAAGACTTGTGGGGAAACGCAGAGTCGGTCAGGTACCGGTGCGTTGCCGGTCAAAGGCGCAAGGCAGAGTGCAAAGGCCCGGCCACTGCTCAGCGCACGGCGCGGCCGCGGGCCTGGGGGCCGCGCGGCGGCGCGCGCTGCTCCCCGCCCGCGCCCGCCGGTGCCTGCTGCCTCATCACGCCGCCCAGCGCCAGCGCGAGGCCGCGGCCGTTGGCGGCGCACGCAGCGTTGAGCAGCCGCTTGGGGCGGTTGTCGCGGCGGTGGGGGCCGCCGGGGGGCTGCTCCTGGTTCTGCTGCTGCTGCTGCTGCTGCTGCTGCTGCTGCTGCTGCTGCTGCTGGCTCTCCTGCTGCTGCTGGCTCTCCTGCTGCTGCTGCTGGCTCTCCTGCTGCTGCTGCTGCCTCTCCTGCTGCTGCTGCTGGTCATCGCTGTCGGCAGCCGGCTTCTTCTTGCCGCGCCCGCCGCGGCAGCCCCGGCAGCCGCGCGTGCGGCGGCGGGGCTCGCCCTCGCCGGGCGCGGCGCCGCCGTCGCGGGCGGGCGCCTCGTCGCCGGCCTCGCTGCTGCAGCCGCCGCTGCTGCCGCCGCTCTGCGGCTGAGAGCCGCCCTCAAAAGCGGCCGAAACAAACTCCTGCACCCCCTCGCTGGCAGGCGCGCCGCCGCCATCGCTGCCGTCAAGCTCGATCGCGGCAGCAGCGACGGCAAACGCGGCGGGTGGGCTCGGGAGAGGAAAAGGCAGAGGGGCGGAAACCTCAAACGAAAGCGGCACCGTCGCCACAGGCGACGGCGCGGGCTCAAAGGTGTCATCGCCAGCCGCTGCCGCCTCGGGCGTATGGGCCTCGGGTGAGGGCGGCAGCAGCGGCAGCAGGACCGATGCGGCCTCGGGCTCCACCGCTGCCGCATCGGCGGGCGGCGCCAGCAGCAGCAGCAGCGGGGCTGCCTCAGCGCCCGGGGTGGGCCAAAGGTAAGAAGGCAGTGGCGCGGGGGCAAGCGCCTTGAACACGGCCGCAGGCAGCAGCACCGGCCCGCTCACGACGCCGCGGGCAAAGCTAGCCGCCAGCGGCCGGCATATCGGCAGGCGGAGGAAGGCGGCGCGCGCGGCGCGTGCCGTGGCGCGCCGGCTGTGGCCCAGCAGGCAGGCGGGCAGCGCGGGCGCAGGGCCGATGAACGCGAACGAGTTGAAGCAGAAAGCGACGCCGCCGCCGCACGCGGGCGATGCGGTGCCAGACACCAAAAGCAGCTTGCGGCCGATGCGGGCGGCGGCGCTGAAGCGCGCGGCGGCGCGGCGGCCGGCGGTGGGGACGGGCACAAAGCGGGCGCAAAAGCCGTGGCCAGAAACGGAGACGCACGCGGCGCCCAGGCCCAGGGCTGCTTCCGCGGCGTGAGACAGGGCACGGCCAATGGCGGTTGTGAATGTGTACGGCAGGGTGAGGGCAGAGGCTGGGAGGGGGGCTGCGGCCACGAGTGCGCTGGGCTCTGGCACGGTGGCGGGGGCACGGCGCAGGGCGCGCAGCGAGGTGCGAAAGGCGGCAGCGGCGGTGCGTATGGGGTGGGGCCGGCCGCGCCGCCGTGCGGGGGGCTCGGCCGTCGTCTGGGCACGGCTGGTGTATGGACCGTTAGTGCCGTGCTCGATGACGGGGGGGCAAGCCAGGCAGCTGGCGAACAGGCGGCGGAAGCCCCGGCTGAGCGCCGCAAAGGGATTGGCCTTGGGCGTCCGGGGCTTCTGGGCCTGGTTGGGCGTCTTGGGGGTCTTCTTGGTCTTGCGCTGGCTGCGGCTGTGGGTTTGAGGTTTTTTGGAGCGGGCTTTATGAAACTGGGGACCGGTCAAACGCGCGTGCGGGGGTCAACGCGCCGCGCCGCGCCGCGTGCGCACGCGCTGCTGGGGGGTGCTGCGCGCGTTGTCGCCCCGCCGCCGCACCCTCCCCCGGCCTGGGCGCGCGCTGTATGTGTTCGGGCACGCCTCTCGGCCTCACCTGAGCCTGCAGCGGCGCGTCTGGGGCTCGGAGCAGGCCGGGGCGGGGGCGGCAGATGCGTTCGTGTCCTTCTCGCCCCGCTTCTTGCCCTTGTGCGGCGCCAGGACGGTGGCGCTGGCGACCAGAGCGATGGAGATGGCCGTGAAAAGGCCAGCGAAGGCGTCGGTGCGCGCCATGGTGGGGGTCAGCAGCGACCTGCGGGGTCGCTGACCGCGAGGAGCGGGTTTTGCACGGAGTGCGGTGCCAAGTACGATAGCAGGGGTGTTCTGCGACCGATGTAGTTGGCAGGGGCGGGCCAGGGGCCGGGGATTTGGCGCGCCGGGCGATCGGCTCGCGTGCCGCGCAGCTGCCCCACAGTCGCCCTTGCAGCCTGCGCCGGCGCCTGAAACTGCCAGGAGCCCGCCCCTGCACACCTAATTGCAGCATAACATGCTGGTTTGCATTACCCGGGGCGCTGCTGCACGCTGTGGGGGAGGGCTCACTGAGGGCGAGCTGCACGCGCAGGCCCCGCCGCGGCACGCGCCGCAGGCAGGCGCCGGCGCGCGGCGCGCGGCGCGCGGCGCGCGGCGCGCGGCGCGCGGCGCGCGGCGCACGGCGCACGGCGCACGGCGCACGGCACAGGGTCGGGGTGCGGGGGGACGCAGGGGGGCGGCGCCAGCGCCAGGGCCGGCGCCTCTCAAATCTTCGGGGAGGGGGGCGCTGAGTAGGGACGGGGCGCGATGCCTGCCCCTGCGCTCTTTTTGCCCGCCGGTCCGCACGCGCCGCCCCCAAGCCGACCCCTCGGCACTTTCGCAACGCACTGCGCGCCCCACCCCTCGACCCCTTCCCAAGTTCCACCGCGGAGGGGTTCGATGGGCTCGCCCCATTCAGCAGTCCAAGAAGGCAGCTTACAGGAACAGAGGCCCGGTTTCACATGCACAAGAGAGAAAAGAGATGCGCGCGCGCACGCGCACGCGCCACGGCGGCGCGCGCAAAGCCCGCCAGAAAACAAACGATGCGCAGCGCCCGGCGGCTCGCGCCAGGGAAACGCCCGCGGGCCGGGTCCGGCCCGCTCTAAGGACGACACACCTCAGCCGCCGGCGCGATCGGCGCCAGACCGGCGCATGCGCGCCGCACCAGCCGCAGCCGCGGCCGCCGCCGCCGCCGCCGCCCTCGCCGGGCCGCGCGCCCGCCCCGCGAAAGCGCCCCCCCCCCCTCACTCCGCCTTGCGTTCGTACCACTCGTCCAGCGTTTTGACGGTGATGCGGCGCAGCAGCTCGCGGGGGAAGATGCGCAGCAGGGACCAGGCCAGGTCCAGGGACTGGAAGATGGTGCGGTTCTCGTACGCACCCTGGCGGGTTGGGGTGGGGTGGGGGTTGTTTTTTTGGTTGGGGTGGGTGGGTGGAGGGGTTGGTTGCGGGGCTGTGTGTACGTGTTGGGATGGGGGGTCGTTGCTGTGCTACGCGGTGCTTGGGAGACGGGCAGCGGCGCGCCGCGCACGCGCCGCGCAGCCATTCCCCCTCCCCCGAACCCCCCATCACTCAGTCCATCTCCCACCCCCCATCCCTCATCAGCCCGCCCAGCCCTGAACCCCCCCCAAACCCCCCCACCCCCCCACCTGCGCCACGAACTTGCGTTCGAACTTGTCCAGGAACTCGAGGTACAGCAGGTCCTCGCCGCTCAGAGCCTCCTCACCCACGACGGCCTTCATGGCAGCCACGTCCTGGGGGGGGGGGTTGGGGGTGTGTGTGTGAGGGGTGGGGATGGTTGCGGGGTGTTTGGGGTTGTTCAAAGCTCAGTTTGCGCGTTTGGGTGGGTTGGGTTTGGTTGGGTTGGGTTAAGTTGAGTTTGGGATGGGTTTGGTTTGGTTCGGTTTGGTTTGGTTTGGTTTGGTTTGGTTTGGTTGGGCTGTCACACGGCCCGCGCCCTTTCACGCCCACCCACAACCCAAAGCAAAAAGCCGAGGCCCCACCTCCACAATGAAGAGCTCGGGCGGCCTGTCGCACCCCCCGTGGCACGTCACAACGTTGGGGTGCGCCGGGACGCGCGCCATGATTCGCAGCTCCCCCAGCAGGGCGGCGGCGTGCGGCGAGAGCGCGCCGTCGGGGCCGAGGGCGGGGCCGCACAGCAGCTTCACGGCGACGGGGGTGCCGCCACGGAGGATGGCGCGGTGGACCTTTTTGAGCGTTGGGGTCAAGGGTTTGGGGTTTAGGGTTGAGCAAAGGAAGGGGGCTTCGGGTTGGTTGTTTTGTTGGGGACAGGGAGCGCGCCCGGCGCGTTTGGTTGATGGGCAGGGGGCAGGATGCCGGCTGGGCGCGGGCTCGCAACACGCAGCGCAGCGCAGCACACCACGACTCAAACAGCACAACGCGCCATGACAGCCCAGCCCAGCCCAGCCGAAGTCAGCACAGCGCACCACGACTCAACACAACACAACGCAACGCGACCAAACTCGACTCAACACACCCCCACCTGCGCAAACGCGCCCGAGCCGATGAAAGAGTACATAGGAAAGGTCAGGTCCCGGCCCAGCGACAGGCCCAGGTCTAGGTCGGTGCGCATGGGGTCTCCTGGCAGGATGACCTGCGGTTTTGGGGGGTCCAAGGTTTGGGGGGGAGGGGCGTTTTTTTTGGTAGGGGGCGTGGGGGCGTTTTGAGGTGTGTCGGGGGGGAGGGGGCGCTCTGGGGTGTGTGTGGGTGGGGGGGGGGAGTTGTGCATCGGGTCTCCGGGCAGGCCTTTGGGGTTTGAGGGGGAAGCGCAGGGTTGTTGTTGTTGTTGTTGTTGGTGGGGAGGCGAGGTTTGGGGGGGGCAAACACCAGCTGTTGTGTGGGCCCGCAAAACACAACGCCCGGATGGAAGGAACCCAATTTCCGCGTGGGCGGATGGAAGGTGTTGTAAGAAAAAGGGTTTAGTGGGCCCACCCGGAAGTCCGCGTTGCGCGCGCCGCTGGCGCGGCCCTCGCCGCTGGCGCGCGTGCCCAGCACGCCGGAGCCGCCGGCGCCGTCGGTGGGAACCAGCCACAGCCGCACCACCTCCTCCCTGCGAGGCGCGGCGCGGGGGGGGGGGGGGCAGCGGCGGGTTCGGAATTGGGGCGGCGGCGTTTTGGGGGGCTGCGGCTCCCAGGCTAAGGGGTGAGCCGGGCAGCCGCGAAAACACGAGAGGCTGGCGCACAGCTTGAGCGCACCTCCCATGCGCGGCGGCGCCCCTCAATCCCACCCCTGAAGCACACAAGCACGACCGCCAGCCTCCCCAGCAAACCCAGACAAGCCCGGTACTGTGCCCCCCGTCCCCACCGCTGCTCTTTTGAGGAGCCGTCCGCCACCACCACAATCTGCATGATGGCCCTCAGCAGGCGCGGCGGCTCCAAAGGGCCGCTGCCGCCGCTGCCGCCGCCGCTGCCGCCGCCGCCGTTGGCCGCCGGCGGCGCGCCGTTCAGCAGCGGCGGCGGCGGCGGCCGCGGCGGGGCGCCGTTGGTGGCTGTCGCCGCCGCCGCCCCCACCGCCGCCGCAGCGGCGAGCGACGCGCCGCGGTCGCCGCCGCCGCCGCCACCGGCCGCCGCCGCCGCCGCCACAGAGCCCGCGGGAGAGCCGGGCCCCGGCGTGGGCGAGCCCCGGGCGCTGCCGGGCCCGCCGCCCGCCGGCGCCAGCGACGCGCCGCTGCTGGGCGCGTAGCTTCCCGCCAGCTCCCAGTGGCGCGGGCCCGCGGCAGGGGATGAGTAATCCACGTTTGGCGCCCCATAGCCCGTCCCAAACGGCGCGGACGTCTTCCAATGCGCCGCTTCCCCATTGCCCAGCGGGGGACCTGCGACGTACGGCATGCCCCCGCCGCCGCCGCCGCCGCCGCCGCCGCCCGCCGGCTGCAGCGCCACACCCGAGTCCCATTTGAGCGCCCCGCCACCGCCGCTGCCGCCGATGCCGCGCCGCCGCGGCCGTCGCAGCCAGAGGCCGCGGAGGCGGCGGCGGCAGAGGAAGGCGGCGACAAAAAGCCCCACCACCGCCGCGCCGGCGGCGCCACCGGCGATGTCGGCGGCGAGCTGCGCGCGCGTCAGGGTTGACCGCGGCTGCGGGGGGGAGGCGCCGGGGGGAAGGCAGATGTCCCAGTGCCTGCAGAGGGGGGTGTTGGGAGGAAGAGGTTGCCGCGATTGTGTCTGTGACCTGGCCGGCGACCAGTCGCCGCTGGCTGGAAGGGGCTTGCAAGGAGGCAGGGAGAGAGGGTAGTGCAGCACAAACGGAACACAACGCAACGCAGCCGCAAACGCAGCGCAGCCGCAAACACAGCCGCAAACACAGCGCGGCGCAGCCGCCCCAAAGCCCACCAGTCTGCGTCGTTGCCCTCTGGGATGTGGGTGCAGGTGGAGCGGTCGATCGTGCACCAGGGACCGGTGACACTGGCGGTTACGGGGGTGGCGGTTACGGGGGGGGTTCAGGGGGTGGTGGTTACGGGGGTGGCGGTTACGGGGCGTTTTAGAAAGTGGCGGTTTCGGGAGGGTGGAGTTTTGGGGGGGATGGGTTGTCAGGGGGGGGGGGCCGCATTTCAGGGCCGGGTTTGCAGGGCAGGGCGGGGCATGGCAGAGGCAGCTGCACGACGCAATTCGCGGCTCGCGCGGCAGCGCGGCGCGCCACAGCGCAGGCTGCGCGGGCGGTTGGGACCGGGCGCCAGGCGGGCGCGTCCCCGCGCGCGCGCGGGGCCCGCTCACTCTTGGTCCCAGTGCGGCGCGGCCGCGCAGACCCCGCCGGTGTGCAGCGCCGTGCTGTTGTCGGTCCAAATGCCCTGCGGGGGGGAGGGCAGGGCGGCGCGGCAGCGGGCGGCGGTTGGGGCTGGGGCGGCCGAGGTTGCGGCGGTCGGGCTATGACGAATGGGGTTGGGGCGGCGGTTGGGGCTGGGGTTGGGACAGCGGCCGCGGGCGTCTGCCGTAGGAGCGCCGCCGCCGACCTCCACCCCTCCCGACACGCGCGCAAAAGCACCGCTCCAAACCGCGCGCACCTGGCAAAGGCAGCCCGCCGCGGTGCGCGCCCTGACTGGCCCGCAGTAATCAAAGTACACCGGCTTGCCGGCCTTGGGGCCCCCAGCATCGTAAAGCGAATAGTAGCTGGGGCACTCCTGGGGGGGGGGCGGGGCCGGGGTTTGGGGGCGGGGCTGGTTTAAGGCGGGTTGGGGCGGGGGCAAGGAGGTTGCGGCGGCGGTTTAGGGGTTGCGGCGGGGGTTAGCGGCGGGGATTAGGGTTGGGGCAAGGGGGTTGCAGCGGGGGTTTGGGGCCGGGGGGTTGGGGGAGGGAGGTTTGGGAGGGAGGCTGCAGCGCGCGGGAGGTTTGCGGGAGGGAGGAGGCTAGCCTGCGGCCGGGTTGCCACGTGTGCTGCGGGGCGGGGCTGGGAGAGGCTGCCCCGCCGGAAAGCACCCCAAACCCGGGTGCCTCACCTTTGGGTCCACCGGGCACCACGCGCCAAAGGGGAAGCTTCCGGGGTCGGGGTCGGCGCAGCCGATGTACGTCCCGTTCGGGGCGCCGGTCGCGGGGGGTAGGAAGGACCAAGCCCAGGGCGAGCAGCGGCAGCCGGATTGGGTGTTGAAGGCGTAGCCCCCAAACGCCGCCACGCCGCTCGCGTGGGCAAAGGAGTAGGCCGGCGTCTCCGGCACCGGCGGCAGCCCGTCGGCCGCGGCGCGGTCGAGGGGGGGCAGGCGCGAGAGGGCGTCTGCATAAGTGAGGTTGCCGCTGCGGCGCGGGGTTGGGGCGAGGGCGGGGCGGGGCGGATTTGGATGCAAATCTTTCAATGGGTGGGGCAGCAGGTTTCGGCAGCGGTATCCGCGGCGGCCGCAAGCCCCCCAGAGCCCCGCCACCCTGCTTCCAATGCAGCAGCGCCCTCTCAAAAGCCCCCAAAGCCGCGCGGCCCCTTATCAAGATCAGATCAGCTCACTCGCAAAAGTCAAAGTCCTGGTCAAACACTGGGGAGTCCGACGCCTTTGGGTTGTTGGCGCAGGTGCGGTCAACTGTAAAGCACCAAGCCCCCCCCGCCGTGCTGCCGTCCTCCGCCGCCACCGCCGCGCAGCGGCCGCCGACGATGGCGCCGCCGCCGCCGGGCGGCAGTGGCTTGCGCAGGGTCGCGTTTTTGGCGCCGGGGGGCAGCCACGCGGCCTTGCACATGCAGCCGAGGATGGTGGTCTGGCGGGTGGGCGTGCAGTAGTCGAAATACCTGTTTGCAGAAAGGAATACGGAGGAGGGCGAGGTTAACGCCAACAAGAAGAGTGCCTGGCAGCCCAGCTTGTTCGGGCGCATGATTGACGCGCCGGGTTTTGGGGGACGGGGCCTCCCCCGAGGGGCGCCGACGCGCCACAAGGGCCGCCGCTTTCCCGCACCCACGGCCCCGCCGCAACCGCCCCGCGCCCGCGCGCCCTCGGAGGGGCCGGCCGCTCACTGCGTCGTGCCGTTGCGGTTTGTGCCGTAGACCCCTTGGTACCCGTTGCAGCGGCGGTCGCTTACGTCGACCAGGCACCTTTGGTCGTTGGTTGGTTGGGTTGGGGGTGTGCATTTAAGTTCGTGGTGAGTATTCAAGGCGACGAAGCTCGCCCCCAGCACCCCGTTGCGACGCAGTGGGGGGGCTTCGCGCGGCCGGCAGCCCCGCAGCCCCGCGTGCCGCGCGCGACCGTCGACGCTGCGCGCGGCGCCTGCGGCAGCTGCAGCCGTGGCGGCAGCGGCGGACTCGTGACGCCGCCGGCGCTGCTCGCCACATGTGCGCGCGCAGGCACGGGCACAAGCTCAGACAAAGGCGCAGGCGCAGGGGCGCGCGCGCGCGCAGGCGCGGCGCTGCACTCACCAAGGCATCACGTCGCCATCTGGGTTGGCGCATCCCCGGAACGTCTGCTCAACGCCGCCGACCTCAATGGTCCACTCCTCCAGGCAGGGGCTGCGTCAGGCGGGCAGGGTTTTAGGGCAGGGCCGTCAACGGCGAAGCAGCAGCGGCGGCGGCGGGGGTGAAACTGCGGCACGCACGCAGGCGCGCGCATGCCATGCGCGGTGCGCCGTACGGCGGCGGCGGCGGCGCGGATTGCGCGGGCCGCGCCGCATGCGGCGACCCCCGCCCAGTCCCCGCAGCCGCTCACCACCCCATGGTCAGGTTGGGCAGGCCGGTGTCGCGGCCGCCCACGGGCTGCAGGCGCAGCGGGGCGTCCCGCCGCCGCTCCGCCGAGCCCGCCAGGATGCCGCGCCGGCCTGCGGCCAGCAGCAGCAGCCATGCCACCCAGAGGGCGGCCCGCCCGTGTTTCACGCGCTGCCGCATTTACGCATCGTGCACGGCCGGCACTCCTCTGGCTCGATGTTGTCTCGGCCAACACAAGATCGCCAACAGCAGCGGGCCGCGCCCCTGCACGGCCTTGCTCCTATATTGATTCCTCGGATTTAAGAGGAGTACGGGAGCAGGGCGCAGCTGCGTACTGCGTACTTGGGGCGCGCGCGGGGCCCGCGCGCCTGCTGGCTCCTACTTCTGAAACCGGCCTTTTGCGGTTGTGGGTTGTTGCGCTCGAGCTTGGGGGTGGGTCGGCGTTCCGCCGCATCGCATTGCACCGCCGCCGCGGGTGCCGCACCGGTGCCGCCGCACTCGCGTGGTTCACTGCGCAGCGCCGTGCGGCTAGCTGGATCGGCAGCCCCGCTGCAGCGCATCACGCGCGGCCGCGGCCGCTGCTCGCTCGCGCTGTACCGCACGCGCTCCGTCCGCGGTCAGCCCTACCCTAGGGTAACCACCCAATACACCAACTTCCCCTTCCTCGAGTGGGTCACGCGCCACCGCCGACGCATTGCAAGCGCGCCCCTGTGCGCGGCAACCCCTATGCCGCCGCGTCTTCGCCGCCGCCGCTGCCTCCGGGGCCCCACCCAGAGCCGTCGCCCCCGCCGCCCCCACCGCCCCCGCCGCCGTCCCGGCCAAAGCTGCCGCCGCCGCCGCTGGACGTCGACGCGCCCGGCACGCTGCTGCCAGAGCCGCTGTGAGACACCCACGCCGCAGGCTGCGTGGCCGCCAGCTCCGCGTGCGGGTCCGCATGGCCCCCGGCCCCCGCGCCGCCCCCGCCGCCGCCGCCGCCGCCGCCGCCGCGCCTCGGCCTGCGCCGCCCCCCCTCTGGCCCGCCCGCGCCGCCGCAGCCGCCGCCGACGCCGCCGCCGGCGCGCGCCTCGATGCCGCTGAGCTGGTGCTCCACCTTGCGCACGTCCACGCAGCGCAGCACGATGAACTTGAGGCGCCCCTGGCCGTTGTTCCACACGCGCGGCGCGCAGCGCTCGGCCATGCCGACGGGGTTGACGACCTGCGGCAGCGCCATGGGGTGCGTGCGCTTGCTTGCTTGGGTTGGGGCGCGTCGCCGTGTGTGTGATGGGTGGTGTAATTACGTTGTGTGTGTGCGGGCCGGTGCATGCGCGTGTGTGCAAGTGGGCGTGGGTGGGCTGGCGGCAAGCGCTGGCACGCTCCTGCAAACACCAGCACGCAGCGCGGCGTTCATCAGCGTGCCTCCCATCAACACGCGCTGCGGCTGGACCGCGCATGCACGCCGCACACCTACACCCCTCTTCCCCCCACCCCCACCCCCACCCCGCCCCATGCATGCTTCTCTCCCCGGTGCCCCCACACCGCCCCCGCACCGCCCCCGCACCGTCCGCAGCGGCTGCTCGATGGTCCCGGGGATCTCGTAAAACCCCAAGAGCACGTCGCGCCGCGCGCTGCAGCGGGCGGCGAGCGTCCACCAGCTGACCGCCTCGCGGGGGCTGGGAGGGGGCGGGGCCGGGGGGCGGGGCCCGGGGGCGGGGAGGGAGCGAGCGATTGGCGCGCGGCGGCGGGGAGGTGCGGGGGGCAAGGGGTAGTCGGCGGGTTAGATAGACCCCTTGCAGCGCTGCCGACGGACACGACAGGCCACGCGGCAAAGACGGTCGACATAACAAGCAACTGAAGCTGCGCCCGCGCACGACCGCCGCGGCCGCGAGTCGGCGCACTTTGCGAGGCAGGCGGCGTCGACGATGTGCAGCTGCGCCTCCGCGCCCAGCTGGGTCAACGCCTTGAGCATGCTGGGGTTGACCGCCAGCTGCGCCATCAGCTTGGCGGTGAAGCTGTTGAAGTTGACGGCTATGCCCAGCGGCAGGCGCTGCCTGGCGTTTTACGGGCGGTTTGGGATTGGTGGGGCGCGCGTGCTTGGGCCCGCCGTGAAGGTGGCGGCCGGTTGGAACCAGCAGGCGGCAGCATCGCCACAGCCCAGGCAGCAAGCCGGTGGGGGAAAAACAGGCCCACGAGGCCCGCCGCGCCGCCGCGCCGCCGCTCGCAGTCCGCCTCGGACGGCGCCGCGCGCGCCTCGGACCGCACCTGTCCTCGAAGCGCGTGAGCGCGCCGGTGCCGACCTTTTGCGCCACGATGTTGATGGGCAGCAGGCTCTGGTCCACTATGATCTTCCTCAGGTTTAGCTGCACAGTCATGATCTGCGGCAGATTGGGGGTTTAGATTTCGAGTGACGCGGCGCGGCGCCGAGTTCAGCCCAGCCAACTTTTGGGGGGGACCGAGCGAATCTGTCCGTGGCAAACTGCTGTTTGACCGATTTATAAGTGGAGACGGCCGCTGGCCAGGCGGCGGCACTAAGCAAGCCCGCCGAGCAAGCCCGCCGAGCAAGCCAGCCCACCAGCGAGTCGATTCGCAGCACTGAGGGCGCGTCCACCGAGCCCAGCCCGTTTGCGTCGTCGCGGTCGGGGTCGAGCCAGCTGTGGTCGCAAAGCACCAGCGCGCAGCTGCGGGGGGGGGGGGGGGGGCAGGGGGGGGGGGGGGGGGGGGGTTGGTTGCGGGGCTGTGTGTACGTGTTGGGATGGGGGGTCGTTGCTGTGCTACGCGGTGCTTGGGAGACGGGCAGCGGCGCGCCGCGCACGCGCCGCGCAGCCATTCCCCCT